>CM056497.1:1870613-2470613 GCA_029783415.1 Anisodus acutangulus
AGGCTGTTTACACGACTTGAACACATGACCTCCTAATCACATGATAATAACTTTACCAGTTACTCCAACACTCCCCTTCAAACTACTTAAATCATATTACCTCAATAATTATATGCGCTCAATATGTCGTAAAATCTCAAACATGTTACAATTGAAGTTGATGTGTATAATTAAAGAAAATAGTATATTTTATTTGATTAAATTATTTATATAATGAATGTTTGAAAATACATGTATAACCGAAACATCTACTTTAACCCATGTTTGTGTATTCAATTAAAATAAATTATAATTTACTGATAAATCGAAATTCATGGGTTTTTGCTGTATTCAATCTTTTTTTTTCTTTCATCAGTTATTACTTATTACTTTTCAGTTTTCACCTCGTGGCCTAGTACGCATTATATGTGTTGCAATTATTCACATTCTGCCACTATCACCACGATTAAAAAGTAAAAACACAGTTTTCACACCGTCATTGGGACCTCGGCCACGTGTCTCCGGCGGGATTGGCCGTGGCTTTTCGGCCACCCAACGCTACGATTCCCCCTCTGTGGTTCGCAAATGGACGCTGCTGATTCCTCCAACAACGACCATCCGACGGCCACGATGACTCTCATCGACTCCCAAATGATGCTCTTTTCTGCTTCGTTCGTACGCAAGCTTTACTAATTTTGGCGGCGGCGGCTGCTGCGCGCCGACGCCGAGCTGTTTGGGATATTAGGGTCTTTTTGTCCTTTTGCAACCATATAATATTCAATACTCTCTATTTTATTATATGTATTAGTTTAATTAGATAGGCTGCTTTAAAAAAAAAGTAAGGAAGCCTATTCTTGTGATATTAAATTTAAAAGGCGGAACACATCATCAATTTTTTTAAATTTGTGAGTAAATTTTTATTTAAGACCAAACTATGGCATGTTTCTAAACACCTAACACAGTAAAATATCTTTAGTAGATACTTTCGGCTAATGTCTTGAATTTTTTTTCATGCATGTTCATTATACGTAAATAAGGTAAATAAAATATGGTTACTCTTTTAATTATACATAACGTCAATTGAAATATGCATGAAGCTTTAGGACTTATTGATGTTAATGCATATAATTAAAAGATGTGACTTGTTTTAAGGGTTAACTTATCCACATATTTGACGCGGGAGAACACATACTCAAAAAATTTCAAAATTTTGAGTTATGTTTAATAGAACTTTCTATCATATATGCTCAGACACTCAATAGAAGCATGCCATATTTCGAGTGTATTTTATATTTTTTCTATTAATTTTACAGTGTAAGACTTATTAAAGGTAAAAAATGCTCAAACTCTCTAAGTATTCTTATATATTTCCTTAATAGTGAAATCAAGAACTAATAAGTTAAAGACAAGGACAGCTGAGCAAAAAGTCATAACGCGGATTATTTCAGGGGTAAGGAGTCAAGTTCACAGTATCTTTTTTTTGACTAAGACATTCCTTAATCGTTATCTAATGCGACAAAATAACGCTAAACTCTTCTCCAAAGATGCCATTCAAGTCGAATTTTTATTCCCTACAAAAGAACAATTCGTTTGTCACCTTTAAATATGAATGAATAGACAAATATTCTAGTAACCGGTAATGTATAGACATAATTGATTTAAGCTTGTTTTGATGTAGTAGTTTGTAAGGTTAGTGAACATAATAAAGACGAAAAATGAAGTTTAATCTCCTTGTTTGAATTTAACAACACTAATTACGTTGACGATTTAACAATATATAATACAGTACTTATTAGCTTTGGCTTGTTTTTTCCTTATACTATTTAATCATCTAGATTATTCTTTTTTCTTCCTACCACCTTGAAAATTCCTTTTTCAAGATGAACGGCAGTGTCTTTTTAGTTTTTCTAGACTGAACTCCTCTTTAGCATTTAGCCTATATCTCCAAAATCAGCTTGAGGGAGACGCTCACTAAACAACTTCACTGATACGGATTTGTGACGAAATGAATATAATTTCTTTATTTTTAATAATAGATTTTAGATTCGAGCTTTGAATAACTGTAAAAATACTGTTAGAGTGCACTTTCCTCTCAAATAAGCTATATGCAATGCATAATTAAATTAACTGAAGCTTCAATGCGAGTAGTGGATACGACTCGATTGAAAACAAATACAATAAAGTAGACCCGGACAATCTCCAAAGTCAGCTTGAGTGAGACTTCCCTAAAACACCCACTATAGAGCCCTACAAAATTCCATTATTATAAGCCTAAAAAGTAGAGAGGAAACCCAAACTCTTCTGCTTTTCTCCCTTTCTCAACTCTTATAATAGCATAGTTGGTGACGATCTTTCACGCGGAATTCTTCAGATCAATTCACATCATTCATTCAAAACTTCAAATCTTCTGCTGTCCTCCTCTTTTTGTTTCTCTTGATTTTCAGAATAATTTCAACAGAGAATTTTTTGTGCAGAGTCACTGATTTGCTGGAAAATTGAAGGTATAGATCTTTAGATATCTGTTTCTTTAATCAAATTTTCATATATTCAGGACAATTTCTTACTTTTTTTTGTTCTCTTCACTTTTCGCCACTTCTCAATAACCCAAAAAGGCCGCTAATCCAAATCTTCTTTCATATAACAAACAAATATTCACTCAAATAACCACAAAATTCGATCTCAAATACTACTATTTCCTCATCTCAAAATTCACTTGGAGCAATATAATCAATATGCAAGACCAATCAATTTATTCACAAATGAAACCTAAATTTCCAGAACAAGAACACTTAAAATGTCCAAGATGTGATTCACCAAACACAAAATTTTGTTACTACAACAATTACAATCTTTCTCAGCCACGTCACTATTGCAAAAGCTGTAAAAGGTATTGGACTAAAGGCGGTACTCTTCGGAACATTCCAGTTGGTGGTGGGTCCCGTAAGAACACAAAAAGATCAAGTAAAAAAAATACATCAACGACGTCGTCTTCTGTTTCTTCGTCTTCATCAACAAATCCAAAAACAGAGCCTTTTGGTGTACCTGCAATTCCTACTGGGCCATTTAGTTCACTATTGGCGTCAAGCGAGGGGCAATTTGGGAATTTGCTTGAAGCTTTGAAGCCCAATAATAATTCCAGTTCGGGCTTGGGCTTGGGCTTGGATTCGGGTTCGGGCTCGGGCGCTAACCAACAAAATGGGAGTAATGCATATTTGGGTGTTCAGAATGGTGGAGATTCTAATAATTTTTGGCGTGATCTTGCAATTTACACACCAGGTTCCAATTTCCAGTGAATTGGAAATGCCAATAGAATTTTAGACGTAGTATTTAAGATAAAGTATTTAACTATTTGCTAAGTATTTGACTTTTTAAACTTTTTTATTTAACATTCTTTTGAGAGTGTTATTGCTGATTGTACTCTAGTAGGCAGTATTAGTATATAATTTACTGATGGAAAATGTGGTGAAGTGTTGTGTTATTTGCAATTTCCTCCATCCACATGGTTACAATACTCACCTTCTATGGTAATGCTATTATAATGGGTAAGATTATATTAATCTCTGTTGAGAAGTCGTTCTCATTAATATAAATATATATAATGTGTACAATATTGAATTCTAGTTGAATGAGGATTTATATTTATCATAATTACACACAAATATTAGTTACAGAATATACGACAAATATATGGTAATATTCGCTATCACACCCCCTCAATCGGAGCGGAAGAAAGTCGGATGCTGAGACTGGATCTGAAGTGTTGGAACAACTATCGAGGAATACCTTAGTGAAAATATATGCATACTAATACGAAGAAGACATATGCAATACCTTAAAATGATCTATAGCAACCTTCTCACGAATAAAATGTATATTCATCTACATATGCTTAGTTCTCTGATGCTAAATTTATAAGATAAATAAATCGCAGATATGTTATCACAGTAAACCATAGACGTCTTACGTAAGGGACAATGAAGTTCCAAGAGGAGGTTTCGGAGCCAGCAGATCATTGCAAAAACGTTTGCAACGCCTCTATATTCTGCTTCTGCACTCGATCTGGAGAGTGTGGCCCGACGCTTGGCAGGCCACGAGATTGGATTATCTCCTAAGAACATACAGTAGCGGAACGTGGAACGTCGTGTGTCCGGACAGCCTGCCCAATCGGCGTCCCTATATGATATCAGTCTGGTCGGTGCAGAAGGGTAGAGATGTGATCCATAATCAAGTGTGCCCTTAACGTATCGAATGATACATTTAAGAGTTGTAAAGTGAGGCTCCCTGGGGGCATGCATAAATAAATACACATGCTGGACATCATATGCAATATCATGAATGGTGAATGTAAGATATTGGAGTGCACCTGCGAGGCTCCTATAGAGAGTGAGATCGCACACTGGATCACCATCATCAGTACTGAGTTTCGACTTCGAGTCGATCAAAGTAGACATGATCTTGTAGTTTGCCATTTTAGTCCTGTACACAATTTCTTCCGCATACTTACGCTGACACAGAAACATAGTAGATGCAGATCGAGTCACAGAAATTCCCAAGAAGTAACTTAACTTATCCAAGTCTGTCATAGCAAATTTGGATTTGAGCAGAGCAATGATCTCATTTTTCAACACGTCAGAGGAGACATTTAGAACAATATCATCCACGTATAATAACAAGTATGCAATGTTACTACCTCAATGAAAAATAAAAAGTGAATGGTCACATTTGTTGCATATGAACCCAATCTGCATAATGTAAGTAGCAAAACGCTCATACCACTCCCTGGGGGCCTGTTTCAAACCATACAGTGACTTACGAAGATGGCATACATAATGAGGAGCCTCTGGATGTACAAAACCTGCCGGTTGGTGCATGTAAACAACTTCTTTCAAATCCTCATGTAAGAACACATTTTTCATATTTGACGAATCAACCAATTCTTACCCGTAGCTATGCTCAGAACCGTGTGAATGGTAGCCGATTTAACCACCAGACTAAACGTCTCACCACAATCAATACCCTCATGCTTCCCTGTGCCATTAGCCACAAGTCTCGCTTTATGGCGCTCAAGGTCACCAATATCTCTGAATTTGCGACAGAACAATGGGGACATGTCATGACGGAACAATGGGAGACGGCGTCACGACAGCGTACGATATGGACAATAGGGGAGGCTTCAGACTCGTATAGAAATCCTAAGAAGACACATGAAGTGGTGCGAGGTGCTAGTTTATGAGGGGGCGTGGAGGCAATATTCGGGTAACAAAGGCAACTAAAAATTCATAGGTGATCATAAGAGGGGATTCAACGGAATAGAATTTCGGTGGGTGTTCTATTATGGAGAGTGTGGGTAGGCAAAATATTAAGAATATATTATACAATTTTAACAACATAAACCCAAAAGGAAGGGGGAGAAAGGCATGAAAAATGATCGTACGAACCATGTTATTGATAGTGTCAATGATTCATTCAGCCTTACCATTTGGGGAAGGGGTGTGGGGACACGAAAAACGAAAGACCATGCCATTATTTGTGCAAAATTTGTGCAAAGTGGAATTATTGAACTCACGACCATTATCACATTGAAATAATTTTATGGCTCTTTCAAACTGTGTTTTGATATAGAGAAGGATTTCAAGAAACTTGACAAACACTTCAGATTTGAATTTAAGTGGGTAAACCCAGATAAAGTGAAAAAAATCATCTAATAAAATGAAATAATATTTATGACCCAGTAAACTAGTAATGAGAGATGTCCATAAGTCCACATGAACAATGTCAAAAGACGAAAACGTAAAACTTAAAGATGATCTAAAAGGAAGGCGAACATGCTTTCCTAAAGGGAAAGAATAATAATTTTGGGCAAGGTGCCCATTATTACATCGAATGAAATTATTACTTCTAAGAAAATTAAAAACAGGAGCGCTTGGGTGTCCAAGTCTATTGTGCCAAGTTGACGGAGAGATTACAGCTAGAGAGGTATGTGATCTGGGTCTGGCAGCGGAAATGGATGAGAAAGGATAGAGGTACCCTATACTATTTCATCTCGTAAGAGGTGTCCCCGTAAGTAGATCCTTCACAGAAAAATCAAAGGGGTCAAACTCAACAAAAACGGAATTGTTACGAGTAAATTTCCTAACATATATTAAATTTTTAATGATGTTGGGGCATATAGGACGTTATTTAGGGA
Source organism: Anisodus acutangulus (assembly GCA_029783415.1). NCBI lineage: Eukaryota > Viridiplantae > Streptophyta > Magnoliopsida > Solanales > Solanaceae > Anisodus > Anisodus acutangulus. The sequence goes on from CM056497.1 coordinate 1,876,780, forward strand.
GAAAGGTGGGTGATGTGGTTTTGTGTGGGTGGTACCATAACATTGAATTGGAATGCGATGACCATTACCGACCGTAATAAATTGAGGATACTTTAAACGAAACAGTTTGGAGAGATTACATGAGAAACGCATGAGATGAGAAGTGGATCTCGTATCCATGTATCAATTTTCGTCGGGCTACTGTAGATTTAATGTGCTGAAGGCCTAGCCCAAATCAGTGGGGGTCAGGCTGTAGGGAAACTGTTGCTGTTGGGCCGTAATTAAATGTTCATGCTGGGACGCATTTGGTGCCTAGCTTGGGCCTGGATAGGAGCCCAAAATCCCGAGCTGTCAATTCGCTGGGTATTGGGCCGAGGCTACTGTTGGATATCGACAGGTGGGCGAGGCCCAATTTCCTTGGTTCGGCCAACTGGAAAAATTGGCAGGCCTGCTCACCCCCATACCCGCGGCCTCTAGCACCTCTGCCGTTCCCATGGCCTTTGCCGCATCTGCCACCTCCGCGGTTGCCCCGCAATTGTTGGTTGTCCGGAGGTGGTTGCTGGCCGACGGGGGCGGTGTTCGCCTTCGGAGTTTCCACTGCTAACGCCTTTTGATTATGTTTTTCATGTTTGGCACGTTGGGTCCCTCCAATAATAATTGCGAACGGGCCCTGTAGAAGCTAGGTAGTGGATCGACTTGTTGAATTGTAGTCGCGAGAGTATCGTATTCACCATTCGGTAAGCCAACAACTAGTTGTAGGACCATCTTAGTATCGGAAATTGGTGTCCCCACTTGGATAATTGGTCCGCGACTAGCTTCAATTGTTTACAATACTCGAACATATTAGCAAAATTATCAAGACGTGTATTATTTAATTGTTCCTCCAAGTACACGGCACGCGTGTGCTTGTTGTCCTGAAATATCTCCCCAACTGTATCCATAACTCACGAGCCGAGGCACCGGTTTTCTTAATCGTATGTAGCAAGTCCTTAGAGATTGTGCCATAAATTCACTACTTGACGATGGCGTCAAGACGGCGCCATGCCATATCATCAATCTCGACAGGGCGAGGGAAAGAGTCGTCAATATGATCAAGCACATTATAGGCACATGCATGAATGCGAAAGAGTTCAACCCACGAAGAATATTGACCATCTTCTTGATCAAGAACTAAAGAAATGAAGTTCTTGATGTTGGTGACAGCAAAAGCCGAATGGAAAGAAGAAGTGGAAGAGGGAGTGGGTGGGTTGTGGGTGACACATGGAGAGGAAGAGGTGGTAGTAGCCATGGAAGCCATTAGAGGGGCTGAATTTTGGGTAGGAAAAGAAAGAAAAATTAGGGTTTATGAGAGGGTAGCCGCCGGTCGAGTAGGAGGGGGCGGTCTTGGATTTTTTTTTTTTTAGGTGTTTTAGGGTTTGGCTCTTGATACCATGTAAGAATGTATTAATCTCCCTTGATGAGTCTTTCTCATTAATATAAATATATATAGTGTGTACAATATTGAATTCTAATTGAATGAGAATCTATATTTACCATAATTACATATAAATATTAATTACAGAATATACAATGAATATATGGTAATATTTGCTATCATAATGCATGTTCAAGATGTGTATTATTTGATAATTTATGTGGGTTTTATCCGAGGGAAAATGGTAAATCACGAAAATTTTCGTTCTCTCTTTCGCCACCATAATTAAAACATCTCTTTATATTAAATACATACAACAATGTGGATGTTGTTATGATGATTGAAATAGTGTATTGTCTATAAATGCGAATTCAGGATTTTGATTTAATGGATTCTATTTTTAGATTTTTACTATTGAATCTATTACAATTTTAAAATTATGGATTTTGAATTTATTATTTTTATAAATTTTTTAGTGATTTGTATATGCTTTTATGCTCAATATCATATACATTAAGTTTAAAACTTTAAATGAATCCAATAGGACAATATTTATGCTTTCTATTGGCCACCGATTGTCTACAATTGGTATTAAGCACTACAAACACTTGTTTTCTTTAGGATGTTCACTTTTTTCTGAAAAAAATAAAATAAACTTTAATCCCAAGTTGTTGCTACTAGATGAAAGTAATCTTTGTTGGATATGTAAAGCAGTACGAGAAGTAAATAAATATTACAAGTGTTCGAAAGGATAAACAAATCAGCCAATATTCAGAACTGCCGCAAGCTTGTTGAGTCTTGAATATTGATAATCTGAAATCAAGAAACACTAAAATCTGGATTGTTACAACTGTGGCTGAGTCGAGAGATGGCTCTCTGTCTTTAAGACAAGATTGCCTTGTATATATGCTTTTACGTTAACGGGCAATAGTCTCCCAAGATAAAACAACAACTAATCAACACCACAAAACAAATAGGTTGATTCTGACGAAGAAAACAAACACGAAACGATTTGCTGAAGAATAGAAAAGGAAGGAAGAGTTTTCTATTTTCGTCCCAACGTTTCTGCTCACGTTTTGGACTGACTTTCTGTTTGTCTCTATGTATATAAATGTTGTCTCGTTTTTCTGTGTCACAATTGAGCCAAAAAGCATCAATATATAACATAAGGGAGGCTGCTCAACTGCCCAAGACATGACTGTTAATGGACATTAGTGAGGGTTGTTAATGGCAGGTTTATGACCATTAGTGAGTGTTGTTAATGGCAGGTTTATGTCCAATAAAGGAGGATTGTTTATGGAGGAGTTAACAGCCAAGTAATGCTCTAAAAATCAGCCCAAACGGTAGGCAGAAACTTTCTGCCTTCCGTTGTTGCCAAATTCATCTTTTCAGAAACTCCAGGGACCAAACTGTAAATATTAAATAATTTGGGGTCCAAAGAGATAATATCAGAAGACGACCCACGACCAGAGCCCGGACCGGACGGGCGGCGGCGGCGCGCGTATGGGCTTAGCCTTGAACCCAAGCATATTTAGGTCCTCCCTCCTTTAAACACATGCGTTACCCCTTGGGGTCCCAAACCCTTAGCCAATTTAGAGACTTATAAAGAGAGCAATTCTACATTTTCCCACCGATGTGGTAGATTTGTCCCACACCATATTTCCATGGCTCAAACACCTTACTTCGTGGACCAATATCTCTTTCATTTCTCAACGAAATTTGACGATTTTTGGCTCTACGGTCATCTACTCATTTAGTAGATTATGCATGTGTGAAGAGACAGAGCCTCCAATATGCGGAACCCTGGTGTTTAATTCATTAAATATGGGTGGACGCACCTCCTCACCAAAGGCAAATTTCCAACAATCTTCTCTAAAGCATAGGGATTGGACTTTTAATAAAATGTGATCAATTGTCTTAGCATATGACTGGAGTATGTAACATAACAAGACTTTTTGAAGTGATTTATGTAATTCAATTGGAATGAAAATTCTTGTGTTGTTCAAATTCATATCCACTCCCCAACAAATAGAGAGAGTAAGGATAAAGGAATTGGTATAGCTTATTTAGCTCCGATTTGACCACAAATTTTGAAAGCAGTTAAAAAAATGAATTAAGTGATGTCTATATTAGTTTACACATATTTTAATTAATTTTATGAGGTATCTTCTATCTTCCGCCAGAACAAATAATGAAGAACTCTAATATGAGTAAAAGAAAAATTAAAGGGGAGACTATTTTCGTTCTCTTTTTGGATTATAGTTAAAATTGATTTGCTAGATGATGGGATGGGGCGTAGTGAAAGACATTATAGATCCCAAGTTTAATACTATTGAAGAGTTCTAGACTTGTTGCAATGTCTTAGAAGGACTAGACGAGATCTCAACTTTTGCCTTAACTCGATATTCTATCTTATCTTTTTTGCCTCCACTTTTTAGTGTTTTTTGTTTGTATCAATTAATTTATTAGATCTCCTTCTTCCACCATCTTGAAGTGATTGTACATGTCGCAAAGCACCATGGTCAATGTCTCAAATGCTACATAGAATTGTACGCTTCTATAGAAAAAATAAGTAGGGTTTATTATACGAATTCGGTATTCAATAACTTCATCCCAAATTCAATACGTAAAGAAGTTCACTATGTATATGTAATGAGTTGCGAACCAATAGCATAAATAGGTTAGGGATTCGATGACAAGCGAGAGATATCCATAACATAAACATCAAATCTTACATCTGCCTTTGAAAATAAGAGGCATTGTTAGTTATCAAGATATCAAATTTAGCTTATGATATTATAACTCGATCCCCTTGCCTAATTCAGAGTGTATATATGTTTACTTGTAAAACAGTACAATTGAATTTGTATACGTAGTCAAGGATATGTGGATCTCAAGTGACACGTTAGATAAGAATTACGTTTAAGATAAATAATAATAAGACGAAGTAAACAATAATTAGCCTGAGCTTTGAGATAGCTTCTGAGCAAAAGTGACGAAAACTTGTATGAAAACACAGAAATCAAGAGAATATCAGTAACTATTTTGTAATAGCAAGAATATGATGGGTTACGATAGAATAATGTGCTCTATTTATAAATGAGCTACACGAGTACACAACCCATGAAATATGCCCTCATAAATACAGGAGAATGAATGTTGTAATAATTGAATAATCAATCTCTCAATAAATGTCATTAAAGGATGTTGAAAGTTGTGTGACCGGATTTAGTAACGGTCGTCCGTTATAATGCAAACGACTCTTAGCCTTCTTTAATACCGGTACCGGCTTTGCTCATGTCGCTTCCGGTACCATGCATATCAAATCGGGAGTGTTGTAAACTGACGTGGATCTGACTCAGCATTATACCCCACGTGTCTCACCATAATTCGTACAACTATTTTAAACAAATTTCGCCCTATACAATATATGGTCAAGTTAACCTGTCTGAAAGTTTAGGTCTAGTTTGGGATTGCATATCTAGCCAAAATTGACTCATATGAAAACTTATCAAACAAATAATGAGAAATAATTTTGAGTTTAGCAGATTGAGTTTCAATCCGCCGTTTAATTTAAGATTGATTCACTCATTATGACTCAAGAAAATATTGAGCAAGTCATGATCCAATTCATTTATTGATTCGACTCGTTTTAATACCCCTGCTATTTTCAACTATATTGAAGACTTGAAGGGGTGGTTGGGGATAACTCAATCTACTTTGGTGTCATGATTAACAGCAGCATAATATACCAAACTAAGCAATTGGATTAGAGTTTTTGAGATGTAACGCAAAGGCCCGCAACCCATAATGTGCAATTGAGATGGACCAAGGACCACTGTGGATTTTATGATTCCCATCTTGAACCAACCCACATGAGTGGGCCTCTTAAGTCACTTGAGCTAAAATTTAGCAACTATCTTTAAATAGCGCATGAATTTGGGCCCACATCCATGTTAGAATCAGATGGTGTGAAACAGAAGCCTGACTTTATTCATTTTTTGGTGCCGAACGTCCTTCAAAGTCACTCGAATTTTTGCCCCTCAAATTTAAAATTTAAAATTTTTCTCCTTCGCCTAAAAATTCACGTGTTTTGAGTTCGAATTTTTGCTCATGCAAATATTAAATTTTTTTTTGCAAGACAGATGTTTGTAGCACATTAGGCCTATTTGGGCAAAATTAGACTTATTAATTAGGTTTATATCAGCAGAAGTTTGACTTAAGGCCTAATTTTGGGTAAAAGTTTGCCTTATGGCAAACCTCTAGACCTAATTTTGCCCGAATAGACCTAATTTTATCCGAATAGGCATAATTTTGCTACAAACTTCTGTCTTGCGATCTTTTTTTAATGTTTGTCTGAGGAGGGATTCGAACCCCAAACCTCGAGGTATTAGGCGAAGGAAAAAATTAAATATTTTAAATTTGATGGGTAAAAATTAAAGACCACCCCAAAATAAGGGCATTCGTGCGAATGACCCGACTTTATTGGATGTGTGTTTGATGAACATTTTCAACTAAGATGTTTATATCAAATCATATGTGTTTATCTTCAATAAGTATAAATATTGAAAGAAATGTATATTTAGATAATATATATTCATTCAAGGCATGCGTAAAGTATGCGTATATATAATACACTATTCTTTCAAGTCTCACTTGTGAGATTACATTGGGTATGTTGTTGTATGCATTCATTCATTTGATATAAAGTTTTTTTTTCTTTTTTTTTTTGGAAATAAGACACCATAAAATGACAGAAATAAGACACCATAAGAGGTGGACTTGAATTTTTGTCCCCATTGAACATTGTATGCGTCTAAGACATAAGTTAGTGTAATATGTTGCCTATTGGATTGAAGTTTCAGTTGTATTTGTTATTAATTTGTATTCCAAAAAACCAGTAAATAATAAACACTAAAAATAAATAGAATCAGTGTTGAAAAATAAGAATAATTTTTCAGAATGTAATCGAGCCCACTTAGTTCAAAGTGTGTCCTTAAGGAAATTATTCCTCTCACAGTACTCGAGGTTGATGGAATATCCCCTCCCAGGATAGAACGATTATCTTACCAGAATAGTAGTACTCCAAATTCAGATAGCGGCGAACCACTCAACGGCAGTATATCACACAGAATTTATTTGTACAGAAGAAGAAGAAGTTTGTATTGTTCAGAAAATTCGTAAGTAAAATTCTGAGGAATCAAATGAATTTATAGCCATGGAAGTATTGTTTCTGAAGGTTTGCAACCTTTCTGAACAGCCACTGAAAACTGGTGGAAATTTTAAATATGGAAATGAAACCGGGTCGCGGGTCAGACACGCGGATCCGGCCGGGTCGCGAGTCAGACACGCGGATCCGGCCGGGTCGCGGGTCAGGATCACTAACGGGTAGGATTGGATAAGTTAATTAATTTAATTAAATAATAATTAATTCAATAATTAAAAATTAAAGAAAATTTGATCCAAAAAGATTATCAATCCGAAGCCGAAGCCGAGCCGAGCGACGACGACGGCGCGAGGGGTCCTTGCCCCCTCAACCCTTTTACTGACAAGAATGAGTAATTCTACTTATAAGTAGAAGAACTTTTCTTTCCACTATCGATGTGGGACAAATGCTTATTTTATAAAACAAGAGGGAACTCCCACTTTTCTTTCCACTACCGATGTGGGACAACTCCCACTTTTTTTCCCAATCATTTCCCATTCACCAATATCAATACCGAACAGTATTGACTTGTGAACAATTGAGCAACACATACAACTTTTATCTACAAGTCAAAACTTGTTAATTTAGTAGATTCACTATCTATGACCTACTGAAATGCCCTGCACTCTTGCCTTATAAACTAAACTAATTTATGATAGCAACTTATGCCCAATGGACAACATAAGTCATTTTTCTTAGTGCAAATCACCCTTATTTGAATATCCACTATTTCGAACTTAAATAGTAGAATGTTTATAAAAATCTAAATAAGAACAACTTAAATATTGATGTTGATATAGTCATATAGATATAGATAACATTTATTGCATGTATATGATGATTGTTGATATATCCAGGAATGAATGCATTACCTAATAGTCTGCAATGCGCTATGAAGCCTTGATTTCAACTCCTTAGAAATTGGCGTTGTTGGGTCTTTGTTTGCCAACCCAATTTGCAGATTTCTGACTTTGGTTTTTGATGCCAATTCAATGTTGTATACTTCAAATGTGGGGAACTCATCAAATTGTTCGTTATTTTGAAGAAAATAAATCGTTGACAGTGATCTCTTTTGCACCTATTTGTCCTAATAGTATCTCATTTTCAACTTAATTATGGGGGATCAAGATCTGACCTCTGTGAAAGTTTTGTAGCACCCATTTTATATTCACGTGAGTTAGTTAACTGGTTCAAGTTTGAAAATTTATTAACACAATTTATTTTGATCTGTTCAATTCCGATCATCTAAAGTTGACTAATATGTAGCCCAATTCGACCCATGAAAATCTTGTCAAAATATTTTTTAAAATATTCTTTTTTTGTTTGATATGTTTATATATAGTTGTAATAAAGAAAAAAATTATCAGGAAATAAAATAACTTATAAAAAAACAAATAAAAAAAATAAACTCGATAAGAACTGTGCAGATTGAAGTATGACACATTGTTTAGCCGATTTTGACCAACCCATTTCAACTCAACTAACATTTGTGCGGATATTACCCCCACATATTTATTAACGCACTATATTTTGACACACTCAAATATTTTAACTTAAATCTTGGTAAATATTTGTTTAGAATTGTAATGGGATCATTTGGTTTGTGGATAAAGTAATTAAAGAGTTTCCACCCCTTAGTTCCCGCCAATGACAAGTTGTGATAACTCCCTACTTTTTCATATATAAAAAGAGATCTGGTTCTATTTTCTTAGATTTGCATTATAAATTTCTCTATCAATGTATAGTTGAATATTGATGGCTGGAATTTGTATTCATCACCTACGTATCCACGTTAACGGTGTAAAATTGTATTAATATCCTTTGATGGAATCTTCTCATTAATATAATATATATAGTGTATACAATATGAATCCTAATTGAATGAGGATCTCTACTTTACATAATTACATTCAAATATTAATTACAGAATATACGGGGAATATATAAATACATTCGCTATCACACTCCCTCAGTCGGAGCGGAAGGAGGTCGGACGCTGAGACTGAATTTGAAGTCATGAAACAACTGCCGAGGAAGCCCCTTAGTGAAGATATATGCGTACTGATACGAAGAAGGCACACGCAACACCTTAACATGACCTATGACAACCTTTTCACGAACAAAATGGATATCCATATCAATATGTTTGGTTCGCTGATGCTGAACCGAGTTATGAGATAAGTAGACCGCAGACATGTTGTCACAGTAAACCATAGACGCCTTACGTAAGGGATAATGAAGCTCCAGAAGGAGGTTTCAGAGCCAACATATCTCAGCAACAACGTTCGCAAAGCCTCAATATTCTGCTTCTGCACTCGAACGGGAGAGTGTGGCTTGCCGTTTGGCAGACCACGAAATGAGATTATCTCCCAAGAATACACAATAGCCAGAGGTGGATCAACGTGTGTCCGGACAACATACCCAATCAGCTTTCGTATATGCTATCAACTTGGTCGGTGCAGAGGGATAGAGATGTAATTCATAGTCAAGAGTACCCTTAACATATCAAATGATACGTTTAAGGGGCGTAGAGTGAGGCTCTCTAGAGGCATGCATAAATAAACACACATGCTGAACAACATATGCAATATCAGGCCTCGTGAATGTAAGATACTGAAGAGCACCAGCGAGACTCCTATAAAGTGAGGGATCGAGCACCGGATCCCCGTCAACAGCACTGAGTTTCGATTTTTAGTCGAATTGAGTAGGCATGATCTTGCATTTTGTCATTTTAGCCCTGTAAAAAATTTCTTCGGCATACTTACGCTGACACAGGAACATAGCATCGGCATATCTGGTCACAGAAATCCCCAGAAAATAACTCAACTTCTCCAAGTCTGTCATAGTAAATTCGAATTTGAGTAGGGTAATGATCTCATTTTTCAGCACATCAAAAGAGGCAGTCAGAATAATATCATCCACATATAGCAAAAGGTATGCAATATCACTACCTCGATGAAAAATAAAAATAAAATTATCAGTTTTACTGCACATGAACCCAATCTGCATGATATAAGTGGAAAATCGCTCATACCAAGCACTGGGGGCCTGTTTCAAACCATATAGTGACTTACAGAGATGACATACATACTAAGGAGCCTCTGGATGCACAAGGCAGACATACTGAATGCATTTTCACATCAAGTTGATGAATCAACCAGTTCTTGCCCATAGCTATGCTCAGAACAGTGGGAATGGTTGTCGGTTTGACCACCAGACTGAAAGTCTCCCAACAATCAATACCCTCATGTTGCCCTGTGCTATTTTTCATAAGTTTGGCCTTATGATATTCAAACTCACCACTGTCTCTGAACTTGTGACGAAATAGCCACATACAATGAATCACATCTACCCCCTCTGATCTCGGTACAAGATCCCAAGTGCGCTGAGTGGTAAGTGCATCGAATTCCTCACGCATGACTGCATTCCAATTTGGGTCAAGTTTTGCTAATTTTATATTTTTGGGTATAGGTGATATAGCTTGAGCGGATAAGTTAAAGTGAACTTTTGGTTTGAAAATCCCGTGCTAGGCACGGGTTTCCATTATGTGTGTGGGGATAGGGGCAGTGGTGTGTGGCAGGGGCGTTGACTCTGGGCAGTGGGGTGTGAGGGTTGGTGATGTTAAATTTAGGAAGTGGGGTGTCGAGTCGATGGTGGGAACATTGGGTAGGGTTGAGTTGGGCGGGAAGGGGTTGTGGTAATGGGAGGTTGGGTTGGGGCAACGACATTTTTTTAACAGTAGTTTGACCGACGGGGAGTCAGGCAGTGGGGGGAGGCTACAGGAGGCAGTGGGCGTGGAGTCAGATCGGGAACTCCACGTATTTTGTGTTGTAGGAGAGGGAAAGTATCCGAATTGTCAAGAAAGTCATAGTTGGGGACGTGAAACTGACGGAAGTTAGAATAAGGGAAGACTTTTTCCTCAAACGTGACGAGAGACAAGGACTTTGTTGGTGGACGGATCGAAGCATAAATATCGTTTGGCGGGAAACCCAAGAAAATGCAAGGAGTGATCCGAGGTGCTAAATTGTGAGAAGCCGTGGAGGCGAGATTAGTGTAGCATAGATAGCCAAAAGTGCGTATGTGACCATATGTGGGGATTTGACGGAATTGAATTTCTATTGGGGTTCTATTAAGGAGAGTACTTGTAGGTAATATGTTAAGTATATATTCTACCAATTTTAATGTGTATACCCAAAAAGTGGGTGGAAGAGAACCATGAAGGAGCAATGTACGAATCATAATGGTATATAGGATTCTTTCGGCTTACCGTTTTGAGGAGAGGTATGAGGGAACGAGAATCGAAACATCATGACATTGTCCGTACAAAATTTATGAAAGAGTGAATTATTAAACTCACGACCATTGTCATATTGGAATGATTTGATGTCCTTTTCAAATTGAGTTTTAATATATGTGCAAAATTCAAGAAACGTGGAGTAAACTTGAGACTTAAATTTGAGCAGATAGACCCAAAGAAAATGAGAGAAATCATCTAACAAGATCAAATAATATTTATGACCGAGTTTGCTAGTGATAGGAGATGTCCATAAATCCGCATGAATAATGTCAAAGAGAGAAAAAATAGCACTTAAAGATGACATAAACGAAAGTCTAACATGTTTACCTAATGGACAAGAATATCAATGTGGGGCAAGATTCCCCTAATTGCATGTAATTAAATTATGACTTCTAAGAAAATTAAAAACGGGAGCTCCTGGGTGTCCAAGTCTGTTATGCCACATGGATGGAGAGATCGCAGCAAGGGATGTATGAGGGTTGATACTGGCAGCAGAAGTGGATGAGAAAGGATAGAGGTCCCCCACATTATTGCATCTTGTAAGAGGTGTCCTCGTGCGTATGTCCTTCACAGAAAAACCAAATGGGTCAAACTCAAGAGATACAGAATTATCAATAGCAAGCTTCCTAACAGAGATTAAAGTTTTAATAATATTATAAGCATAGAGTACGTTGCGGAGGGAAAATAGAGGGTGAGGTTTCGGTGTGTGTGTGGTGCCATACCCTTGAATTAGAATGCGATTGCCATTTTCGACCAAAACAAATTGAGGATTTCGCAAATTAAATATGTGTGGAAGATTATCAGAGGTTCTAGTGAGGTGGGATGTGGCACCCGCGTCCATGTACTAAGCATCGTTGGACTGCTGTAAATTCATGGTGTTGTATGCCTGGGCCAATTCTGTTGGTGTGAGAAATTCGGATTGGGTAGTGGGTTGTTAGGCTTTTGTGATGTGAGCCTGATAAGATGGGCCCATCGAGCGTGGGGCAGGACCAGGGCCAAACATGTTGGGCTACTGCCAGTGGGCTGAGCAGTCGGGTACGGGCAGGGTGGTGAGGCCTAACTATTGGAAAACTGCAAAGACATTGGGCCGACCCACTGGAGTGGGTACCGAGCCTGCTGATGTGGTTGGCCACCCGAGTTGGACCTTCCGCTGCGGCCTTTGCTTTTGCCATCGCGTCCGCCACCGCGACCTCTTCATCTGCCGCCTCTGGGGCTGCTCCGCTGTTGTTGGTTAACAGTGTGGCCGGCGGGTGCTGTGGTGGTCTCCGGTGCATCAACCACCAACATTTTTTATTGTGTTCATCTTGTTTAGCACGTCTAGTTTCTTCCAAAAGAAGTTGTGATCGGGCCTTGTTGAAACTGGGCAAGGAATCGGCCTATTGTATCATCATTGTGAGTGTGTCGTACTCATCTTTCGGCAAACCATTAATTAGTTGCAATACCATCTTAGTGTCTGAAATCAGAGTGTCCATATTGGATAATTGATCGGTAATTAATTTTAATTGTTTGCAATAGTCAGACATGTTCGCAAAGCTTTCAAGACGCGTGTTATTGAATTGTTCCTCAAGATACACGACACATGTATGTTTGTTGTCTTGAAAATTTTCCTCCAACCTTATCCATAGCTCACATGCCGAAGCGTGTGTTTTCATAATAGTATGAAGCAAGTCCTTAGATATGGTACCATAAATCCATTGATTTGACGATTGCGTCTAGCCGGCGCCATGTCGGGTCATCGACATCGATAGGACGGGGGAATATGTCGTTTATATGATCAAGCACGTTGTAAGCACATGCATGAATGCGAAATAGTTCAACCCACGATGAATATTAACCATCCTCTCGATAAAGAACCAAATGGATGAAGTTCTTGATATTGGTTACGGCGAACGCCAGATGGAAGGAGGAAGTAGATGAGGAGGTGGGGGGTACGTTTGATGACGGGGGAGGAGGAGGAAGTCGTGGGAGAGGTAGGAGTAGCCATGAAAGCCAGTAGGGGGGCTGTTTTTCGGTGAGCAAGAGGGGAGAGGATTTTTTTTAGGGTTTTGTGGGTGGGCGGCTGCCGTCGGTAGAGAGTGGGGGCGGCGAGTAGGAGAAAAAAATAGGGAGAGGTGTTTTATGGTTTGACTCTTGATACCATGTAGAATTGTATTAATCTCCCTTGATCGAGTCTTCTCATTAATACATTATATATAGTGTATACAATATGAATCCTAATTGAATGAGGATCTCTACTTTACATAATTACACTCAAATATTAATTACAGAATATACGGGAAATATATAAATATATTCGCTATCAAACAAGACAAATCTTGGCGAGTTCGTCACACAGTTGCAAATCAGCTTAATAAACTATGTGAGGCATGCAGTTGGACTGAGTGATAAAAGGTAGTTTACTTATGGTGCTTTCAAGTTCCCATATCAGGTATACATCCTCATTGCCTTTACTCCGAAGATGTTGCCATTATATAATTGTCATTGTTATAATGAAGATCATGGTCATTAACCTTTCTTTCAGATGAAGTTTTTGGTCATTTGTGAACTGAAAATACTATTAAGATCATGTCTCAAAACTGTTTTGGTGCTAATTATAGTCTAATATATGTGACTTGTGAAATTTGAAAGGACTGACTTGGCTTTGCCAAAGTTGCTGGACTGTTTAATCGACATCATTATGTCTTGTGAGGGAGAAAATGGTAGACTGGATGTATGATATGTTAATTTGATCAAGTATTGTTACATGTGCATAAATATATGCTTCTTAATTTGATAGAGTAATCACACCAAATCAAAAAATCATACCAAATCGATTTTAAAGAATGACTATATTTAGTTTGGTTTGGTATTGAGAAAAAAACAATCTAACCAAATTAACATATAAATAAATACTTCATCCGTCCCAATTTAAGTGTCTTACTTTCCTTTTCATCCGTCCAAAATGAATGACTCTTTCTATATATATTTATAGGTCACTAGATGGACACAATTTTGCAAAGTTACATATGTTGTGGTTGAAGACATTCGAAAAATCACGAGTCATTCTGGTATATCGAGATATGTGACTCATGATCGACATGTCAGGACGTGGTTGATTTAGCGATGAGACTAATATATATTATATGGATCAACATACTCAACTAACATATTTTAAAGAAATGAACCAGAAAAAGAAAAAAGAGCTACAAAAAATAAATTAGAATAAACATTTTTTTAAAACGCGAAATATAACATTTGAATTAAGTTTGGAATAGATTAAGTGTCTTATTTATACAAAAACTACTGTCTAGATCAAAAGTTTGAATTAGATTTAGTGTCTTACTTATATATAAGTGCAAAAACATTTCTTTATATCATTGATTATTTCTTACTATTATAAAATATATTAAAGATTTTTCTCTCTTTTCCAAGCCTTAAAGAAAATTTTCAGTTCGTTAATTGTATTGTAGCTTTCACTATGTCAGAACAATTTAAGTTGAATTCAAAAATTGTTTAAAAGTGACTTGCTTTCAATAGAAGTTTCTTGTGGAGAATGAAAGCTTGTTTTACTTGTATCACTATGTAATCTAAAGAGACAGGAGTAGATCCAACATTTGGAGCATTGAAAATTTACTATAAAAGGATGATTTTGGAAACAACTTAATTCAAATGTAAGTTAACCAATTTTTTATAAAAAGAATCACAATTCATAAAACAAATATTATTTAGATTAGGAAGAACAGATCAATGTAATGCGTAGACTGAGTCATGTTTAGGGCACATTCTGTATATTAGTCGATTTAAACATGTTTTAACTTTTACCTTTTCAATTTAAGACAATGAATATTAGAGAGTTTAACAAATGTTATAATACAATTTTTTTTTAATTTATAGAAATTTAAGTTGGTATGTTGATCATTTTTGCAAAGAAAAATCATTGGTTTTACCCGAAAAATTCATAAGTGCCCCCTTAATGATAATAACATAGTATATAAATATATTGAGATGATATTATGGAATAATGTTTCAGCCTTCCGTCCTTTTAGTCCTTCATCATAATTTTGGGGGCATTCCGGGTAAATAATTTTGGGGACATGAAAAGTAATAGGGTATGTGGGAATAATTATTTTATTTTCAGGGGGCATCTACGTTCTTTTCCCTTTTGTTAATTCAATTTATTTTGGTCTGTTCAATTCAGGTCATCTAAAGTTGACTAATATGTAGTCCAATTTGACCCGTGATGATCCTTCTCATTTATCACCTAAGTCAATTTTGACCCTTTCAAATCAAGCTCAACCTGCTCATTTCTTACTTTCACGCGTGAGGTAGTGTTTTAACTTAAATCTTGATAAATATTTGTTTAGAATTGTAAGGGATCATTTGGTTTGTGGTTAAAGTAATGCTACGTGATTGTATTATATTTATTACGGAGTAATAATATTTCTTGATTATTCAGTACATATGTATCTTTTGGTGAATGTTTGGTTTATAAAGGACCACAAGAAATTGAAAAAGTAAAATCCCTAAATCAAGAATGAAAAAAAAAAGTCCTCCGGGGCATAGTCCAGTGGCAAAGCCTGGGAGCTATAAGGCGCTCTGGCATGGGACAGCGTGGGTTCGATTCCCCGCAAGCACGAAGAAATTCTGCATGTTGGGGAATTTGACCTTGTCTCATTGATCAGTTGTACGCTCACAGAAAATTGGTCACCGGAGCACATCCCGCGATTTACCTGGTGATAGTTGTTGAAGGACCGGTACTATTACCTCCAGGACGTCTGAGTAATACCAGTGAAGTAGTCAGGCGCAAGCCTGAAAATCTGGATTATCAAAAAAAAAAATGAAAAAAGATAGAACCAAAGAGCGCTAGTCCTCAATCATTAATTACGATGAGGAGATGAGATGTGGCAAACTCAGCTGCAAGTCAAAATACACATAATATAAGTGAATCTTCTGAGAAGCTTAAATTACGGATAAAAGCTAACAATTAAATCATATATATACCCGTATGGGTGATAGATTAGGGTCTGTTTGGTTGGATTATTGTACCAAAATGACTAAATAAATATGCCTCACTTATAACTTAGTGCCACTTAGATGCATGGTTTTAATCTTACCAAAATCATTCTATTGTTTTTTTTAAACCTTCTCCGTTTTCACTAATCACGGGTAATAAACGAACTAAAGAAATTCAGGAAAAAAAATTTGTAGAAAATTATTGGAACGTGGACAATGAAGAGCTGTTTATCTCTATTGTTGTTTCTAGTGATTTATTTAGTTTTTCTAAGAAAAATCAAATTTCTTGTTCAAAAAGACAAAAACAGTATTTTGGTGAAAAAAGACAATTTTTAGAATTGATCACTAGATTTTATTTCAATAATATAAGTAGTTTAATTGATGGATAAGGTTTATCATCATAATACTAATCTCCCTTGTGTTTTGTTATATTACATTTGTCTATTTTATTTTAATTTTCTTGTAATAATTGCTTTAATTTATTTATCATAAATAAAAAATAATTACAATTTGACCAAACGGGGAAGGCCATAGAGCTAGTTAAGATTCTTAAGAATGGAAAGATTAATATAGCATGTGTCCAGGAGACCAAATGGGTAGGACCTAAGGCTAAGGATGTAGACGGGTATAAGTTATGGTTCTCGGATATGTCGAAGTATAGGAATGGGGTAGGCATTTTGGTAGACAACGAGCTAAAAGATCAGGTGATAGACGTTAGGATGGTCAATGACAGGATGATGATGATTAAGTTGGTAGTTGGAGGGTGCACTATGAACATTATTAGTGCGTATGCGCCGCAAGTGGGCTTGAAAGAGGAGGATAAGAGACGTTTTTGGGAAGATTTGGACGAAGTGGTAGGAGGTATACCAACCACTGAGAAGTTATTTGTAGGAGGGGATTTCAATGGACATATCGGGGCACTTCCGGGGGTTATGACGACGTGCGTGGAGGTTTTGCCCTCGGGGACAGGAATGGGGGAGGCGTCTCACTTTTGGAGTTTGCTAGAGCTTTTGGGATGGTGATAGTCAATTCAAGGTTCCTGAAGAAGGAAGAGCATTTAGTGACTTTCCGTAGTTCGGTGGCTAAGACTCAGATAGACTTTTTGCTCATTAGGAAGGTTGACAAAGGTCTTTGTAAAGACTGCAAGGTTATTCCAAAGGAGGATCATAAAACCTGATATAAGTTTTTGGTGATGGATTTAGAGATCAAGATGGAGAAGAAGAAGAGGTTTGTGGATGACAGGTTAAGAATCAAATGAGAGAGTTTGACCATGGCTAGTGCAAATGAGATGGGGGAGAGGTTGATGGCCAATGGGGCATGGGCGAGTAGTAGGGATACAACCGAAATATGGGACAAGACGGCCAGTTGCATTTGGGAGGTTGCTAGAGAAGTGCTAGGGGTCTCGCGGGGTAGCCGTGGTGGGCATTGAGGGGACTGGTGGTGGAATGATAAAGTTTAAGAGAATGTGGAAGCAAAAACAAAACTGGCATATGCGAAATTGGTAGAAAGCAAAGATGAGGTGGAGAAGTGGACGAATAGGGAATTATATAAGATGGCACGGAATGAGGCAAAACTAGCGGTTACGGCGGCGAAAACAACGGCTTTTGAACGACTATATGTGGAATTAGAGAAAAAATATAGGGATAAGAAGTTGTACAGACTAGACAATGTGAGGGATCCCGGTACTTGGATCATGTGAGGTGCATCAAGGATGAGGATGACAAACTGCTGGTGGAGGACGCGCATATTAGGCGGAGGTGACAGTCTTACTTCCATAAACTCTTGAATGAAAAAGAAGATAGAGACATTGTGCTGGGAGATCTGGAGCACTCTTGTAGGTACCGGGATTTTGGGTATTGTGAAAACATTAAGGTTGAGGAGGTTCAGGGTGTTGTGAGCAAGATACGCAGGGGATGAGCGACCGGGCTTGATGAGATCCTAGTTGAATTTTGGAAAAATGCAGGCAGGGTAGGTTTGGAGTGGCTGTCGGAGTTGTTTAATGTCATTTTTAAGACGACGAGGATGCCCGAAGAATGGAGGTGGAGCACAATGATTCCTTTGTACAGGAACAAAGGTGATATCCAAAGTTGTAATAACTATAAGGGTATCAAGCTGCTAAGACACACTATGAAAGTTTGGAAAAGAGTCGTGGAGATGAGGGTGAAAAAAGGAGTGTCTATCTCCGAGAACCAGTTTGGATTTATGCCGGGGAGGTCGACTACATAAGCCATCCATCTTATTAGGAGGTTGGTGGAGCAATATAGGGAGAGGAAGAGAGACTTACATATGGTTTTTATGGACCTCGAGAAGGCATACGACAAGTCCCTAGGGAGGTTCTATGGAGATATTTGTGGGTTAGATGTGTACCTATGGCATACACTAGAGCAATCAAGGATATGAATGATGGAGCCAAGACTAGGGTACGGACATTAGGAGGAGACTCGGAGCACTTTCCAATGATGATGGGGCTGCACCAGGGATCAACTCTTAGCCCATTCCTATTTACATTTGTGATGGATGGACTGACGCGACAAATCCAAGGGGAGATGCCATGGTGTATGTTATTCGCAGACTACATAGTCTTGATTGATGAGACTCATAGGGGAGTGAACGCTAAACTGGAGGTTTGGAGACAAACTTTGGTGTCTAAAGGGTTCAGGCTGAGTAGCACCAAGACAGAATACTTGGAGTGCAAGTTCAGGGACGGGAGTGACCTTGAGACGGGAGTGGAGGTGAGGCTTGGCACCCAGGTCATTCAAAATAAAGGGAGCTTCAAGTACACGGGTCTATTATCCAAGAGAATGGAGAGATTGATGAAGATGTCACACATCGTATTGGGTCAGGGTGGATGAAATTGAGTCTTACATCTGGAGTATTGTGCGATAAAAAGGTGCCACTAAAACTTAAAGGCAAGTTCTATAGGGGGTGGTTATACTGACCATGTTTATGGGGCGAAGTGTTGGCCGGTCAAGACCCGCACACCAAAAAGATGAAAGTTGCGAAAATAAGGATGCTAATATGGATGTGTGGGCATACAAGGAGGGATATAATTAGAAATGATGATATCAGGGACAAAGTGTGAATGTCCTGTGTGGAGGATAAGATGCGAGAAGCTAGATAGAGATGATTCGGACACGTGCAGAGGAGAAACACAAATGCCATAGTGCAGAGATGTGAAAGGTTGGCTATGGACGGGTACATGAGGGGTAGAGGTAGGCCGATGAAGTATTGGGGAGAGGTGATTAGACGGGATATGGCGTAGGTGCAATTCATTGAGGACATGACCTTTGATGGGGGGTTATGGAGGACATGTATATAGGGTAGAATGATAGTAGGTAGTCCAGCGTAGTCGTACCTACGCTTACAAACTGGTAGTTGTAGTATTATTATAGTAGGCTCGCTTAGCCTATCATATTGCCTTATAGTCCCTTGTCGTTTGATTTATGTTGCTATGTGTATTTTGTTTGTCTTATTTACTTGCATTAACTATTAGTTCTTTTTGCTTCTTTTCTTTTCAGAATGCGCTGTAATAATTTACGCACTTTGTGTGTCTTACTTTGCTTGGGCTTGTGCTTTGTTTTGAGTCGAGGGTCTATTGGAAACAACCGTTCTACCTACCAAGATAGAGTTAAAGTCTGTGTACACTTTACCCTCCACAGACCCACATTGTGAGATTTCACTGGGTATGTTATTGTACAATTTGACCAAAAATTGTCCTTTCTAATTGGTTGTGTAAACCATCACACACCAAAAGTCTCCCTGCAGGCATATTTCATCACAGCACCACTGAAGGAAAAAATAACCATTAAAAAAAAAAATAGACCGTTCACACTTAAAACAATTAGGAGGATCAAAGGAGAATTGATTAGAGTAACAAAATAACATAATTAAGGATTTTATAACCCAATACCAGCACAAAATACAAGGATAAAATAGGTAAATTAACATAAAAAGTTTAATTATAGGACTCAGTTTATGGGTGGTGATAAAATACTAATGTTTTATAATCACAATGATTTCATTTGAACTATGCTTTTAATTTCATATGACCCAGTGATTTAGTAATAACAACATTTTGAAACTTTATGGGTTAGGATTCATGCACTGGACGGTAAAAAAGAAAAGAGTAAGTAATTAGCATAGTCCAGTGGCAAAGTCTGGGCGCTATAATGCGCTCTGGCATGGGACAACGTGAGTTCGATTCCCCGCAAGCACGAAGAAACTCTGCATGTTGGGGAATTTGACCTTGTCTCATTGATCAGTTGTACGCTCCCAGAAAACTGGCCACCAGAGCACATCCCGCTATTTACCTGGTAATAGTGTTGAAGGACCGGTGCTATTACCTCCGGGACGTCTGAATTATTAAAAAAAAAAAACAATCAAGCTTGAAAAATCGGTCTGTCTTTTTCCTCCCGACCCAAATCAACCAGAATCCTTGCCTGCCCTATTAAAATTTTTAAAAAATAAAATTTTCCGTGCCCCGCCCTGCCCTATCCCATTTATATGTTGTCCTGCCCTGCCCTATTATGCCTTTTCCCTGCCCTGCCCTGCCTCAATTGCAATCCCTAAAATTACCCCTAAATTTGAATGTTAAATGTTAATGATCATAAGCCTGGCTTAGACAAATATAGCCTAAAATTTAAAGCTAATTTGGTTCAATAACAATTTCATTATTGTATATGAAATTGTCTCTATATATATTAGTCTCAGCGTACGTGCGTTGCAGTGTGTATCACGCCAACTAATAAAATAAATTATTAAAAAATAATAATTAGCGTTAAAATAAGTGCAATATTTATTTAAATGATGAAAAGAAATACAACATGACAAACTTATATGTATAGGCGAAGTTTAGTACTATCAAATAAGGAAAGAATTAATATATGAATTTTTCGTTGGTTTACAAGTTCTATATATTAGGAAAATTAACATTGAAGGTAATATAGTTATGTTACCTAGTTGAAAAGGATTTAAATAAAGTAATACATATTATTTAATGTTAAGACTTCTTGCCTAGTTCAAATAAGGAAGTATTTAGTATACAAA
This sequence comes from Anisodus acutangulus, assembly GCA_029783415.1. NCBI lineage: Eukaryota > Viridiplantae > Streptophyta > Magnoliopsida > Solanales > Solanaceae > Anisodus > Anisodus acutangulus. The sequence goes on from CM056497.1 coordinate 1,897,714, forward strand.
ATTTTAATTAATTTCATAGTCCTAAACATAGGGATTTTTTTGAGTTTGGGCTAATTTTGGATTCCTCTTGCCCAACTCATGAAACCTTGGCGGGTTGGACGAGTCATTTGGGTTTGTGCTAATTTTGCCGCCCATAGTTGTGACCAACTCCATCAAGAAATGGGGAGTTGTAGCTGAATTTTTAAACCTTGTGGTTCCCGTAAGATGGTAACTTATATGAGCCTGAAGTAGTTAAAATTGAGAGAATTAAGGTTCAATTAGTTCTTAAATTAAACTCAATGTCAGATTTCTAGAAATTGACGCAGCTTGGTTCGGTTCATCCTACTACAACATACCTGATTCTATTTATGCAGTGTCCTCGCTGACTGTATTATACCTAAGCGGGTGCAACTTTGGAATTGATAATAGCACCACCAACAAATTGCAAGGATTATTTAGTACATGTTTGTTAATCAGGGACTTAAAAGTAAGTAATTGCATGGGCTTCAAGAATTTGCATGTTTCGGGCCTAGTAAATCTGGAGAAATTGGAGCTAACGAGGTGTAAACAACTGGAAAAGGTAGAAATTTGGGCTCCAAATCTTAAGCAATTCGTATATGTTGGAGTGCCTTGGGAGGAATACCCAAGGACACTTGAACCAAATTTTTGCCATGCACAATTGATATTTTAGATGGTCATAAAATTTTAGAATTTCTCCACCTGGAAGCTACCACCATGACGGACCAACAGTTTGAATATCAGTTATCCAGGTTTCCAGCCCTTGAAGTTTTAGAACTCGAAGGATTCCATGTACAACAACAACATACCTTGTGAAATTCCACAACGTGGGATTTGGGGAGGGTTAGAGTGTATGCAAACCTTACCTCTACCTTGGTAAGTAGACCAATTGTTTCCGAGAGACGCTCGGCTCAAGACAAAGCACAAGCACAAGCAAATAAAGACAAACAAAGCGACTAAACAATGATAGCGATTTCTGAAAAAGAAACAATAACTAATGCAGGTTAATAAGACAAACAAAATACACATATCAACATAAATCAAACGATATTGGACTATAAAGCAATATTGTGCCTACTAGTATGATAGACTAAGCAAGCTTACAATAATAACACTACAACTACCAGTTTGTAAGCGTATGTAGGACTACGCTGGACTACCTACTACCCTTCTACCATAATCTGTGTTCTCTATAACCCCTATCTAAGATCATGTCCTCAGTGAGTTGCACCTGCGACATATCCCGTCTAATCAACTCTCTCCAATAAATCTCCAGCCTACCTCTACCCCTCATGTACCCGTCCATAGCCAACCTCTCACACCTCCGCACTGGGGCATTTGTGTCTCTCCTCTGCACGTGCCTAAACCATCTCAACCTCGCTTCCCGCATCTTATCCTCCACCGAGGCCACTCCCACTCTGTACCGGATATCATCATTAATTCTATCCCTCTTTGTATTCCCACACATCCATCTTAGCATCCTCATCTCCGCAACTTTCATCTTTTGGGTGTGCGAAGTCTTGACCGGCCAACACTCCGCTACATACAACATAGTAGGTCTAACCAACGGCCTATATTTTTCATGTAATGAAAAATATTAAAGTTGTGAGTGAAAAAATTAAGAGATTCAGATTGTGGCATTGGCAGAATCTGGTGCAAGTGGACATGCTGGCTCCAAATCTAATGGCATTCTGTTTTGAGGGTTACAAAATGCCCTTGTCAATCTCAACTATGGATCTTTCTAACCTGGAACGAGGTAGACTCGATTTTTATCTGCAGCCATCTGATTCTTACAACTTTGGAAATGTGGACACAAGTTGGTTAAAAAATCTTCTACGCTTCGTTCAAAAGTTCGACTATTCTAACGGCCTGAAATTAATATTTCATTGTGAGGAGGTAATTTTTTCTTTCTTTTAATTTTCTCTTTCACTAGCTAATTCTACTCTATGTAGGATTCATATCTCTGTGGAATTCTTCTCTCCCTTCAGTTTGCTCCATCATGAACTGGACTTCAATTGCTTTTATTACTTGAATTATGCATTGTGCAACTTGTCTAATTAACATGGTTTGGGCTATGCACAATATGCAGAGTATTCTTATTTACGAAGCTCCAAGAATAATTCTGCTTCCACCGACTCGAAAACTGGATCTATACCTTGAGAATCCTCTTGAGTCATTCGTCAATGATATGATGTTTGCTCAGCCCAAGTTAATATCCATAGTGCATGGCATTGACAGCAAAATTCTCCAGGTATAAACACACATTATATCCCAGAATGGCAGTGTTTGAGTGCCTTTTCATACGACTTGATATTCTCATGCCAAAGTCCCTAAGTCGCACGTATAACATGCACAAGGCAAAAATGTCATATTGTATGACTGTCTCATAATCACGACTTTGCAAATTTTGAACCACCTTTCTCGCTAAACTAAGAGCTTCCCTTATATTTATGTCTTTTTTTTTAATAATTATGTTGTTCGGGTATTGATGTAACTGTACCCACCAAGGCTGGATAGATAAGAAGAAAGACCTAATATGACCACTAGGCCATACTCTGCACATTATTTTTATCTAAGATTTTCATGCGTTTGGAATATAGGTTTTCCATGGGAAGAAGCAAAACAGAAGGCTAAAAGAAGTCACTAATCACAAAGGCGCAGCTGAGGATAGTGACACGTCTCGTTTGTGCACTTGGCTGAAATCCAAGTCTCTAATTGAACGGATTACCACTTTTAATTTTAATTGGGAGTAACCAACTTTACTCTAGATCTCTTCATCGATCTTTTATATAATATTAATTGTGTTTTGAGTTGTATATAGAATTCTGGAATGACATTGCCCCTATTTGGCCTTATAGACATAGTGTCTGGTTTTCAACTTATGTGGAACATAGATTCACAAAAAATATGTGTCCGTCTTTTTTTTATTTTTTTTATTTTTTATACAAAGAATTATTGAAATATGCATATGATTAAAATTTATTATTTTATAACATAGATTTTATAATAATTTAACGTGCAACTCACGTTCACAAGATTAGTTATATTAAAATTAAGTCCAAATTTTATTACTACTATAATAACTTTTCTGAGCCGTGGGCCCACGTTAAAAACAAAACCGAAAAAACCCAAATTTAGTGAATTTCGTTGACGGCTCCCTTTTCGCTGTATCTCAACAAGGTCCGATTCCCTCTTTTGTCAAATTCCATTCCCTACTACAACAACTCCATTCTGACCCGACTCGAACATAATGTACGGAGGGTCCGGTAAGCTCGGACGTGGTGGCGGCGGCCGTGGAGGCGGCGGTGTTGGTAAGCGCAACATCCAGTTGTCATCGTTCCAACCACCGCCTCTTCACCGTTCATCCCCCGTACCTGGCTGCCGCCTGCCAGCTGGCAACCGCAATACGGCACCGGGTCCCACCTCCGCCGAGGAGACTTTTAGCCTAGTCACTGGAAATCCTTTGAATTTTGCAATGATAATTAGGCTTGCTCCAGACCTAGTTGAGGAGATCAAACGAGTAGAAGCTGAAGGCGGTGCTACTAGGATCAAATTTGATGCCAATGCCAATAATTCCCTTGGAAATGTGAGTTTTTTCGCTTGCTTTTTATTATTTGGTACTTATTTTAAACTGATATATCTAGGTAAATAACTTGAATTGAGGTATTTTAGATTCTGAGGGTTGTAATAACAATGCAAAGTAATGAACAACTTGTTTTACAGATGTGTGTGCAGCATATATATTTATTTGTTGTTAGATGGCTTTCCCTATAAGTTGGATTCTTTGAACATATTGTGCTTAACTGGATACTTCTAGTGCAAGGGAGAATACGAGAGACTGCTAAAAGCATTTGTCGATTTTCAGTTTAAACGTTGCCATGGGCTATTATGTGCAAGTTAAAAATTGCTTTCTTATGTCTCCCTGAAATGAACATGGAACAGAAAACTATACTGCTCGTGTGCAATACTATTCAAACAAGATATACAAATTACTTATAGATTGAATGAAATCTCAAAAAATCCCCGCCTACTTACATTCCATTTTTACATTATTTAAAAGCTTTTAGCATTTTGAACCTCTTTCTACTGGTGCGAGTTGATATCTACGTCTATCTGCAAGGATAGGACTTGTAGTTTACCTACTTATCAAAAGAATAAGACTTCGAAGTAGGGGCAGAGCTAGTAAGAGGGAAGGGGGTTCAATTGAATCCCCTTCGTCAAAAAATTATATTGTGCAAATAGGGTAAACATTTTTATTTTTGTTGTTGTCTATGAATCGCTGAATCCCCTTTGACAAAAGGGAAAATTCGAGTGTAGGTGTTACCAGTTTAAATCCAAACTATGACATTCTATTAATTTTTTGGACTTATATAAATTCTTGGCTCCGCTACTGCAGTTCGTAGGTTACCTTTTTGTTTAAAAGCTATGCACTTACCAAATGTAACACTCCTTACCTCGTTTGCGTCTTTTCTTTGCTAGATTTCATCTTTAACAGTACAAGAAAAGAAAGAAACAGAATACCCAAATTTTAGGCAATATGATTTAAAAGCCTTTGAAACGGGGAAATGTGCTTCTTAAGGGATCCATTTCAAAATATTTACTCTATTATGCGTCCATTGTTTTGTGGTCTATCCTTCTAAATTGTATTATTATGTATTTGTTCCTTAACAATGAACAAGTCTGGGAGTTACATTTTAGTGATTGTCTTTCCTAGGTTTTATACTATTGCTTCCATAATTCTATAACCTGAATTGCATCTGAGATGCCACTAAGCATCACTTCTGTTTGTTCCTTCTAGTATAAAAGTTGCTCTGTCGTCTTTGGTTACGCTCCTTATCAAATTTCATGTATGAGTGCCTCATTAAGACCTTCTGACATCCATTGACTTGATCTTGAACTCATGCTGGGCATTACTATTATTATGGTTATAATTGGATGTGATTTGGCTACCTTGTAGCAGGTCATTAACGTTGGTAGTAAAGACTTCAGATTCACATGGTCGCGTGAACCGGGAGATCTATGTGATATATATGAAGAACGTCGAAGCGGTGAAGATGGAAATGGTTTGCTTGTTGAGTCAGGTGGTGCTTGGCGAAAGTTGAATGTACAGCGTGTTCTGGATGAGTCATTTAAAAACCATGTTAAAATGCGGTCAGAAGAAGCCGAGAAGAAGCTTAAATCACGCAAGTATGTTTATTGCCCAACTCTTTTTTTGGATGAGGATTTATTGTCTAACTCTAAAATAATATATGAAAATGGTTAGATTATTATATCTAGATCTATTAAATTTCTCTACATTATAGTGCTCAATTTGTTTATGTCCAAATATATAAAGTTGAGTGCTTTTTACTTGTTTGGGAGGGGGAAGAGGAAGAGAACGGCCTGCTGTGTTGAACCAGTGGGTACCACTATAATCATCCATGTTTAATTGGCTTTAAGATTCAGCAACTCACTTCCTTACTCAATAGTGAGTTGGGATGTATTAATTAAGTAGAATACTAATTTATAAGCTTATGTTATCAAAAATCAAATTATTGGCTTACAAATTAGACTTTGTTTTCCAAAGTTTTATTCATTTTGCCGGTTAAATTTTTTACTTTTGACGAGAGAGAAAGATCCTATCTTAAATTTTGTTAAATAGCTTGCTAATGTGTAGTTAACTGAAAAATATGATTGATAAACCAATAGATGACCACTACATTGGGAGTAACATTCCTATCACTAATTAAAACAACAACAACAACACACTCAGTGTAATCCCACAAAGTGGGGTCTGTGGAGGGTAGGATGTACACAAACCTTACCTCGACCTTTATGGGGGTAGAGAGGCTGTTTCTGGTAGACTCTCGACTCAAAAGAAAAGTAGTAGATGCAGGATTGCAAGCAAAATAAGGCAACAAAATATCCGGATGTAAAGCAAATAGAGCAACACATAGTAATACACACATAAAGAGTAATGATCTACACGATACCTAAACAATACAGTACTAAGGAAAGGAGAAGAGGAGAAGAGGCTAACCCCCTACCTCTCCACACACTGCGACAAAAACTCAACTACCCACTAACCTTCTTCCCTAATTCTTGACCTCCAAATCTTCCTCTACCTTTCCTAACTCATGCTACTGCCAATCTCTCACACCTCATGAGTGGCGCATCCTCACACCTCCTCTTCACATGTCCGAACCATCCCAACCTCGCTTCCCTCATCTTATCCTCCACGGAGGCCACTCCAACATTGTCCCGTATAACTTCGTTCCTAATCATATCTCTCCTAGATTCCTATCACTAATCCGCAGTTAGATTTTTCTTTTGTTGAAAGAAATCAGTTTGGGATTGTGATTATAAACCTACACTCAGATTTTCGAGCAGTGTTATCAATGGCAAAAAAGTGGAAAGGAAAAATGCCGACATTTGCTGGAGCTTTAAGACAGAACTGAAGAATATAGACATAAATTCAAGAATGATAAACTATAGACAGAAACGACAATTGTATGGATAAAGGAAATAATTATTGTTTAGTGTTGCTCACTTTAAGAGGAAGCCTATGGTTGATGAGACGTACGTCTTAGCACCTTGGTACCTGATCTAAAGCGTGGCCTAAGCAAGGCGAAGTGCTTAGCTTGTTTTGCACCTAGCTTGAGGGCTTATGTGTGCCTTAAACGAGCCTTTGACAATATTGTTTTTGATTGTGAAATGCTGAGGAGAAGTGTTTAAGGCTTTTCCGATCCTTTGGAAAAGTTTCTTTGTAGTTAAATAAAAAAGATTCTATTCTTGTTTGCATCTTAACTGGTATGTGTATAGTGATATTTTTGCATCTCTAAAACAGAGCCATTGTTTTGGACCATGGCAATCCATCTATGAAGAGTCAAGTGAAGGCAATGGCTGCAGCTGAAGGTATGCATCATCATGAACATTGAAATTAAGCATTTGATGACCAGATTACTAATTTACCCTGGTTAAGGTCTGGTAGGTTGCCCTTAAGTATTACATAGGATTAAATCATTTTCTTGTACATTTATGGCATAAAAATTTTACCTTCTCAAAAGAAAAAAAAGGCTTGGTAGATTGCTCTTAGTTGATAATTCATTGCTCTTACTGGCAATTAGTGATGCTTTTAGAAAAAGAACCTCATTGCATCCATAAGGTGAACAGAATCAATTGTAGTACGTTATGAAACAGCAGCTTAAACACAATAGTGAAACAGTGGCTTATAAGAAGAATCAGTGTTAGTACCGCATGAAACAGCAGCTTAAACGCTATAGTTGGCAGATGACGTGTACGCTTGATCTTCTGGAAAGTCTCTTTCGTTAATTGAACAGATACTGTGGAGAACATTAGTTCTCTAGATGGATGGTCTATACTGTGCTTATTTAGTTTCTCAAATTGCAGTTTAACATAAATCTAACTCTTTGTTTCTTTCAGCTAATCCATGGAGGATGGGTTTCAAGCAAAAGAAAGAGCCTCCTTTCAAAAAAAGAAAGTCAGAACCACCGCCAGGTAATTTCAGAGCGGAAGTGTAGAGGTTTCATATGTTTTCTGCTTGTAGTCCAGTCAGTATTATTTGATGTCCAGGTGTTGGAAAGAGGGACCTCTTTAATATAATTTCATTGTTTTGGTGGTGTTACGTCCCTGTGTTTTCATTGAACTTCATGAACTGCAGGGGGATCTTATGGACCTGCTTACAAATCTGGCTCGTCTGCAACAACTCATTCAAAGGGAAAGCCTTCTGCTTCACCTTTGTCTTTTTCACCTGAACCATCTGGTGCTCCAGCATCTCCATTTGGCAATGCCAATCTCTTGAAGGGCCAAATTACTGTGGACGATGTGATACCCACTCAAACAATGACTAAGGCTAATAGCTCTGACAAAGAAATTCCTAGCAAGGCGACCACAAGTTCTTCACGGGATAAAGTAGGGCGTAAAAGTCATACAGGCGCTACGTCTACCGATCTGCGTAGCATGTTGATTTCTCTACTTACGGAGAACCAGTCCAAGGGGATTAGTCTTAAGGTAAGCGTGTGAACTACATTGGACCTTTATTAATTTAGCTAGCAATGTGGTGTAGGTGGTGGTGTAATTTTAGAGCAAAGATGTCCTTCTCCCTTTGGTTTATTGCTCTTTTATTGACATGGTATACTTGGTAAATTCTTAAGTATATCTCTATACTGCATCAGCCTTTTCTTCTTCCCCTTAAAATATCTTCTTGATTCTTAGGCACTGGAGAAATCTGTTGGAGAGACGTTCCCGAACTCAGCTAAGCAAATTGAGCCCATTATAGAAAAGGTAAACGGTACTTGCTGTTGTTATAATTCTTCCTGTAAAAGAAAAGAGAAGTGAAGAATATCCTTACCACAATAGTTATAATGTTTTACACATAAATTTCTGGTGGCAGATTGCTACATACCAAGCTCCAGGAAGATACTTCTTGAAACCGGAAGTGGATATAGAAAGCTTCCCGAAACCGGCCCCTGATAGTGGAAGGTACAAAAAGTTTCTTCAGTCTGTTTGTTATTTGTTTTTCTCTTCTATTTGAATCCAAATAGTATCTGTCAGAGACAAAGCTGATCTGCATTTAGCATGAATAGTCAAATTGAAGTCTCCTTAAGTATACCTGTAGGAGCAAGGGAACTTTCGACCAGAGAAAAACATAGAGGACGTTTGTGAAAATGATACTATTAAACAAAAAGACCTTGACATTTCCCTCCATTTTGAGCTAAAAGAATCAAGGAGCATATACATGTTTTTGACGTTACAAAGGTTAAAATGTACTTCTGAATTCACCCTTCTTTCGATTTCCAATTTAAATGGTATGATGCTAACATACAGAGATCATATATATGTATTTTCTCGGCATTTCCCCCATGGTGGGGGTAGGGTGGGCGGGATGCGAGGTGGGGGAAGTATTTCTGATTGAGAGATTATTTTCATTTTCTATTCGTGTTCCATTTCACCGGGCTGCCCTTTTTTCATGTTTCATTAGATGATCCTTGGTATTGTGGTCATGAATTATTTTGCCCTGAGAGCACAGCACAGTATAAAGAACAAAATATGCATGCTTTATTCATTAAAAAAAGATCCACACACATGCAGGCAGAGAACAGTTGGATGTATTTTCATATGGTTTTGGTCTGTGACCCAATTGTTTTTGCTTTAGTCAGTTGATTGAGTTCTGTAATATGTTTCCCCTATCACTTTGTGATTATTATTTATTATAGGTGTTGCAGACATCAATTTAACTTGTAATTCTAATGTATCTCTTCTATGTTGGTGCTCCTGAGGACCAGACTACTAGCAATATTATGTCCTTGATAGGAGAATCATTTTTCTGAAAAGATTTACACTTTAATTGAAAGGCTCAATTCTGTGTTACTGTAAATTTCCTTTCCCTGATGTTTTTTTTATCATAACAGTTCTCCTGAAGATCATTGTCAGCCATCATCGGGCCCTGATAAATTTGACCAACTACCTACTCTGCAGCCAGTCTTACCTCCAAAAACTGATAGCAGTGAGTTGGAAGAAGGGGCAGTGAGCGATTCTAAACCTCAGGAAGCATCCGATGCCATTGAAGTTGATATCCTCCATCTTTCGCCTGATCGAAGTGAAAGGCAGGCTAATAGCTCTAGCTCTAGTGGTAGTGACAGTGATAGTGAGAGCAGCGATAGTGGAAGTGATAGTGGAAGTCAGAGTAGAAGCCGAAGTAAAAGCGTGGCCAGTGGGAGTAGCAGTGACAGTGAAAGTGATGCTTCTTCTAATGCATCTGATGAGGATGTCGATATCATGAGTGATGATGACAAAGAGACAAATCATAAACTGCGAGCTTCTGAACAGATTCAATGTGGAGCCTTGGACTTTGAGCCAGGTCAATTTGCGGTGGGTGAGATGGAAGATCTTAATGTTGCCGATATTGTGGAAATTGAGAAGGACTTGCCTGACGGTGGCCAAGTAACTGAAATGGCTGTTATTACTGACTCAGGTCCTATGAGAGATGATGAAAAACCTGTACAAGAGATCAGACCATTGTCATCTGATAGGCATGAGCATAAACAAAGGCATGTCCAAATGGGCAAGCTTCCTCATGAAGCAGAAAATGTTAGTTACCAAAACCATTCTAGTGAAATTGAAAGAGTTGACATGGATAGCTTCAAGCATGAGCTGTCTAATAGCGTCCAAAAACCTCAAAAAAATAAATCTAAAAGAGTACGTGATGAAAAACGTTCAGTTGATAAAGTTGAAAAGAATAAGAGAGTAAAAACTCAGAACTCGATTCAGAAACAAAGTTCTGGGGGTAGGAACTCTACTTTTGTAGAGAATTCACACTTATCTCCTGATAAGCCTTCAGAAGGGCCTCTTAAGGGTATGCAGATGGAAGATAGAACTTCCAGAGATGCTGCTGTGTATTTTGGTTCACAAAAAAGTTACAATCAGGCCATTTCTAGAAAGTCTGCCTCTGAATTTTTGCAGCCAGACCGGAGATCTGTTGATTTCACTGTAAGGAGCAAAACTCCCACTGGTTCTGAGAGGCCAATTAAACAAGGTGAAAGCTCAGGGCATACTACTAAATACTCTGAAAGAAACCTTCAAATGAATGAAGGGTTTCCGTCACAGAGAGAGAAGGTTAGTAGGGATTCACAAGATGAATACGGCATTGTTAGTGATAAAAGGGAAAGAAAAATTCCAAAAGATGGTGTTGGGGACCAGCAAAGAACATCAGTTGATTCAATCCTCAATAAGTATAATAGCCCACTGCCAGGAACTTCTCCAAAGGATAATATGGGTAATAATACAGGGAAATCTTCTTTCATGAATGGACGTGGGCACATGCTTCAAAGAGAGTTTTCAGACTTGGAGTTAGGAGAACTCCGGGAGCCTCCACTACATGAAACAGCTGGTTTGAAAAAGCAGGTTGAGAGGAAAAGTTCATTTATAGGAGAGAATAGAACATCAAGTTCCGATTATTGGAATTTTGAGTCAAGTAAAGGAAGACCGGCTGATAAGAATATAGCAGACTTTAGAAGATCATCTCCTCTCCAGTCGAGCTCTTTGCCTTCTGGCACTCCAGATGGCTTATCTAAGAGGAGGACCCCTGAACGGTATGCTGAAGAGTTTTCAAGACCTCACCAAAAGGTTGCACAACCTCAGCCTCAACAGCCCCGTCCTAGAATTAATCAAAACGATATTGGGTCCCAATATAATCAACCGGTGGAAGTGCATAGTAGTAGGCAAATTGAAGAAGAAGGGAGCCTAGGGACTGGTCAAGAGGTCAATGCAGACAATCACAGAAAATCTTCTGCTGGTGCACGAGAACAACATGACCTAAAACATAGTGTACTTCCTCCATCGGTCAGGCAGAACAAAGGACAAAAGTCCAGTTTGGCTGCTGAGATCAATGATTGGCATAAAGATGCTTCTTTGCCAGGGAGCTATGAAGGTCATCAAAGGATGCGAGAGTCTTCACCTGATGAGATGAGTTCGTACTCCAAGTATGAAAAGGAGGAACCGCAACTGAAGGGACCAATAGAGAATTTTGCCCAGTAAGTTTCTCAACATTTACTTTTCTAGTGGACAAAACATTTTGGGGCTTGTTGAAGCATACAGGCATACTCCTTGGATTTAAATAAATACATAAAATAGAGTACACAAATGTAGTGTTCAAGTGGCAAATGCATTGGATACTTCAAGTCGTGTTCATTGTTGAAAGTTTTGTTTTCGAAACCTTTACTGAAAAAAGAGAGTACACACATGTAGGGTTCAAGTAGTAAATGCATTGGATACTTCAGGTCATCGTCATTATTGAGACCTTTGTTCTTTAAACCATTACTTAAAAAATAGTAGATCATGTTGTGTCGAAGTAATTAATGCTTTGTGTACTTCCCTATCATCTTTTTTTGCTGAAAACCTTTATTCTTGATGTTACTCATGTCAGTTTCTCCTTGTTTCAGGTATGAAGAGTATGTGCAGGAGTATCGGGAAAAGTATGATAGTTATTGCTCGATAAACAAACTATTGGAGTCCTACAGGTTTGTTGCAAGAATAGAAATATGCTGATTTCTCAAAGTTTCATGGAGATTATTTCTTCTTGACATGTTCAACCAACACCTTTTGCAAACAGTTTATTTTCGGTTTTAGTTAATCTAATACAGATTGTGATCATTTTTTAGGAATGAGTTCATGAAACTCGGCAAGGAGCTTGAGGTTTCTAGAGGAAGAGACACACAAAGATTCTATGACATGTTGGGACAGTTAAAAGATTCTTATCGCAGATGTGGACCAGTAAGTTCCTCTCAAAATGTTTTTGTAATCACGGATAAGTAGTTGGAGACTATACTCCAATATTTTCCTATGTGGCTGTCTATTATGTTTCTTAATGTGATACCAGCTCTAGTGCACTAGTTCAAAAAATTTCTCCTGCAAGCTATTTCTGATTAACAGGTAGCTTAACGGTCGAAATAGTTTCTATGCACTCTGGAGATGCATTTTTCCCGTAGTCCCCAGTTTACATGGATAACCTTTTACTCATACATGATTGAAATAGTTTCAATGCACTCTGGAGACACATTTTTTCTGCAGTCCCGTTTACTTTCATTCGACTCCTTGAGCTGGTTTGTTAGATGTATGTCCGCTTACCCATGTGCCTTAGGTGATCAATTGAAACTGTATTTTCTTTTGGATCTCTGACTCATTGGATTTACAATTTAAACACTGCAGAGACATAAAAGATTGAAGAAAATATTGATTGTGCTTCATGAGGAATTGAAGGTACTTATCGGGCCATCACTTATGAACCTTATTGCTTCATTCCCTATGATCCTTATCAGTTCTTCCTTTCTTTCTTGTCCTAGTATTCTTCTTTTTCTATACAATTTCTGAATGCTTCAACTTGTTGTGCAGCATTTGAAGCAGATGATTAAAGACTTTGCTGTTTCATATGCCAGAGATCGGTAACCAGAAAGATTGACTTCTAAGTTCTAACTCATCTTTCGTCTGTTGGGGACCAGAGTGTTCAAGGTTTGTCTTTTCTATAATATCTTTGCAATAGTTTGCTGGAGAAGCCAGCAGAAAGTGCTCTGTCCGATTTGTAGATGAAATCAATGAGGGTGACCACAAGAAATGACAGAAGACGTGAAGTTATAGTTGAAGCAACACAAACAGGGTGAAGGTTGCTACAAGATTTGGTCACAGTTTTCTGGATGTAAATAGACTTGTAGAGTGCGTCTTTTTTCTTTCCTTTTTGCCATTCTTTAGAGGGGCTTGTTCCCCAGTACATTCTTGTGTAAATTTTTATAGAAGTTTTGGTGTGTCTGATACGGACAGTACCGACTTCTGACTATAAAATCACCCTAAGGGCATACTTTCCATAGTCTTGTCCATCATAGTTGGGACTCTGTCATGATCCTTACCGAATTTTGATACAATTGTTGCATAGTGTAGGTTATCCTTTTGGTTTTTCTAAAAGTTTTGTTCATCATTTGTAGTTACAATAAAGGGAGAATAGCACTTTTGCCCCCTCAATTATTGGTGAAATATAATTTGTCCTAATATATGCCTTGACACATTTAACATTCAATTTATTAAAATGTGTGGTTTTGGTCCCTTTACGTAGGAAATATGTTATATTTAGACTAGTTATAGAATTGTATTATCCTCGAACATGGAGTAACAATCTAAGTTTAATATAATGTGTATAATTTAGTGTGAATGGTTAATAATTTTTTGTTAAAAAAATATTCATAGTCAAAGGGATCAAATTGCATAGTTCAAGTAATTGAAAGTTAAGTGTGCTTAGTCAGATATTACGAAGATTAGATTAAAAGTATTAATAACGGAAGGATCAAAAGTGTTATTATCCCTTCAAATGAAGAAAAACGAAGGTTAATATCTTAAGATTATAGTTATGCACATGTTTTTAACTAAACAGATTGGAAATGATACATGCTTTACAATTTCAATAAACTTTTCTAAGATATTCTGTATTGCTTTTCATATAACACGAAAAAAAAAACTTAGTTTTATGTTGTGAATATGTGTTCAACTTAACAAGAATAACGTGCATATCCTCACCAACTAGCTAATCAGACGCGAGCCCCTCCTCGGGCGGATTCCTCCTTTTGCTCCTCAGCCTACGGGGTATTAGCAGCCGTTTTCCGTTGTTGTTCCCCTCCCAAGGGCAGATTCTTACGCGTTACTCACCCGTCCGCCACTGAAAACACGGTTTCTCGTATTTCCCGTCCGACTTGCATGTGCTAAGCATGCCGCCAACGTTCATCCTGAGCCAGGATCGAACTCTCCATATGATTCATAGTTGCATTACTTATAGCTTCCTTGTTAAGCGGATTCGGAATTGTCTTTCATTCCAAGCATAACTTGTATCCATGCGCTTCATATTCGCCCGGAGTTCGCTCCCAGAAATCCATCCCTGCCCCCTCACGTCAATCCCATGAGCCTATATTACCATTATTATCACTGCTCAAATTTCTTTTTCTCTTTTTAAATTGATTCTTTTTTAATTTACTTATTTTATTATTGAAACCCGGATAAAGAAGCAGTCAGCGATCCAGTGGGTTCCCTTCTACCTTTGCCCATCTTCAATCACGGCCCAATCGAAATAATAGGTTACTGGGCTTACTTATGTTTCGGGTCTTCAATGAATATGGGCCTCTATGTTAGGGTTTTAGGAGTTGAAAGGTTGAGATTGGAAGGAGAACGGGACTTTAGAGTCGCCGGAGAAGAAACAGTACAGTAACAATGGGAAGGAGAATATTGAACGACGCATTGAGGACGATTGTAAATGCAGAAAAGAGAGGATTTGCTTCTGCTGAGCTAAAACCCGTCTCCAATGTTATTGCTAATTTCCTCCAAATCATGAAATATCGAGGTAATTATTAACGTCTCTCCTAGGTTTTGAGCTCTTAAATCTTCAATAAGTTGAAATGTCTGGTGAAATCTATAGGCATAGGGAAAATCTGTAATTTGTATGTTTAGACTAATTTGTGTTTGAATTTACACTGTAAACAAGAGGTTGAATCTGTATTTTAATGTGTTATTGATCATTCTCCTATCACATTAAACGAGCTACCATTGTGTTGCCCTGCAAATCTCTTATTTAAGATCCTTCCTCCAGTATGAATGAAATTGTGTTTATTAATCAAATAAGGTATTTAAAATTATAAATTCACTGGCTGCTTACGTTGTAGCTATAATTTTCAGGTTATATTAAAGACTTTCAAGTACACGATCCTCATAGAGTTGGTAAGATATCTGTTCAATTGCTTGGAAGGATCAATGATTGTCGAGCTCTCACCTATAGACAGGATATCAAGGCTGCAGCCATTGAGCATTATAAAACACGTGCGCTACCAACACGTCAGGTTTGTATTCTCCCTCTAAGTAAGACTTTTTTTGCCTCCATGCTACTTA
Source organism: Anisodus acutangulus (assembly GCA_029783415.1). Taxonomy (NCBI): domain Eukaryota; kingdom Viridiplantae; phylum Streptophyta; class Magnoliopsida; order Solanales; family Solanaceae; genus Anisodus; species Anisodus acutangulus. The sequence goes on from CM056497.1 coordinate 1,913,125, forward strand.
ACTCTCATCAGGTATAAGAAAGCCATGAAACATGACCTGCATCATTGCTCTTTGAGTTTTGCTATTTTAGGCTTTGCCTTAAATAATGTAATTCCTGTTTCATGTCTTCTCTGTTTGAATTTTGTTCACCAAATGGTAATCTGTTCACCTCTGCTTATAGTTTTTCCCTCTGTTTGAATGTGTTAGGTATTGGGCGGTTCCCCCCTCTTTGAGTATTTTAGCAACATCCTACATTTCTATTTTGGTTCCATTTGACTTACATGTCTTTCTCCCTGATCACTTTATCAGAAAATCATTTTGCTCTATAATTTCTCATGTTTCAAATTCATCCTGTTGGGAATGTTTTGTTCTTAATTTTTTGAAAACTAGTTGATCATTGGAAAATTGTAAAGTTAGGAGATAATTGTGGTGCAGAGGAAAAGCACCACAAATTGCCAAGTGGCAGTGTAATAATAAGCCACTTCGCACTTTTAGGATAATGCTAAAAAAGGATAAAGAATTAACAACTTTTCAAATTAACATTTTAAATGTAAAAATCAATAATAATTTAATTTTGAAATTCAAAACAGATGCAACTTCTCAACTTTATCCAAAACTAAAAAAAAGTAGATTTTTCACGTTTTTAGGAGAAAGCTACTAAAAACTAGGAGGACAAAGAATTAACACATTAAACTTGAAAATAAATAATAGTTATAACTTTATATTTTTGAATTAAAAAATGGTTACAACTTCTCAACTCTTCCCCATTTCCCTCAACGTGATTCACACAATCACTCCCACGATTATATGATTCTCACGGTTACTTCTCAATTTAAAACAACAATTTCATGCCTAAACAATATATTTTCCATCTTAGGAGCCTTTGAGGAAAAAAACTGCCGTAAACCATCTCTTTTCATTATATTTTGACTCACATATATTTTTGTACAAGCACACAGTGCAAAATATGGCAAGACTTAATTATATTCGTGAAGTTTCGAGTACTAAAATGGCCTGGAATTTGAAGGTTTGAGTTATTCGGATGTGGTATCTTACATATCGCGAAAAGCCAATTATCCTATATCGATTGAATTACTTGTTGAGGATAAAAAGGTACGTGATAAACTGCACGTTATTCTTGTTATATGTACTTCATCACAAATTATGGATTTCAACCAGGTTGTTGTATAGCTTGATAGTTCTAATGTTTTCTTCAAAAAACTGTTTCTAGCAATTTAATCTCGCACAATATGTTTTGTTTTCTTGTTTTCTGAAAAATAAGTTGTATTTTGTTTTCTATAACATGACTTTTATTGACTCATTTTTAATTTACTTATTTATTTGTAGGGAGATCGAATTCATGCAACAATTGGACGCTCTGTTGTCCATAAATTCAAATGTGAAATAAAAGAAATGACATTATATATTATGAATAACTTCGTGGTTGGTCCTAGCAATATGCATTTTAAGACAAATACACATAAACTGAAGCTAGCGTTTACACATCAGACAATTGTGGACGAGACAACTATCCACAGTTTAGTTTCACTATCTTCAAATTTCGACTGTTTGAGGATTTGTAGATAGTGAAACTAAACCGTGGATCAGTTGTCTCGTCCACAGTTGTCCGATGTGCAAACACCAACTTTAGTTTATGTATATTTGTCTTAAAATGCATATTGTTAGGACCAACCACAAAGTTATTCATAATATACGATCTCATTTCTTTTATTTCACTTTTGAATTTATGGACAACAGAGCGTCCAATTGTCGCATGAATTCGATCTCCCTACAAATAAATAAGTAATAAAAAATGAGTCAGTAAAAGTCATGTAATATAAAATACAACTTATTTTTTCAGAAATCGAAACATGTTATGCGAGATTAAATTGTTAGAAATAATTTTTTGAAGAAACATTAGAACTATCAAGTGATACAATAGAATAAACTGGCTGAAATCCATAATTTGTGATGATTTAATGAATACGAAATACATAAAAGAAGGACAAAGTGCAAATTATCACTTACCTTTTCATCCTCGAGAAGTAATTCAAATGATATAGGGATAATTGGTTTTTCGCGATTTGTAACATGCCACATCCAAACAACTCGAACCTTCAAATTCCAAGTGGAAATTTCACATATATAATTAAGTCTTGCCATATTTTGCACCGTGTGTTTGTATAAAATATCTAGGAGTCAAATTGTAATGAGAAGAAATAGTTTGTGACAGTTTCTTTTCCCAAAAGCTCGCAAGATGGAAAATATATTGTGTAAGTGTGGAAACTGTTGTTTAAATTGAGAAGTAATTGTGAGAATCATGTAACCGTGTGTGAATCATGTTGAGGGAAATAGAGAAGAGTTGAGGAGTTGCCAGTTTGAATTCAAAAATATAATTATTATTTATTTTAAGTACAAAAAATCTGTTAATTCTTTGTCCTCCTAATTTTTAGTCGTTTTCTCCTAAAAATCTGCTAATTTTTGGTTTTGGATAAAGTTGTATCCGTTTTGAATTCAAACATTACTATTGATTTTTACGTTTTAAAATCTGTTAATTATTTATCCCTTTTTGAAGCATTGTGCTAAGTGGCTTATTATGCTGCCACTTGGCAATTTGTGGTGCTTTTGCCTCACAAATATATATATATAGAGAGAGATTAATTAATGGTAATTGTTGTTGAGAAATTAGAAGGAGAACAGAATGTGAATTGGTCTCTTGATTATTCCCTCAAGCTATATATATATATAGAGAGAGAGAGAGATTAATTAATGGTAATTGTTGTTGAGAAATTAGAAGGAGAACATAATGGGAATTGGTCTCTCGATTATTCCCTTAAGCTAATGGGATTATATAGCTGTTATAGAGTGTAAATATGGAAAGAAACTAATGAAAATATTACACAATCTCCTAATTGCCTAATTATAGGGATTTGGAGATATTCCCATATCTATACTATTATTACAAGGATTTGGGAATATTTTCATATCTACCTAATTTAATTATATCATATCTAACACTCTCCCTCAAGCTAGAGCGTATAAGTCATATGCTCCTAGCTTGCCACAAATATAGTCAATTCTGGATCTTCGGAGTGATTTTGTGAAAACATCGGCTAGTTGATCTTTTGAGTTGACAAAACTCATTGCGATGTATCCAAACTCGATCTTCTCTCGAATGAAGTGACAATCTATCTCAATGTGCTTTGTTTTTTCATAAAACACGACATTAGAAGCGATATGTAGTGCAGCTTGGTTATCGTCCTGGAGAGCTTTTGATATATCGCAGAATGCGAATCATTGCATTCCCGTGACTATCACAACGTGATTGCAATAACTGGCTAACTACACTAACAACAAATGAGATATATGGTCGTGTGATCGTAAGATAGTTAAGTTTGCCAACAAGTCTTCGATATCTGCTAGGATCTTTTAGGGGCTCCCCCTGTTCCGGAATAAGCTTAGTATTTGGATCCATCTAAGTGTCCACATGTTTGCAATTCAACATATCAGCGTCTTCCAAAATGTCCAAGGCATATTTTCGTTGTGTAATAGCAATACCATTGCTAGACTGTGTCACTTCAATGCCTAGAAAGTATTTCAGCTTGCCTAAATTCTAAGTCTGAAAGTGACTTGAAAGGTGTTGTTTGAGTTGAGCAATACCTTCATGATCATCACATGTGATAACAATATCATCAACATAAATAATTTAAAAGATACGTTTGCCATGAAACGAATGCCTATAAAATACGGAGTGATCAACTTCTGTTTGGATCATTACAAATTGTCGAACAACCGCTCGAAAACGATCACGTCAGGTTTGTGTCCTCCCCCTAAGTAGGACTTTTCCCCTCCTTGCTACTGAACTCTCATCAGTTATAGAAAGGCCATCAAACATAAGCTGCATCATTGTTCATTGAGTTCTGCGATTCTAGGCTTTGCTTCATATAATGTACTCAGTAAATCCTACTTAATAGCTTCTCCCTCTTTGATTTGCATTGTTCCACTAAGTGCTAATCTGCTCAGCTCTGCTTTTAGTTTTTCCTCTGTTTGACTATGTTTAGGTCTTAGACCATAGTCCCCTTCTCTACAGTGTTGTCAAAGGCGCGCTTAAAGCGCGCTTACGCCCCGAAACGAGGCGCAAAACATGTTGAGTGCTTTGCTTCACTTAGCGGGCGCTTCAGTGTTGTCATCAAAGCTCTAAGGCAGTCTTTTTCTTGCCAATGAGTGTAATTCTGAGGAGGCGATACCAAATAATTGATATTTTATTTTATCGTATTTATTTTTCAATTTCTTTGTCCATATATTTGCTATTCAATCCTATAGTAATTATTAGTGTTAGACGACACATACATATTTGTATTTTCTTCTCCATTTGCGCCTTTCTTCATTAATAAAGACCACACTTTTTTTGTGCTTTGCACTTAGAGGCCCAGCAAACCTTAGTGTTTTTTTTTTTTGCTTTTTTCACCTTTAATAACAGTGCTTCTCTAAGTATTTTAGCACATATCCTAATTTCCTTTATGTTTAACATGACTTGCATTTCTTTTCCCCCAACCACTTATAACTGATATTCCATTTTATCGTATTCATTTTTCAATTTCTTTGTCCATATATTTGTTATTCAATCTTATAGTAATTATTAGTCTTGGACGACACATACATATTTGTATTTTCTTCTCCATTTGCGCCTTTCTTCATTAATAATGCCCACACTTTTTTTGTGCTTTTCACTCAGAGGCCCAACAGACCTTAGTGTTTTTTTTTGCGCTTTTCACCTTTAATAACAGTGCTTCTCTAAGTGTTTTAGCACATATCCTAATTTCCTTTATTTTTAACATGACTTGCATTTCTTTTCCCCCAACCACTTATAATTGATATTTCATTTTATCGTATTTATTTTTCAATTTCTTTGTCCATATATTTGTTATTCAATCTTATAGTAATTATTAGTCTTGGACGACACATACATATTTGTATTTTCTTCTCCATTTATGCCTTTCTTTGTTAATAAAGCCCACACTTTTTTTGTGCTTTGCACTTAGAGGACCAACAGAGCTTAGTTTTTTTTTGCGCTTTCCACCTTTAATAACACTGCTTCTCTAAGTATTTTAGCACATATCCTAATTTCCTTTATGTTTAACATGACTTGCATTTCTTTTCCCCGGACCACTTTTATCTGAAGAGTCATTTTGCTCTGTAATTTCTCCTGTTTCATATTTATCCTATTGGATTTTAATGTTCTTAATTTTTTGAAAAATACTTGTAAAATAGGATCTGAATGGTGACTTTTTTCTAGCAGAGTGGTAATTTGTTTTCTAGGTGAGAATCCTCCTGCTATTACTAGAGGTGTTTTAAGGTAGTGTACCTATTGTACATTGAGAATGGGGATACACAACCTCCACCAAACATAAAATTGGCGTGGGACTTCATGCAAATCTCCTCGAGGGAAGATCCTTTCCGTATCATCTTATCTTCCTCTCCATATTGCAAAGTTTGAAAGATTGTGATACAATCTTTCTACCTTATCAATTTCCCAATCTTAAACATTTCTTCTGGAGTACACCTCCCATGATGGTTGTCCGGCCTGGACAAGAGGATATTCATCTTGAGTTGCAATAGTAGCGTCCCTAACTAGCAAGTACTGCATCGACAGCTTACTATGTTCTTTTTTAATATCTAGGTATGAAATTCATGTATATGTGGATATATATCATAGACGATAATTTCTTATCTTGATGATAGTTTTAAGTGCAAATAGAGAAGGCCGACTCCCTTAGATATTCAATTTTAATTTGTATAAAGTACAAGTGTGTTATTGCCATCTTTAGGTGCTTACACCATACTCGGTTCTTGCTCCCTGATTCTGACTTCTTACATGAAATGTTTGCTTAGTGTAAATGGAGTAATGCTTCCATATGTCCACGAAAGCTGCCCCGATGGGAGGGGCTGGGTATTAGTTGTCATATTAATATGGCTAATTCTCATTACCTGAAGGAAGCTTGGTACTTTGCTGTTACAGGTAGACATAAAATACATATTTAACAAATTCTCATTACTGGAAGGAAACAGGGAATTTTGCAGTTTCACGTAGTAATGAAATACACATGATATCTTGTGAATGAAACAATTCTCCATAAATGTGAACTTGTGAGATATGGAAAAGAGTCTTGCCCCCCTACCTTCATAGATCTGTCAAGTGTCAATGATGTACTACAAATAATTCTGGTCGAACTAAGGTTGTGTTGCACAACCTCTTTCATCATGAAGCTCTTTTGCATATGGTATATCGAGGCGGGACTGGGCCAATTTATACTCTCTGCTGCACTTACTGTAGACCAAATTTGTACAATCAACAGATCAACAACTTCCTCTTCATGTGACATTTATTTTCACTTGTTCTTTCGCAGTTTCTGAATATACTGTCCTCTGTACTTTCCAAACCAGCTCCTACTGGATATCTATCCATTTACCACACTCACTCATCATTTGTCTGCCTACTGCTCTTCTTTTGAGTTCCTGCTCTACCAAGACCCGTGGAAGAATATCCAAAGTTGTCATTGTCTCCGCTTTCAGACCAACCTTTTTACTATCTTTTCCGTCCAAAATAATCATTTTCAGCCATCTTTCTGTATTCAGACACCAACCTTTATATCATTTTCTGTCCAAAATGAATCATTTTGAGCCATCTTTCTATCTTGGGACAATGAAGCAGAAGGAAGCAAATTTGACCAGAAAAAGCTATCGTGTAGATGTGCTACCTGGGTTTACACCACCACTGTCCAAGAGTATTATACCCACAAGGAGTCCTCAAGTTACAATAGTCTTCTATTAAACATCTTTCAGGATGCTTCTAAAGGTTCATATTTGCAATGTGAATATATATCTTTAAGTTGCATGATGTGATAGTGTGGAGCCAATTTAAATTGCACTGGCAGAGATTATATTTTCAGTTCTTACTTCTTTATCTTCCTTCCATTCTTCTTGTCCGTCAACATATTTATTTTCGAAGTTCCATTTAGATTTATTTTTCCTTCTAAAAGAACATGATTTTATTTGAAGATAATGAAAGCATGCGCTTTGAGAAGTCACCCTTTTGCTGCTGCATTACATGCACTATTGTCCTTTGAACTTCGTTAGACACATGTATACTTGTTAGTACCTGTTACCTTGAATGCTTTTATGTGGAATCTTGCTTTATCCTTTGCATTAAAACCTCAAACGATTAGGGTTGATTTGCTTTAACATCCAACTATCCAAGTCAGGTTCTTTTCACCACCTTTTCTTACTTATGACCAAGAACTTATTACTAACTTTAATTCGTATAGAGCGTATTAATCTATTCCTCTTCTTGCAGTGGGGATATGTTGTAATTACAACACCAAATGGAGTTTTGGATCACGAAGAAGCTCAGCGGCAAAATGTGGGCGGACAAGTTATTGGCTACTTCTATTGAACAAGTTCATACATGGTTCAAAGTTGGCAAGAGTATTATTCTGCTGTCTTTTGTTCTGTACATTGTGGCTTGCTGCTAGGCAAGGAAGATTTAAACATACAAGCAGTCTTGCCTTACCAAAGTCCCTAAATGAAAGTGGATTGTACTTTTATGGCCAATAGGGAATAAAACATGAGAATTCTTGTTAAATTTCTCTATTTGCTTGAGAATTCTTTTTAAACAACAGATATGTTTAATGTCTGCCATCTTAATTTTAATATTAAGGGGCGTGGTTTAGTCTTTGGTAATAGGATTGTTTCTCACGGTGTAGTGTGTTGGATTTTGATAACTGAAAAGGGTAAAAAAATGCCCTGTAACATATTAGAAATGGCTCGAAAATGACCTCCTATCTATTGGGTTCCTTCCACTTATTTGGATAAAAATTACCCTTAACGTTGAGTTTAAGTCTAAAATTTTCCTTCCATTTAACAAATGGTGATGTGGAATATAAGATTTTTTAAATTAAATATGTGGCATTATTTTTATTGATCCATATGTTATTTGATCCAAATCCAACCCATTAACCCAAACTCATTCTTAAAAGACCGGACACTTCTTCCTCTTCACGTGGTTTAAGACTATGACTAATTCAATCAAATCTGTAACTGGTTGTCCAGTAAGTACTAAGGTTTTTATCGTTTTCTGTAATTCGATGAAATGACGAACAAGGAAAGAAAATAAAAATTAAAGCACAGGAATCAAAAGGATTTGTTTAGGCGCTAGAGCATACAACTTTTCGAGTTCGAGAAGGTTATTTGTTCAACTCGAACATGCTTTATGGAGTACAGTTAATCATTATCATCTTTGGAAACATGCTTTATTGAGATTTTCAAAATAGATACATATGCGAACACATCCATCCCTCTTGGGCATGGGGACGATGTTCAAAATCCAATCAGAATAATCTATTGCATTAATGAAATCAGTATAATAGTAACAAGACAGCTGAAGAGAGGATGACGTAGACAAGAATCAACCTCTTCCCGGTGAGGTTTTGATGTATCGCAGAATTCGAAAAGCAGTTTGATGATCTCGGCTTGTCCATATAAAAATCGGTTGATCACTCCCTCCTATGTTGTAAGTTAAGCAATGTCATCCACGCAGAAGTTATCAAACATTGTAAAATTAAGCTCAACAATAAACAGAAAAAGGTAAGGTGAAGGAGGAAGTGTTGGGTCTTTTAAAAATGTGTTTGGGTTAATGGGTTGGATTTGGATCAAATTACATGTGGACTAATAAAAATAATGACACATATTTAGTTAAGAAAAATTATATATTCCACATCACCTTTTGTTAAAAGAAATGGCAATTTTAGACTTAAATCTAATGTCTAGGGCAATTTTAATCCAAAAAGCAGAAGGAATGGCAAATTTGACCCAATAGGTAGAAGGAGGGCCTTTTTGAGGCATTTCTATGACATTAAGGACATTTTTTTTTACCCTTTTTCGTTTTGATAATGTATATATGATGAGAGCGTTGGAGGGAAAATGTTTGTGATCTAAAACTCGTGGCTGGAGGAGGCGTAAGACCCAGAAAGTTGTAAACGAATTTTCAATCTTGGCCTAATAAAGACTCCAATATAGCCAGCTCAATTTGCACATCAGACATCCATTAATGCAACTGTAAACTACCTTGAATAACAAACTCATGAATTGATGAAACTTAACCTAAAAATTAAGAGGGTATCAAAATCAATAACACAACCTCGAATATTTTCCAAGACCATTTTAAACGGTATAACACTATCAACCATGAGACGATGAAAAGTCCCCCTTATCAACCATGAGACAAGATGAAAAATCCCCCTCTCTTTCGTTTTAGTTGCACCACGAATTCACTCCATTTTGGGGCAGGATAAGCAATGCAAGGTAAGGCTCACTTCACACAACACGTATGGTTCCACTCTCCTAGTAAAAGATGTAAGGGCGGGCTTACAACATAAATTGGAGTCCGAGATGAATACTCTACAAATATAAGAAATATTCAAAACTAATTTTAGATATCTCTGCATTATGAACAAGCATGCAAATACTTCAGTAACAACCTTCTATTAATAACCAATAGATTCCCGGGTGTCAATGACACACGCTTCTAAACTCAGTGAGTAACAAGCATTGTCAGATAAAGCTTTACATCTCTAAAGCCTTTCTATGCCTACACTGTCAGCGAATCCAAACTATACCAAATGTTTGTAGTGTTTCACTTATCTGTTTCTTATCCGCTCATTACACAGAATAGCAGGATAACAGGTTAACTTTCTACCTTAAACTAAGATTTATTACTGGCGCTAAATGAGCAGGGGAAAGCATGAGCATAAGTTATCAGCTACTCTTTTACATGATATCAGACTACAGTAATGCTCTTCTCTAACTCACATATGGAAACCAACTAGTAATTAACTAAACGAACTGCAATGTACATTTACACAACAGAGTCAGGCTGCAGAATGGAAGTCAAGAGGAATGAAGTTATTATCGAGTTAGCCAGAACTCTTTTCTACTATGGACCTCCCGAATAAGAATTCATCTATGCAGTTTGCCACCCGCTTCTTTTTCTTATACAATTAACCTAACTAGGTCAGTCAGCTCACTTGAACAATGAGAGTAACATCAAATAGTTGTGTATTTACCTGGATCTTCTGCTACTTGTAGACTTGCAAAGAAAAGTTCCATAAGCACCCTCACCCCCATCCCCAGGTGCAACATGTTAAAAGTTACCATCAGTAGCATTTTGCAAAAACAATTACCTCTGAGTCATGCACCATTACAAATGCTTCCAATGCTATGCATGTTAAACTCAAGGAAAACATAGCCGAACATTCACATATTTGTAGAATTTTTCAGTTATAATACTTCCTCAGTTCCTCATGCTCAAAGATGAAGTCAATTCATCTAAACTTCTGATTCAGTTTATACCATTCAGTATCCATGATGCTTATGCTTCGTCTATTCCTTTATCATCATAGCCACAATCACGACAGATGATTGAAGTCGTCTAAAATGAAATTTCAACTGTTCACACAGAAACAAGTGCCGAAACACAATTCTATAAATATCAACCTATTCAAAAATTAGCTTCGCACGACAAACTCAAGCTTGTAAAACTATCAACAGATTAGCTTAGCACGAGGTCATTTTCTGTTTTTGTTGCGTAACATATAGTCATTCCAAATTAGAGCTTCAAGGATAAAACAACCCAAAGAAGGCTCCACCCAGTACATATGGCTATAGTCTTCCTTTTGTTTTGCTTCTTTTCCCCTGATCAAGTAGTTCATATGGCTCTAGTTTCCTAATTATATAAAGAATTCTCGAGTGGCATACACATGGATTGGAATTCACATAAACAGCCTCTATTACTCCAATTACTATTTAAATTGGTTGAATCATAAACAAACATGCAAGTCTAGACTAATTAGCTATCACAAGTTATCATAATATACACAAAGTCATCTCTTATAACAAGTACATGAAATGCAAACTGACAAGTAGGATCTCTATTAAGTCATTATTACTAAGCCTTTCTCACCCTACACTGTTACGGCTAACTGCACAAAAAAACATATTTTACTTTGCTGCTTCATACCTGGTGCAGTCTATGCAGAATTGCATAGCAATTTTCTGACTTAACACTTAAACGTACTTTTATTAAGTTCACTGAGCATCACAAACCAGCAGCTTGGAAGACGCTTTCCACAAAGACAGCAGCTCCAACAGCAATTATATTATCACTTAAAAGCTATTTTCCACGATGATACCATGGACCTAGTTACAATGGGAAAAGACTACAGATGCTCCTCTCCTCTCTCTCACACACAATCCAAATAGTAAAATCAACAAAAATTGATTTACAGAAGTTCCATGGACCTAGTCAGAACGACCAAGCAAAGTCAGTTCCGTAGAAATGAACTTTTTATAAAGTTGTTTTCTTTCTTCTATTAAGTTTTTATAAAGTTATAACCCAAATGTTTTCCCACTTTTGGCCTTCCCAATGAAGAAAATGAGTTTATGCATATGTTATCCAAATAGTAAAATCAACAAAAATTGATTTACAGAAGTTCCATGGACCTAGTCAGAACGACCAAGCAAAGTCAGTTCCGTAGAAATGAACTTTTTATAAAGTTGTTTTCTTTCTTCTATTAAGTTTTTATAAAGTTATAACCCAAATGTTTTCCCACTTTTGGCCTTCCCAATGAAGAAAATGAGTTTATGCATATGTTATCCACTTCTCTCTCTCGCAGATTATAACTGATAAAGTGGATGATCATTAAACTGCAAAGGTACAACTATATAATGTATTATAAGTAAGAATGATATGATATAGTCATCTAACTAGAACTATAAGAGCATACCAAATTGGTGTGTAGTTGATTTAACTAGGAATTTTAGCTGCGTACAAACTTGTGAAGACAATATCCATAAGCACCAAAACAACTTTGCAACTCCCAGATGCAACATTTCAAAACTAATGTCGATGCCAAATTGCAAAAACTATGACATGTGAGTCATGCATTACTCAAAAATGTTTTTCATACCCATGCAAACTAAACTTATGCAACGAAAACGCAGGTGACCATTAACACTTCTGCAGATAAGTACCAGCAATGATGCTTACTATGGCTGAAAAAGGTGAAATGAATCCATTTAACTTCAATATTTAGTTATAACACTCTGTTCCATTATTATCCATCGACTGTCTATTCTTTATCATCGACATATTAAGGGGAGGTACCATGGTGTATGTTATTTGCAGATGACATAGTTTTGATCGACGAGATGCGCGGTGGAGTTAATGATAGGCAATAAGTTTGGAGAAATCTAAAGGTTTCAGGTTAACCAGCACTAAAACGGAGTACTTAGAGTGCAAGTTCAGTGGCGTTGCGAATGAGACGGAGGTTGCAGTAAAGATAGAGGAGCAAGTCATACCTAAGAAAGGAAGCTTCAAGTATCTTGGGTTTGTAATCCAGGGTGACGCGGAGATAGACGATGATGTCACACATCATTGGAGCGGGCTGGGCAAAATGGAGGCTTGCTTCTGAGGTACTGTGCGATAAGTATGTGTCGCCAAGGCTTAAAAGAAAGTTCTACAAAGTGGTGGTTAGACCAGCATTGTTGTATGGTGCAGAGTGGTGGCCAGAGAAGAATGTCCACGTTCAGAAGATGAAGGTAGCAAAAATGAGGATGCTCAGATGGATGTGTGAGCATACAAGGAGAGATATAATTAGAAATGAAGTTAAATGGGACAAGGTGGGAGTGGCTTCAGTGACGGACAAGATGAGTGAAGCAAGACTGAGATGATTCGGACATGTGAAGAGGAGGGGCGATGATGCGCCGGTAAGGAGGTGCGAGAGGTTGGCTGTAGCTAGAGTTAGGAGAGGTAGAGGTAGGCTGAAAAAGAACTGGGAGAGGTGATTAGACAAGACATGACACAACTTCAATTGACTGAGGACATGATCTTAGGTAAGAAGATATGGAGGTCTAGGATTAGGGTAGAAGGCTAGTAGTAGGTAGGTAGGTGTGGGGGTGAGAGGGGCGAGTTTTCCTCATCTCCTTGTTTCCTTTTAGTAGTAGTTGTCAGATATCACGCTGTTTTATTTCCTTGATGGTTATTACTGTATGTTTCCACCTTTATTTTATATCTTGTTATTTTCTCCTTTCATATATTTCTGTGACATGTACTTTTCTTCTGAGCCGAGAGTCTACCGAAAATAGTCTTTCTACCTCACAAAAATAGAGGTAAAATCTGCGTACATCCTACCTTCCCCCGACCCTACCTTGTGGGACCAAACTGGGTTTGTTGTTGTTGTTGTTATTGTCGTCTATTCCTTATCATCATAAAGACATGTGTGGAAGAATGTTGAAGTCCGTGAACAAGACATTTTGGTATCCAAACCCCCCGTGTAACCGCTCGCAAGGGAGAAATGCTAAAAGGATGTTATAACCAATTAAAACTGTTCGAAAATTAGCTTGACAAGACAATGGTCAATCTTGTATTGAACGAAGCAACCATTCTTTTTCTCCTACACCCTCTCCCTCCAAAAAGAAGGGTCCCCGTATTTATTTTCTTTTAACTGAGCATGAATACATTCTAATTTCAATCCTCTGTTTGAAACAGATCAACTATCCCAACCGGACAGCTTTGACTTCACAGGTAACAACCATGCAATCCAGCACCATGACTTCAAAGGTTTTGAGCAGAAATATTAACAAGTCAGTTTGGATACAATACGACCAGACAATGTATACATTACCAACACACATTAAAGTATAAACACGCAAATTTTGTAAACCATTAAGTAAAGCAAAATAACTCCACCAATACAAGAGAGTTAAAATGTACATTAAAGACGTTCAATTTTCAAAATGAAATAGAGAGAACTCCACGTACTGTGTCACAATATACCAATTGCGCAGCCTCATTATTAACATGAAAATCTTTAGTTTCTCAATTACCCACGCGCCTTCAGCTCAGCAAGGCGCCTGGTTAGATCATCCTCGTCAACTTTCTCAGCATCCTTAGTAGGAATAGCATGGCCAGCTGCTTGTGGAAGCCCAACAGAGACCTCAAGGCCATAGTCATCTGCCACCTGGTGCATTAAACTATTAACCTGGTCCTCTGGAGTTGATAACGAAGTACTTCCAGCCATAGAACTCTCCATAAACTCAGCTTGAACTTCCATATTAACGAACTGTCTCTCAAACGAGTCCATCGTCTCAGACATCTTCTGGAGATTACCTGTATTTAGAGAGGTCGCAAAATTAGCCCATAAAATCATAAACTGCCCAACCCGCTCAAGCTTGGGCTGTTTATTAACCCACCCATTTATTAGCTCAACCCATTTCTGTCCATCAAAATTTGGGCTGCTATTTAGTTTAAATTGATCAATGAGAAATATTTTCAAATACATTATTTTATTTAATATACTCCCTGTCTCAAATTCTTTATCCTTTTTTTATTTTATATGCCCCTTCAGAAATATTAATTAGGAGGGATAATTAACTACTTTTACACTTATTTATGTCTTATAATATCTCTCGATTAAATATTTACTCTATTTGTATATTATTTTCATTAATGATAAAAGGGTAATAACATGGGAAAATATTTCCTTCGGATCAAAAAGAGTGTTCACTTAGCTATTTACACACCCCTTAATAAAGTACTAATTTCTATATTAAAAATAGGTAATTTGACTAAAGTGCCCCTAATTAAATAGGTATTGAAATTTGATCAATTTAACACTTAATAAGGGCAAATCTGAAAAAATAATATTAATTCTTTTTTTATTTGATAAGTGGACACTCGTTTCGACTCAAAAAATAAAGGCTAAGTGGACACCCTTTTTTATCCGGAGGGAGTAACTAATTGTGCCTCCAACTTTGAGACAGCTTTTTATATTTACAAATATCTATTTGTGTATTATATTCATTAATGGTAAAATTCTACTAAGGGTAACAAGGGGAAAAAATAACTAATTGTTCCTCGAACTTTGAGACAGTTTTTTATATTTACTCTACTTGTGTATTATGTTCATTAATGATAAAATTCTATTAAGGATAATATGGAGAAAAATAACTAATTGTACATCAATTTGTGATATCTATTTTGAATAAGCACGACAAATAATTTGAGAATGAGGGAATATTATACATAATACCCCTTTTCCACCACCTGTACCTGTATTGAGAGAGGACTCAAGTGATTTGACGATATTGCCCATGGATTTGCTGATTGTGCTCATTTTCGCTTGAGTATCAAGTCGAGCTACAACGGCGTCGAGACGTGAAGATAAACGGAGATAGTTCATCTGTTCGCTGCGTTTACGGATTGCGTTCTCGGCGTATATTCTAGCGCCATCCATGTTACCTTTCTCGATCGCTTTTTTTACCTTAAGCTTCTCTGATTTTTCGTCTTTTTCGCATTTTCGGGCTTGGCGTTGAAGACTCTTTGATGTGAACTTAAGCTCCATGATCTGGTTCATCAATTTCTCTGTGTTTCCCATGGCTGTAGATCGGGCAATGAACTATTTGGAATTTGTGAATTATCTTTGCAGTTTTGGTGATCGAATTTGTATTTTATTAGGGTTTGAAGACAGATATTTTACTTGGATACGGAATTTGTACCATCAACGGTTAGAAACAATTGAAACGTCTTTAATTGCAATATGAGTCGTTTGATCACCGAAACACGCAGTGGTGGGCCAGTAAAATGAGTCGACCGTTGTGTAAGCCTTTTCTTGGACGCGTTTATTTACGTCCTTTTTCCTATTTTCTTCGTAGATAATTTATTATTTTTTTGTTAATTTAAATATAATTTTTTTATCTTAATTGAAAATTAATAAATATAAATTTAAGTAAAAGATAACTTAATCTAAATATTGCATTAATAATATATTAAGATATATATCTATTTGGTGATCGGCGAAAGTTGTGGCCTTGCGTGTGTTGATTGGCTGTGGTAGTTGGCGGCAGCGATGGTTGTGATGGTTAATATTGAGATTTTCACATTTTAAAAAAAATACTTAGTTAGTGATGATAATAGCTGACAATATTTATTAACAGTGGTGATTGGGGGGTAACAATAGATAATTATAGTGATAAATAATTTTAAATGGATAGTGATAGTTGACAATATATGGCTAATGGATGATGATAATGATTATTGACGATTATAATTTATAAAAGATGACTAGTAGAGGTGAAGACTTGATAGTCCTTCCAACAAAATCTAATTTGTCTGATCGACGTATAAATTATAAGAAATTTTTTATACAATAACATATTTAGTGAAATTTCACAAAGTGGGATTTGGGAAAGGAAGAGTGTACACAAACCTTACATATCTTGAGAGGTAGAGAGATTGTTTCTGATAGACTTTTGGCTAGAGATGGCAGTGGATCCTGGACCCGATCCGGATCCAGTGGATCCAGATCCATTTTATAGGATATGAATCTTCAAAATTTGGACCCGACGGATCCGGATTGGATCTGGATCTTGTATTTGAGATTCGTATCCGGTCCAAATCCGACCCGTGGATCCATTTTTTTATTAAATATATTCATAACCTAAAATGTAATTTTATAAGTATTTTCTTAAAATTGCTAAGCACAGCCTTGCAAGTTTAATTCTCAAAATAAGTTTAATTTATCTCCACGTTAACTCAAAAACCAAAAAATAAAGAGGTAACTTCGATAATAAAATCAATGTTATAGTAGTGAATGACTAACATCTCCCTAGACAAGTAGTTAAAATTATATTCACTTCATTTGCGAAGATTTCAAGCATATACAAGTTCTGCATTGTGGAAATACTAGTCATCATTTTTCACAACTATTGTCATTGTCCAACATTTTCAATTAATAACTCACAATCAAAACGAGACAACGAACAAAATATCTCATATGAACATTTCAAAATTGAAACACAGTAAACTGTTAGCTAAGTAAAAATCGTTTGTCAGTTCAAAAAAATTTCTTAGCAAGGTTACATTCTTAGCAAGGCAAATTTTTTTACATGTGGATCCAGATCCGATCCGTAGACCCGGTGGATCCGGATTTGGATCTGACTTTTATGAACCCGATGGATCTGGATCCGGATTTGGATCTGATTTTATGAACCCGATGGATCTGGATTCGGATCTGAATTCAGGTATGAAAAATGAATCTAGATCTGGATCTAGTAGGATCCGATCCAGATCCGATCTGTTGTCATCCCTACTCTTGGCACACGCAATCCAACGCAATATAAAAAGTCATGACAAAAATATTATAAAAACAGGGTAAAGCTATTTGAAAAAATAACAAATAATATAATGAGTACGATAATCAAAATACAAGAAACAATGATATCAAGTAGAAATAGAGAGACAAGAAACTACATGAGTAATACTATAATTACGTGTATAAAATGATAAGTAGGACAACGCTCAACTATACACTAGCCTTCTACCCTAATATGTGTCATCTATAACTTTCTATCTAAGGTCATGTTCTCGGTAAGGTAGATCTGCGTCATGTCATGTCTGATCACCTTTCCCCAATACTTTTCGGCCGACCTCTACTTCTCATGAAACCATCCATAGCCAACTTCTCATACCTCCGCACTGGAGCATCCAAGCATCTCCTTTGCACAGGACCGAACCATCTCAGTCTCGCTTATCGCATTTTATCCTCCACTGAGGCACTCCCATCTTGTCTTGGATATCTTCATTTCTAATTCTATCCCTCATAGTATGCCCACACATCCACCGCAACATTCTCATTTTCGCAACTTTCATCTTCTGAACGTGATAGTTCTTGACTGGCCAACACTCCGCCCCATACAACATAGTTCGTCTAACCACCACTCTATAGAACTTGCCTTTAAGTTTTGGCGGCACCTTCTTGTCACACAGTACTCCGGATGCGAGTCTCCATTTCATTTACCATACACCAATAGACGTGTGGCATCTTCATCAATTTCTCTATTTTCTTAGATAATAGACCTAAGATATTTGAAACTTCCTTATTATAGCACTGTCATTAATATAGTTGGAACTTGACCAATTTTGTTACCAGCTGAAACAGAGCAAAAAGAATTACAGTAATATCCTTTCCTTCAAAGAAAAATACAATGATATATAGTCGAGTTGCACATTCAACAATTGACGCATCTAATATATATATATAAAAAAAAAATTCTACTCCATTCAATTCATATAATGTGTTCTTTTAGAAGTTTATACACACTATTTTGAAAAGACATATAATAATATTAATCATACGTGTATTGTCTGAATAATTTCGCATTTTCTTAAAAATATTTTAAATTAAATTTAATATGTCTTAACAACTAAGGGATCGTTTTATATGAATAAAAAAAATAATCCTGGAATAAAAGCTATTATCCCTTGTTTGGTTATTAATTCTCGGATAAGATATTTCAATATTAAAAATAGTATTACCAGAATAAGTTATTTTTAACAGACGGTGGAATAACAATTTCAAGATTAGTTATTCTAGGATAACACAATGAAAATGACAAAAATAGTCCTGACGTCCTTCAAACCCTATATCTACTAAATAAGGTGGAGAGTATTATTGTAAATAAATAATTTTTTCTTAGAATTTTTGCAATAGATGTTACTTTTAAATCAACAAATCAAACAATCAATAAAAAATAATACCAGAATAACTAATTTTAACATAACTAATTCCAACTTAATTTGTCTTTAGACCAAACCAACCCCTAAGTGTTTAAGAGCTAGGTAGTATTTCTCTAGACAAGGGAGTTTAATTGTTCAGGTTATTTCTGCTTTACTCTTTGCGTCACGTCCTTTTTTTTCTTTTTGAGAATGATTAGAAATTTTTTGGCAGCTATTGCCTATAATAAATATACAATATTTATAAATTTAAATATTTAAAAGTTATATAAAAAATAGTAAAATACTAGTACAAGTTACTATTCTATCATGTTTATAATAATTTTTTTTATAAAGAATCGAAATAAGCATATGTTATTTAGCTCCAAAAACTAATTAATTGAGTCATGTCTTCCGTAATTAATTGAGTCATTGAGTATTGTGCCTGAAAATCAATTTGTTTCTTGCTGAAGGGGACATAATGATTGCATTGAGGTTCTCGTTAACGAGTTTCGAAAAGCGGGATTAATCGTCGATAGAGTTGTTGGCCTTCAGAATGAATTCATCAGGGTCTTCTATTCTAAATTCAGCTGTATTGTTGAGCTTGATTGGAGATCTCCATTAGTAAATTAGTTTAATACTACTCACTATTTTTTTATTTACGAAGGAACCCGCAGCTGTTATTATTTCGAGTGCGCACAATAATAACTCCCTGATCGATTAAGCGCAAACCACGCCATCGCGTCGGTCGATTAACTTGACAACCATGTGTGCGCTCAACCAAGAAGGTAAATACTACTCACTATTTAACTAGACTGGCTAGTAGTACTAGTATTTGTTTTTGTTTGACTTTACTGCTATAATAAATCCCAATTGTTTAATTTACATTTGTTTTAGTTTCTTAATTCTGTCTAATCAACGTGTAAACCCAAGAGAATCTTTCTGCATTTCCTTTTTCGCTCTATGCAGTCGCACGGATTATTTAACATTTTTGTTGTGTAACAATAAGCCATTAGTATGTATTTCGGATATCCCATATGGACAGAGACGGATGGATGATTTAAACTCTATGTGTTTAAACTTTTAAGATTCTTAGCTTGAACACATTGTATTTTAAAAGTTATGAGTTCTTGTTTACTATTTATTATAATTTTAATAATTTTTTACACATAAATTTATGCTGCGCGTTAAAAGTTAGGGTTCAATTGAACCTTCACCTAGAATGCTACATCGGCCACCGCGGATGGATGATTCATGAGCGAGAACTGAAGTAGGTTGAAGCTGCCCTGCATATATACTCCAATTTTAGTAGGAATTTTGCAGTCACTCACAACAGAAACGACTAACAAGCCCATAAGAACGGCATACTATTAAGTTTGGCCCACGTAGATTAGTGCTGTGCGCTTTGGTCTTTCTTTGTGGGATATAAAGGACCCCAAAAGTTTAGAACTAAACTATGGATCCTTGAAACTGAGGAAAAGCACTTTTAGTTGGAGTACAAGCTAAGAGCTAGTATAGAAGTACTTAAGAGTTTGAACATCAGCAATAACACATTAGGTTCTTTCATTTTAAAAAAAAAAAATTACTCTCTCCGTCCCAATTTATGTAACACTATTTGACCGGAGATAATGTTTAAAAAATAAGAGAAAACTTTGTTATACAACAACGACATACCCAGTGAAATCCCACAGCGTGGGGTCTGGAGACGGTAGAGTGTACACAGACTTTACCTCCACTTTGGTAGGTAGAGCGACTGTTTCCGGGAGACTCTCGGCTCAAGACAAAACATAATAATAATCAAAGCAAGCAAGGCAAGGTAAAACAAAGCAAGAGAAACGGTCAGACTCAGCGGTATGGATAGTATGAACATGTTGATAACAAAATAGAATAGGACATGGTAACACATTCTAACAACATGAAGCAGTAGCTAACACAACTAAATAAGATAAACAAAGTACACTAAAGAACACATAGCAACAGAAATCAAACTACAAATGACTATAAAGCAATATTACGCCTATAATGTGATGAGCTAATTGGGCCTACAGTAATAACACTACAACTATCATTTTGTAAGCGTAAGTAGGACTACGCTCGCCTACCTACAACCCTTCTACTTTAATATGTGCCCTCCACAACCCCCTATCTAAGGTCATGTCCTCAGTAAGTTGCACCTGCGCCATACCCCGTCTAATCACATCTCCCCAATACTTCTTCGGCATATCTCTACCAATCCTGAACCCGTCCATAGCCAACCTCTCACACCTTTGCACTGGGGCATCCGTGTCTCTCCTCTGCACATGGACGAACCATCTCAACCTCGCTTCCTGCATCTTATCCTCCACCGAGGCCACTCCCATTTTACCTCGAATATCATCATTTCTAATCATATCTCTCCTTGTATGCCCACACATCCATTTCAGTATCCTCATCTCCGCAACTTTCATCTTGTGTATGTGTGAAGTCTTGACTGGTCAACACTCCGCCCCATACAACATAGTCAGTCTAACCACCACCCTATAGAATTTGCTTTTAAGTTTTGGTAGCACCTTTTTATCGCACAAGACTCCAGATGCGAGCCTCCATTTCATCCACCCTGCCCCAATACGATGTGTGACATCATCATCAATCTCTTTATTCCATTGGATAATAGACTCTAGGTACTTGAAGCTTCCTTTCTTTGGAATGACCTGAGTACCAAGCCTCACATTCATGCCTGTCTCAGGGTCGCTCCCGTTGATGAACTTGCACTCCAAATACTCTGTCTTGGTCCTACTCAACCTGAACCCTTTACACTCCAGAGTTTGAGTCTGTCTCCAAACCTCCAGCTTGGTGTTCACTCCGCTGCGAGTCTCATCAATCAGGACTATGTCGTCTGCGAATAACATATACCATGTTTACCAAACTGTACTTATTTTAGTGTCTACTTTTGTTGACTTTTCTTCCCAATAAGTGCATCTTTAAAATTAAGTGGGACCCAACAAAGTTAAACTAGAGATGTTGCTATTAAATAATTGTCAAATAAGAAAATGTGACATTCATTTTGAAACGAACTAAAAAATAAATTGTGTCACATAAATTGGGACGGAGGGAGTAGCAAGATAGGCCATGCATTGAAGAGTCACACATGGAAATAGATTAGTTGCCAATGTTTATGTATGAATACACATATTATATTGGGCCGTCCCTTTTGTTATAATTCTAATTTTCTTTAATTAGAAAATACCATTATGGGCGTGATATATATATATATATATATATTTGGTTCATGTAACAAAATAAATGGTCACTGAAAAGACATCTCCTCCTTGCTGGCTTATTCTGAATTCTGCATATGAAATTATATGATCTTAAGCTCTTTATTCCAGTTGGGAGCGCCATTAAAAACTCTTGGCCAGGCTGCAGCAGAGTTGCAGTTGTAGAAACGGACTGATATCGGTGATAATCATTAAATTCTATTCAGTTTCCTCATTACAATTTTCTCTAGTTTCTCATTGTTATGTATGATCTGATGCAATTACTGGCTGATTCACCTATCCAAAAAAAATTGCAGGCTTTTGCTTATTTCTGAGCGCACAATTTTGGTTTCAGGAGTGGATTTGCAATTTCACTGGGATGAGGTTGAAGCATATGAAAGGCAACCAGATGGCTCCTTGTTTAGTTGGTTTGAACGCTACTGTTGCTACCGTCACATAATATATGGGATTGTGAGTTAACTGGAATTTTAACCTGCTCTACATCTTGTGGTTACTTGTCCTAATGGATGCATGTTTATTCACGCCTTCATTTGAATGTCTAGATTAGATTAGGCAAGTCTGAAACTAGTCTTTTCCAGTGCTCTTCACTTGTCCCATCTTTGCAACTATTAATTCCTTTCCCTTTATCATAAATAAATCTTATGTGTCTTAATTTATTCCAAAATTCTGTGTCTTAACTGCAATCTAAACTGGAATATAAAATTCTTTTGTTATGCAATATATCTCAACGTATTCCTCTCCATACTCTCAGTTCATGTTTGCTGTGTCCAAAATTGCAGGTGAACACAAGCAACTCAACAGTTATATTAAAGTCTGATGGAAATAAGGTGCACTGGGAGCCAGGAGAGCCTCTTTTGCGAAAATTGGAGTCGGTGGGCATTGTTAAAGAAGTATTCCCTGTGCATGGTACGTTTTTCTCTGATACGTTCAAGTTAACAGTGGTCTACAAATATCCAAGGAAGATTAAAATTTACTTTGCAGATGAAAAAAAGAGGGAAGCAGCTTCTAAGAAGTTGGGCATTGAACTGGTAGGACTTCACTGCATAGCCTATAGATGATATTTGTAACTATTATGGAACGAAGGTGAAGTTTTTGGAGGGGTTTTTTTCCATTCCCTAATCATGTTATATTCCACCGCTTTTTGTGTCCATGTTCTCTCCAATGCACATTTTCTACTTGCTTAACATTCAATACATAATGTCAACAATAGATAGCTTCCTATTTCGTGTTTCTTGGGATGTACACAAGATGGATGCTCTTCCCAGCTGCATTTGGACTTACAGTGCAATTAGTGGATTTTGGGTAGGTCAATGCGCTTTCTGTGCCTTTTAACTGTCAAAGTTTGTTTTAGTTTTGATTCTGATTCTGAACAAGCTCTTATATATTCTCCAGGTCATTGCAGTTGTTTGTCCTTTCTGCTTTATTCATAAGCATAATTCTTGGGCTGTGTTATTTTTCCAATTCTGGAAACGTAAAAACTCGGCGCTTCTTGTCAGGTGACACATCCTACATGATTTTTC
The DNA here is from genome assembly GCA_029783415.1 of Anisodus acutangulus. NCBI lineage: Eukaryota > Viridiplantae > Streptophyta > Magnoliopsida > Solanales > Solanaceae > Anisodus > Anisodus acutangulus. The sequence goes on from CM056497.1 coordinate 1,936,488, forward strand.
CATTCGTTTGTCAGTCTTTTCTATCTTCTGTTGAAGTTATTTGGATTCACGTCTTTTCATTTGTATTTCACTGCCTGGAGTGCAGGTGGCAGATGAATTATCCGGCTGGTGCTGACAATGGATCTAGATTCTCGGAGGGTGAATGGTATCATTTTCACTCTCCCGTGGAGCTCATGAAGAAACAGGGAGCTGACAAACCTGATAAACCAAGGGAAAAAGAAGCATTCCAAAGAGAGGAATGGCTTGGTCATTTCATGAGATTCAGAAATGATGCCATGATTATACTGAGCATCATATGTCTCCGGTTACCTTTTGAATTGGCTTTTGCTCATGTCTATGAGGTTTTGAGGTCTGATATATCAAAGTAAGCAACTTTATATTCTTCTACCCATGACATTAGAGTACGTTGTCCATAACTACACGCTTTATCTATATTTACCAACTTATATATATCATTTTCTACTTATAAAATAAGAAAATGACCTTACTGTGGACATGACCTTAGATAGGTAGTTGTGGAGGACACGGATTAGGGTAGAAGGGTAGTAGGTAGTCGAGTGTAGTCCTACTTACGCTTACAAAATGATAGTGTAGTGTTATTACTGTAGGCCCGATTATCACACTTATAGGCGCATTATTGCTCTATAGTACCCGGTAGTTTGGTTCCTGCTGCTATGCGTTCTTTAGTATAATTTATATATCTTATGTAGTTGTGTTAGCTATTGCTTCCTGTTGTTAGAATGCGCTACCATTGCATATTTGATTTTACTATATGCATTCCCACAATGCTTTAATTTCTCGTCTGAGTCTGACCGTCTCTCATACTTTGTTCTGCTTTGCTTGCTTTGCCTGATTATGCTGTGTCTTGAGCCGAGGGTCTACCGGAAACAGCCACTCTACCTAACAAGGTGGAGGTAATGTCTGTGTACATTCTACCCTCCCCAGACCCCACGTTGTGTGATTTCACTAGGTATGTTGTTGTTGTTGTTGTTGTCGTCGTCGTTGTCGTTGTTGTCGTCGTCGTCGTTGTTGTTGTTGTCGTCGTCGTCGTCGTCCTGGTGTCTGAGATATCTTGTAGTTGATTGTTAAGATTCCACGTCAAGATCCTCTCTTTGGCGTTCATCTTAATGTTAACAAGCCAGGATGCATTACTTTTAAGTATCCAGTTCAGCAGTGTAGGATGACTTAAATGTTCACATCATGATAATTGATGTATTACCTAGTTCTTGATACTGTTGAAGAGATACCAATATTGCTAAAATTTCTTTTGGTTGTTACTTACTTCATCTATTTGATGTCGTACTTTAGTTCATGTTCTATTAGGGCCAAGAACTCTTACCAGCTTTGGATTTTCTAACAAGTACTTTTTCTTTGACATAGAAATTCTTCTGCGCGCCAACATGCATTTTTATGTCATAAAACAACCTGCCAATATTTTGCTTAACTTTTCTATTATGTTCATCTTCCGGGGTTTAGATATCCTGGTGTTCGGATTGCATTCTCAAAATGTTGCCCGAGAATGTAGTTGTCTTTCAAATAGTTCCAATTTTCTTGCCTATCCAGTGCAAAATCTTTGCAGACTTCACAGTTTATATTAACATAGCCTTTTCTGCTCTTAATTCACTTTAGCCTGCCACATACAAAAATAATATGCTTTCTGCTTCTTTCAGGTTTTGTCTGATAGCTGTACCTCTTTACTATTCAGTACTTCAACAAAATTGGTGGAAAGATATCAGTGAAGCTTGTAAAATATGAGAACAACAAAAACAGAGAACGGAGAGCTGACAGTTGGGTTTACAAGGTGGTTATAAGAAGCTTTGTTTCTTTCTCATTTGTCCAGACTTTTTGCCCCTAATTGTGAATTTGCTATCTTCCTGCAGGTCTTTGGCCTTTACTTCATGCAATCCTACATTGGAATCTTCTATCATGCATTATTGCACCGCAATATTATGACACTTCGCCATGTTCTTATTCAACGTCTAATTATATCAGAGGTAGATGGATCTTTTCTGATTTTTTTCACATAAGCCATCTGAATATTAATGTGTGTTGTTACTGTTTACCAGGTTCTGGAGAATATGTTGGAGAACTTTCTACCTTACTTGAAATACAGCTTTAAGAAATATAGAGCTGTGGGGTAAGGCACTCTCTTCATTTCGGCTGGTCTTCACAGGACTTAATTGGAGAACTAATTTACCTGGTTAGTTATTTGTTTTCTACTTTCTGGTCCATCTGATATATTCATTTATGTGAAGAAACAAGAGAAAACGTGAGAAAGGAACGTCCTCGGAAAAGACCCAATACATGTCTAGAGTAGAAAAGGAGTACCTCAAACCTGATTATTCTGCCAGTATTGGAGAGGAGCTTGAAGACTGACTTTTCGATGGTAATCCATGCCTAGTCTTCTTGTTAAAGATCATACAATAACTTCAATCTTATTAAACAACCTTCAATAACATGTCCCTGTTTGAAGTATTGAAACTGCAACTCATTTAACATACCCATAGCTAATTGGAACTCTTAATAATTGCAGATTTTCTGGAATTAGCGTTGCAATTTGGCATGATCATGATGCTTGCTTGTGCATTTCCACTTGGTTTTGCCTTTGCTACTTTGGTACATAATGTACCTTGCCTCTCTTTTCTGATATAGTTCGCAATTTTGTTTTTAATGAGTAGAGAGGAGCCTAATTGAATTTTGCTTTTGCAGAACAACATCACAGAGATACGAATAGATGCACTGAAATTGCTTGCAATGTTAAGAAGGCCTATTCCACGTCCTGATGCATCAATTGGAGCTTGGCTAAACATATTTCAGGTATGTGCTACCCTTTTCTTTTGCTTGAACCCAATTATATCAATTCTTGCCATTCTTGCTAACAACTTGATCTTGCAATGGTTAATGTTTTGAATTCAGTTTCTGATCGTCATGTCAATATGTACGAACTGCATTCTCCTCGTATGCCTATATGATCATGAGGGTAAATGGAAAATATCACCTGGACTTGCTGCAATTCTCATTATGGAACATGTACTTTTGCTCATAAAATTTGTGTTCTCGCGCATTGTTCTAGAGGTATGATTTCTAGTAGCTATACCAATCTCAAAAAACACATGTACCATTCCGACTAACGAGCTTTGCTCATTTCCTATATCTTGAATAGGAGCCGGCCTGGATAAGAGCTAATAGGATGAAGAACGCAACTTATGTACATGATATGTGCTCCAGGCAGCTTTTAAGAAGCATTTCTGGTGAAAAGATGCATGCTGAATTAAAAAAAGATTATGGTGATACGTCGAAGGACTTACGAGTGGCAGATGTTTATATCCACACCACGGTGTCACCTTCATCGCTTTGAAAGTGAAAGTTGAAGGTAGATGTCGGAGCATATATAAAGATCTTGAGTGTGTGTAAACTGTGCGACGAGTGAATTACTTCTTAGTGGACTCTTAGGTTCCCAGTGTGCTTGTTCGGCAAGCCAGTGTAAAGTGCGCTTTTCTCCTTTGGAAGTAAAAAAGTTGTTTTTGATTGAGCAGCTAGACAATATCATACCATTTCCTAGCATTTGTTAATAATGTTCATAATTATCACCTCCACCCCAATCCCAGAAAGTTAAGAGAGAGAGAAGGCATATTTCCTTCAGGGTGGAACATGAGCGGGTGAACAGAAATCTGGGGTGGATCTAAAATTCTTGGCTCTGGGTTGCGGGTTCACTCGTCTTATAGTTTGGTTATTATTGTATAGTTGGTAGTTCTCAAAACTTAAATTGACTTCACATTTCTTGTCACAAAGGAATAAGGGTAAATGGGGGCAATTCACGCTAAATGATGCGAAGACAAAATCAGTCAATAACTCCTAAACAGAATGTAATTTTCCTTATAGTCATTATATGTTTGAGTAGACCCAAAACATGAAAAATGAAAAAATAAAAAGACAACAGAAGAAACAAAAACAAACAGAACCTCCAAAATGTATGTCGGGGGAATATAATCCCTGTGACATTTCAGAAAGAAAGACGGAAAATTCGGAAAAAAGATGCTACAGATTTGTGTCCATGTTTGTGTTGAGCAAATTATGTACAGTGAAATGGAGGATCCGAACTATTAAACTCAAAATAGAATTGAGTCCATGATTGTATTGAGCATCCTTTGGCAGTACGTTCTTTGTTTATCTGCAGCAATGCGCTTTCATTTGCATATAAGACACAGCTGTTTCCTTTTTTCAATTGCTGTGTACACCCTTATAATTGTATGCACATTTATTTTGCAAGTCCCCTCAAATAACTCTGCAATTTTCTAAAAGAGATGTTTGATCTTGTTGAATCAACGACGAGAGCTCCCAAAATGTTCACTGACTTGGCGGGCATAAGTGACGACACTTTTAGCCCATTTCTTGATATCTTCCTTGAACTTTTTGGAATCAAGATGTTTCATTGACTTCATTCCAGGATCAATTGAGATCTCCATGAAGGAGAAGCAGCTGTTGAAGCGTACGCGCTTTGCTGCAGCTTCATCGCTCTTGATAGCCTGCCTCCCTTTGCTGCATGAAGCAGCAGCTTCTTTGGGAATGGTATCTTTTTCCATCAAGTAATCCCCAGAATGAGATAGTTCTGGCTCCCTTAGTTGATTTAGAGCCACTTTTATACCAAAGTGAAATGCAACCGAGGTTTCCAAGCGTATGTAGCAAAGAATAGTTCTCTACAATAGACTTTTCAAAATATTATGCAGGGGACTTGTGCTACTAGTCAAATGTCCAAATTCCGTAAAACCGTGTTAAATTGGTGTTCATTATTCGAAGATGGAAGGTCGAGTATACTCATATTTTGATGTGGTTATTAGATTCCTGTTTTACCGACTACGAAACCTGACCTCCTTTTATTTTTTATTTATTTTTAATGGTTACCATCCTTGAATTGACGGAACTTATTAAACTCTACAACTAATACCAAGTTCTCTGCACGTTTCGGCTTTATTTGGTAGGAAACTTTCTTCCAATAGCCTACCAATCATATGAGGAAAAATAGAAATATAAAACCAGAGGCCAGTAACTCTGACCTGTTTGGAAGAGTAATTTGGCGCTTGAGCCAATGAGGATTCAAGAGAATCTGTATGTAATGGATTCATAATTTCTGATGTCAGAAAATGTTTTCTCGCAAAATAAGTGAATTTTTTTCTTATTTTTTAGTGTTTTCTAAAAAAATATATTATACTAAGAGCAACTATATATAATATACTAAAATACTATGGGGTGGGACGGGTGGGGAGTGGGTGTTCGGAGGTGGTGGGGGTGAGATGGTGAAGGGAGTTGAGGGCTTTGGATGGGTTGAGAGGAGACAATAAACTTAGAATGTCACTCATGGACTTGTTTTCCATACTTCTGTTAGAGAAGTCATTTTCTCTTTTTTTAAGAAACTTGTTTTTCTAAGAAAAATATTTTCCAAAACATTTTGACCAATCGAACGTGAAAAAAATGGAGCCAAAAAGAACGTTTCCAAAAAGAATGTTTCTATCCAAGAACGAACAATTTTTGGAGCCAGAAGTGTTTTATTAATAGGACCAGCACTTTCCTCTTTGAATACTATAACCTCCTTTCTTGGCAGAAACGAAAACCAACAGAGAAAAACAACCATCAAATGATTTGTTCAAACAATTTGGCCGGATACAAATTATTACCACAAAAAGTGTCAAAATGGCACAGTCAGGCCCTACTAATAAGTGCTTAAATGGTATAAGTCTTAGTTGAGTTGTCTAAGTGAAAGATATTGACAACTTTAGGAGACAACTTTAGGCGTCTCCGGATGGGTTCGGCGGCTGTAGTAAGCTAGCATTTTTTTCTAATGAAATGCGATAAGATAAAATAGGAAATTGAGGAGGTTAAGTACATAAAGGGACTAATTCTGAAGATTCATTCCGATTAAAGTCTTTACTAAATTTAAATAAAGCGTGTAAAGGAGAGTGATTCAAAAAAAAAAATAGTCTATCCAGGTGAGTTTTTCCGATAATTAGCTAGAGAATCTGCCACCATATTTGATTGTTCGTTACCAAGAAGAAATTACAGTAATAACATAAAAGAAGAGATAAAAAAACACAAATGATCATTCGGGACAAAATTCTATAGATCGAATTGACCTAAGAAAAACACAATTGCCTTGAAGAGTTTCATGAGAATGCTAGAAAGTAGAAATACTGTTGGGAAATTGACTTATTCATGAAATTAAATGTGGAGAAGAGAAAGTTCTTTTCAAAATTAAATATGTCACTTGTGCATGTATATAAATTTGGACGGTCTAGGATGCCCTATGAATGAAGCAATATTCATTTTGTGATTTGTCCATTTGTTAATATAACAGACTTTGGATAAACCACCAGTGTTTTCTATTGACCTTTGACCCTATTTTCTCATCAATTCACAGTAATTCCGACGATAAGTTCGAGCTTACATTTTATGCACGTAATTGTTAGTAACAAATAGGATTGCTAGTCCAGGAAAAAAGTACCATTAATGTTAGAAATAGCTATTGGTACAGAATCACCCATAAGAAGTGTTAATTAACCTGTTACCCCATCAGTTTTCCCTTCTTCTAAACTCTACCTATAACGTATAAGTACATCATTCTGTACGTAGGAAAATACAAGTTGACGGTTAGGGTTTACAAAGAAAGGTTAAGCACTTCTAGAGAATATCCTAGGTGATACAATAGGAAAATATCATTAGTCATAATTACGTATATTCTATATATAATAGATGTATATTTGAGTCATTACTTACCGTAATTGTAGCCTAAGATTATGCTTGTATTTTAGTATATTTACTACCACTTTGGAATGAAATAATCAAGTAAAATATTTCTTACATGGTATCAGATTTTAGGAAAAAATCATAAACCCTAATACTTTCTCCTTTCCTTCACCGTCGGCCAACTCCACCCCCCATCTCTTTGTCGCCGACCCTCCCCCACCACTTCCGTCAGCCATATCTGACTCAAAATCAAATTTCTATTCAACCCTCGCAGTTTCAAACATTAAATCTCATATCTCCATCACTCTTGAGATCGAAATCGTCCATTATCACGACATGGGCGAGCTTTCCAAAATTCATTTATTTCGCTTGATGGTTATCCATCACATTATCCATAGGAAAAAGCGGGGGAGAAAGTCTTTGAAATTGATGATGAAAGGGAATTATGGTTAACACTTGATGCGATGGTTCTTTAGTGGATTTATGCCACAATTTCAAGTGATTTGATGCATACTATTCTTGAGTCCGACTCCACGGCGATGGAGGCTTGAGAACACTTACATGACATTTTCCAAGACAATAAAAATTCTCGGGCCGTCACACTTGAGCAAGAATTCTCCACCACTGACATGGCGGATTTTCCGAATGCGTCTGCATATTGTCAACGACTCAAGGTTCTGTCGGACCAACTCAAGAATGTCGGGGCGCCGGGAAATAATAATCGGCTCGTATTTACAAATGGTTGTCGTCCTCGTGGCGTATAATTAAGTGCGCTCATCCGCCAAAGCAACCCTCTTCCGCCGTTTTACCAAGCCCATTCTATGCTCATCCTAGAATAAGTGGGTATTGCTAGAAATACGGCCACCGTGTTGAATTGCGCCATCTTGGGATAGCTGTCACATGTCATGCAGGTGGTCAATTTTTGTCTCTAAAGAAATATGCAGAAGAGATCGTTGAATGGCTGTCATGTCCTCGTGTAAGCCGTATTCCACTCCGGTTGATACTAAACCAAACTTGAGTTCTTCTTCCAGCAAGCCATATGCCGATCCATCACATTACCGCAGGCTTGCAGGTGCCCTGAAATATCTTACTTTCGCGAGGCCCGACATATCTTATGATGTGCAACAGGTTTGTCTATTCATGCATAACCCGATGGAAGGATCACATGCATGCTCTCAAATGCATTGTGCGCTACAGTCAGGGCACTCTCGATCATGACTTGCATTTATATCCATCTTTGACATCCACTCTTATTTCTTACACAGATGCTGATTGAGGTGGATGTTCGGATACCAGGCGATCCATGTCTGGTTATTGTGTATTTCTCGATGATAATTTGATATATTTGTCCTCCAAACGGCAAGCTACCTTGTCCAGATCCAGTGCCGAAGCAGAATATCAAGGAGTTGTCAATGTGGTGTTTGAATCTTGTTGGCTACAAAACCTTCCTTTGGAGCTCCATTATGTGATTTAGAAGAGACATTGGTTTATTGTGATAATGTTAGTGCGATTTATCTCTCGGGGAATCGGTTCAACATCAACACACTAAACATATTGAGTTGTATATTCACTTTGTTAGCGAAAGGTTGTTCGTGGATAAATGCGTGTATTACATGTCGATCCAGCGCTATCAGTTACTTGATATCTTTACAAAAGGTCTTCTGCTGGTTTTATTTGAAAACATTCGGGTCAGTCTCAGCATACACCGACCTCCCGCTTCGACTGCAGGGGTGTGATAGAATAGAAAAATATCATTAGTCATAATTATGTATATTCTGTATATTGTAGATGTATATTTGAGTCATTACTTACCGTAATTGTAGCCTATGATTATGCTTGTATTTTAGTATATTTACTACCACTTTGGAATGAAAGAATCAAGGAAAATATTTCTTACACTAGGCTCTGACAAAGGGATCAGAATTCATTTGTTTCGTGAGGATTCTCGACGATCGGTGACATTGGCTCATGGTTGCTGCAGATTTGCTTCCGCTAAAGAGAAACTCGCAAGTCTCCTAACTAGTATTTATGTTTAAATAAAACAGTTAACGTATATAATTTAAATCTTTTGGTAATCAACTCCAGAAAGGAGATGTATTTGAATTACTTTGTGAGAGAAAACACTTTCGGATAAAAATTTAGGTTCAACTTTGTGAAGACAACATTTTGGTACGTTCTTTTGGCTAAGCTTGATAAAAAAAACATTTTGGTTTGATTTGTGGAAGACAGAGTGATTTCAATACGCAGCACAGTTGTATAATTACGACTGTTGAAAAACTTTTCTAAATGCTTTTCCAAAATTGAAAGAAGCAATAGTGAAGATAATTTTTCTATTATTAACTATACATATATACCATGATTTCTCACAATATTTGTGCTACTATCATGTCAAGCCAATATCTTCAAGACTTCAACCACTTAATCATTAATAGGATTCCAAAATTAATTGCAAAAGTACTTATACTGATGCTACTATATATCATGTCGAGTCAATATTTATAATCAACTTAAATTTCAAAATTTTACACTCAATCAATTATAGGATGAAATACATTACGAAGTTCAACTATGTAATTGTGTTCCCAAATTATTGATGTAGTTCAACATTGCAATCCTGAGCCAGCAGCATTAATGCTTGTCTTCCACAATGTTAATTAAGTCAATCATGCCGGATCTCAAATTAGATGAGGAATTTCTGTATATCCAAATAAGAACATAGGTACAAGCTTAGGTACTCAATATTTACACCAATAATGGTAATTAACTACCACTATTGATAAACAATAAAAATCCCAACCATGTTTAACAGCATATTATCAAAAAATTCTGTTAATTACGAATTAAGAGGTGAGTTTCCTAGCTAATTCTACTTTTTTAAATGAAAAGACTCGGATAATTATAGGGAGAATAATTTTCCTTGCAACTCGGGATTGTTCCGTACTATAATTTGCTTAGTTATAAACAGTAAGTTAGGGACTTAACGAAAACTATTCTTTACAGTGAGCTGCTGCTAACTGGGCAAATAACATTAAACATTAAAAGAAAGGTACATAGAAGTAGGAAATGCAGTTGTAACTCCATTTGCCAAAGAATATTTTTTGATTGAAAACTAGGCCAATTGGTTTAAACAATACCAAGCCTCGAACCATACGAGATCACGACAGTTTGTCAAGTAGACACACTATCAAGGGGGCACCAGACTTTTCAAAACAAATCAATCCCGGTGACTAATTCATACTCGCAAATAAGATTCTCCTTAATACTACTAAAACATACATGTTAGCACCTGCAATTTTGCAATTTATAAGCACATAAAGAATTAAAACAATTGAATAAATAAATATAACCATGCAGAAGGAAGTACTGTGGATTTATAAAGCACAACATCGAAGACACGCAAAGTTTATGTAGATAATCTTTCAAAACTCTGATAAAGGATGTCAATTTTAGCACAAGACTAGAGACATTGCCCTTGCTAATAGCTACTTCAGAAAGAAACAAAGATAAAGTCAAACACAAAATTTTAGTACTGAAAACAGCTCCTGCATTACAAGTCATACACTGTAGAATTTCCTAGCATGACCTCTTAAGCCTGTCTGTTCCTCTTCTTGGCACCTGACTTGGTAACCTTGAGACTCCTGTTCACAACACTCAACCTTGCAAGGGCTGCCTTCTTCAGATCTGGCCTGTAATAGTTGTCTGCAACCTGTACAGAGAAGTAGATAAAAACATTAATACAAAAATGTGACAATATAAAGCTGAGACGCAATTTTTTAAGTCTCCAGAAAAGCTTAATAACTAATGCAACATAAGTAAGAACTGCGAATAGCAAATTAGAAAAGACGATCAGAAAGAGATCTTTTTAATAAGCAATCAGAAAGAGATCTAACTATAAGAAAAGCCCTGACAGATCAAATTTTTTCAAGCATCTCCAAAGGAGGAGGAAAAGAAGCACGGCAAGTAGGAAAGAACAATAGCACACCAGTCAATGATCCCCGTGTGATTTAACAGATCAAGGACTACCGCCATTACTCCTCCACATCTGGATATTAAAGCTGGTTTAGACTAACCCGCTGATCATTTCAAGTAACCAAAATAGACAATTTAGCACTATAAAAAGAGAACTAATTCTCGCAGCTAACAAGTCTTAACTATCATCAATTATCGTGTATTACTGCACACGTGTAGACATTATATAATCAAAATATTAGACCAAATAAAACTTGGGCACAAATAGAAAAGACAATGGCAGATTTTAGAAACAAGAATGTTTAAACTAGAGATTACAAAGCTGAGAAATCTCAATACATCTGTGTAATTAAGGAATGGGTTACTTAGAATGAGCAACTATTATGATCATCACATAGGAAAAGGACAAACAATAACCCATCAACATCTCAACATTATTTTTATCTGTAGGATTTTACTATTGACGACTTATTCACCATGCATCCAAGAAATTTTTTAATGCAAGTACAAAACAATTCTGCATGGGCCACAGTAGCAGAGAAGTAACCCACATTAGATTTCATGACAAACATTGCCAATAAATAAAATAAGCTTAATGCTGTTAAGCAAACAATTGCATAGAGAAAAGGTGAATCAAAACTAAACCTGGTTTGTTACAGCCTTGGCCATTCTGCTGAATTCCTTCTTCATCACAGATTTGTTCAGCAAAGTGGAAGGCTTGTTTTGCATCTTGGTCTTTGATGTAGCAAGCAAAACAGATTTTTCTTTTCCTTCAGCCTGGATAGTCACAGTTTTCTTGTTTGCTAGGCCTAAGGAGTCATAAAATCATAAAACATATTAATTCACTGCAATTTTTTTACCCATGCCAAATTAAAGTTTCTCAAACAACGAAACCAAATCAGTCAACTAAGCTACAAAAAACTTCTACAATTCAAAAAACCACCTCACCAAACATAAAAAACTCAACTTCAATAAAAAAATCGTATGTATACACTTACAAAATCACATACGCCATTAGAAACCTACAGGAAAACTGATTGTACCTTCACAATCAAACAATAAAATCATATCACGTAAAGCAAGCATTAGAATCCTACATTACAATAGCATGTAGGCTATGAAAAATAAACAAAAATATCTGATCAAGTAAAGCAAATGAAAACTTCAACTGATGATATCTATGGAACAAAATCCATGTCAAAGTCTAACCCAGCTTCTAAAACAACAAAACCAAATCAGTAAACTAAGGCACGCAAACCTTCTATAATTCAAAACAATACCTCACCAAACATAACAAAACTCAACTTCAATGGAAAAACCGGACGTATACACTTAGAAAATCACATATAACTTAGAATCCTACATGAAAATTGAATGAAAACATTCACAATTAAACACTAAAAAACTTATCACGTAAAGCAGACACGGCATGTGCATCCAAGTTATCAAAATTAGACCAAAAATATATTATCACATAAAGCAATGGTTAATTTTAACTGATGATATGAATGGAACAAATTAACAATCTAAAAGTTCTATTAACAAAACAAATGATAGAGCTAAATCGACATGTCGATTGCACAGGGACTAACCAGAGTGCTTGTAAGAGTGAAGGTTGTAGAGATTGTTAGGCTCTTTGCTGAACACAACACCAGCCGTACCATTACCGAACTCCTTAACCAAAAAGGAGTTGTTTTTCTTCAAGATCTCCCATACTAGTTGCCCTGGAACTGTTGTCATTTCCACCAAATGGATTCCTAGGGTTTTGCTTTTTTACGGCGTCAAGAGGAAGATGATGAGAGCTTAAGTTCGCAATATATATATATTGGTATCTAAAACCCTAGGCCCTTATTGTGATGGGTGGGCCTCTTAATTTACCCAATTGTCCATCTTTTCATTCGGGTCATTCCCACAAATGTCCCTATTTCGGGGCATTTTATCCCGTGGATTGTCCTTCTCTTTTGCCCCCTCAAATTATTCGCCTTTAATTTTTATCTTTCATTTTAAAAAGTGTTCGAAAATATTCTGAGGTTTCGGATTTAAATTCCGCTCAATCAAAAATTTAAATAAAATTCGCAAGGCAAAATAAGAATTCACAAAGTATAGTTTACCTTCTGACCTGTCTTAAGATAGAGTTAACCTTATGTTTGAAAGTAAACTCTGCCTTAAGGGAGAATTTACATGCAAATTATGTCTTGCGAATTCAAATTCTGTCTTACAATTTTTTTTTAAAAAAAATGACTGAGTTAGATTCGAACCCAGAATCCAAATATTTTAGCCGAAGGGCAAAAATTAAAAAATTTCAATTTGATGGGAAAAAATTAAAGATCACCCCAAAGTAAGGGCATTTCTGGGAATTGCCCATTTTGGGGTGGTCTTTAATCTTTGTCCTTCATCATTTTTTTGACGTGGTATAACTAAAATTTTGCAATGCACAGTTACTGTTTAGCTTTGCATATATATCATAACAACCCACAATTTATGTCAGACAAGACATAACTTTTTAACACTCGACATAATCTGGAAAAAAAACGTAATTTTAGATCTCGGCAGTCATAGTTAGCGTTTAACTTAGACATATGTACATAACATTCACACAAATTACGCTGGATAAGGCTTAATTTTCAACAGTTAACATAATTTTAAAAAATACAACTCCCTCCATCTCAATTTGTATGACACACTTTTTTCTTTTTAGTCATTCTCCAAAAGAATGACATCTTTTTATATTTAGTAACAAATTAATTTTAAATTTACCTTTATGCCCTTAATGAAATAATTTTTAGCCACACAAATTTCTATTGGTTATTTTAGACCACAAATTTTGAAAGTGTTGCTTTATTCCTTAAACTTTGTGTCAAATCAAAAAACTTCATATAAAATAAAACGGAGGAAGTACAAAACTATGTGGCATAACTTAATTCCTACATAATTAATGCGGAGCGAGACAAAAATTCAGTTTCAGAAGATAAAAATATTACAGAAACTATGTCTTGCGAAGTAGGTCGGAATATTTTCATAAAATAAATAGCAAGGATAAAAATTAAATACCAATGTGTTTGAAGGCCAATCCACGCAAAAGAAATGTTTTCGTTTTACTTTCATATGCATACACTTGAGTAACAACATATTTTTGTCCAAACATAATTAATTCAATCTGTTTTGTATAATGCATTTTTAAACTTTTGTTTGTATAATATACAGTAAATTAAAAATATGCTTCCACTACCCTCCTCTCCCTCCCCCGCTTGCCTCAAAACAAGTTTATATTCTAACATTTCATATTAGATTACTGATGGATTGATAGCATATTTTCATTCTCAATGCCTAGTTAATTAGGGATAATTTAGTCATATTATCTATTTTTGTCTAGAGGGGTGTTCAAATGACTAAGTGAACAATCTTTTTTATCCGGAGGGAGTAACAACAAAAAAAAGTACTTTAATGACAAACTTTATTAAGTGTAAGTGCTATTGAACATTTACCGATATTTATCATACTAACAAAAATGTACTGAAACTTAAGAACCCAAAGCCTTTGTGAGCCTTTTTGACCAAGAGTGCCTATACACTATATTCGTACCATGACACGTTTTTACTTATTTTTTCTGGAGCCTTTCAGCGAGTTATTTGTTAACCTGGTTTCTCAAAATCACACTCATTATCACATGCAAAACAAGTAAATCGACTGACTCATAATCTTTGACAAGTTCCAGTTTATCTAAAACTGAATTCCAGTTGCTGTTAACATACACAAGAACACACCCCCCCCCCACACCCACACCCCAACCAACTTCTAAATGCAGATTCAGATTGACATATCAAGACCAACTTCTCACTTCATAGAAGCTTTCTGTGAGAATATGAAATTCATTTGCTAAGATCTCATAAAGCTCCTGCTTTTTCATTTTCAAAATGAGCCTTTCAGTTTTCAACGTCTCAAAATACAGAACAAAAGGAAAGGAAAAAATTGTAAATGCGCTGGCTAACTCGTACCATAAATATAAAAAACATCAAGTTATTATAACCCTCTAAAGTCAAAGTTGAAGAATTGAACCAATCCTAAAATCAGAATACCATCTTTACACCTCAGCTAATGTTACATTATATACACCAACAAAGCTGCCAATCAGCAAAGGTCCTCAACAGTGATCATACCCTGTTATTGTACAGAATGATCCAACTTCAGTATCCATACTGGGCTGCTTCAAACCAGAATTCCTACACAACGAATTCTCATAGTCCACTACTCTGACCGTCCTGATCAATGGAACATTTTTATTCAACCAATGCTTGCTACAATAGAACGGTGGGTAGGTCGTATTGAGCTATTTAACGCTTCATTTATCCTACTGAACACGATTTTCAAAGGGACGCAAGCTACCGCAGGTCCTTTAAGCTTCTCTACCACAGGTTTCTTCTCTCTAATTTGCTGGTGAGAACAGGTTAAGGAAGACAATTTCCTAATCTTCTTCGAAAGGAGGCCATTTTTCCTTGTCTTGGGTGACTTATTTGGTGAACCACGAGGTCGCACCATGTGATGCTTAGTAGAAATCTTGCCCGCCAAACTTGGCTTGGATTCATAAACAATATCCACACCTTGCAAAGCTGAGCTGTTCTCACCATGATCCTCGGCTACGTCATAACTGCTGCTATAACACTCAGATCCACTGACAAACAGATTGTCACAAAAGCCATCATCCAAGACTTCAACTGTGAGGGGGTGACCTATGATAGGCTGACCATTCAATTTGCTCATTAGAGAAATATATGGAACATGCTGCAGACGATAGCTGGCTTTAACCTCGAGATTAACTTCATACAGTGAAGAATTAGCAGTGTGGTGCCTAAGAGAGAAATCTGATGACTCATACTTGGGGTTAACTGTAAATCGAGACTGGCGATAGGGTAGCAACCTCTGGGGAGTAAGCATGTCTGCTGTGGGCCCCTTCATATGAGCTTCTCTGAGAGAAACATTCCTTCTCCAACCTCGCAACTCATCCACTTCAATTTCTGTAACTGGTCTTAACTTTAAGCGATAGCTGTCAACTTTCCGACCTGGAGAAAGAGGGAATGAATCATGATCTATAGCAGCCAAATATACATTTAGTTCATCTTTCAAGTCTCTACATTTTCCAGAATCTTTCTTTTTAAAATTACTTGTGTGCCTCGAATTCCTCTTTCCTTTCAACTTCCACTTTGAAGTTCCTTCCTCCATCCTCTCGCTGAAACAATGGAAATCGTCACTATCAGAACTAGTAGAGCTTGAGTCATTAAGCTCCTCACTCCCGAACGACATAGCTTCAACTTGGCTGCCCTGGCTAGACTCCCCGATACCACCTTGAGCTTTCTGAGATGTGCGAGACAAGCCTGTTTGGAGAAATAAAAGACATCAGCGTATAAATAACAACAATAACAATCCAATGGGGAGAAAACTGAAATATATCACGAAGAAGAACAGCAACCATGCGAAATTCAGAAATATAAAAATCAGAAGGAACGATAAACAGGAGAAGAGAAACTTTATTGAAAAAATTGCTTCAGAAATCAGTGGCAAAAAAGCTACTAGAAACTCATATCATTGATAAGAAGAAAAATTGAAGACAAATCCATATAGAAAGAGAAGTGTCATGACAAGTCACAACCGAAAAAGTATTCTCAACACAAATCCACAGAAACAGATTTTATTTGAACAGTTCCACATAAAATAAGTTCTTAATTGAACCAATCAGATTAAGAAGTTTTTCTAGAGTGAGACCTAAGAAGTCCAAGATTGGCAGACCTGGTGTATAAGGTTTGTGTATAAAAATTACAGTGTTAGGTGCCTCTACTAATTAATCTGCCAAACTCAGCCACAAACCCAAAATCGAGTAGAGAAGAAATGGAATAATGAAAAGTACCCACCCTAAGGGTGTGTTTGGTACGAAAGAAATTGTTTTCTTGGAAAAGGTTTTCAAAGAAAATAAGTTTTTTTTACTTATTTTCTGGTGTTTGGTAAGTAAGTAGAAAATATTGTCCCAAAAGCATTTGTATATAATCTATTTAAACACTATGGGTGTGGGGGCGGGAGTAGGGGTGGTGGGGATGGGGGCTATGGAGCACGGGGGTGGGGGTGGGATGTGTTGGAGAGTGGAGAGGAGACAATTAGTATGAAATGCTACCTATGGAACTTGTTTTCCCTACTTCCATTAGGGAAGTCATTTTCCTCATTTTAAGGAACTTATATTCCTATAAAAATATTTTCTAAAAATTTTGACCAACCAAACATGAGAAAATTGGAAAACATTTCCATACCAAGCACATCCTAAGTAATACTTTCACAATGCAAAACCAAACTGCAAACTCAAAAAAATGATTCACCAAAACAACCATAACCAAAATCTACCACTTCACATCAGTTAACTAAGTTGTGTCATGCGTAAGACCAAAGACCACTATGTGAGGTTTCCATGAGACATGGAACATATTAGTTTTGGCCTTCCATAACTGAAGGAAAAAGATATCCTGCTGCATATATGAACTTTTACATCATTTATGCAGAGGTTATCCACCACAAAATTTCAAGGGAAAAACAACTTGGATCTCCAACTAACAGATCAACGAAAAAGTCCTCCCAGGTCACCTTTTGTTTCCATTTTCAGTGCCTACACTGGTCGCACCATGTGTGCCACTAGAACTACAAGGACAACATTTATTGTGTTTACTCCAGATCATTGGGGTCTCACGAATTGTCATATGATTCCTAGATATCCCTTTCCGTACAGGATGACAAGCCAGTCTTCTTACAATGCAGTATAGTCAAATGCGAAAAGCGCAGAGAAGTGCCAACATCTGATGGGGTATTAAGCCCAAAGGGGAAATTAAAGTGTGCGCTTTAACGGAGAAAGGTACTAAAATGAGGAATATATGTGTTTGTGCGTGTGTAGATATACATATGCTATATGTAAACAATAAGATTTGGATACAAAATTAGAAACAGTTATAACTAAGCGAAATATATGGTGTAAAAATCATGACGTTCAAGTTAAATTTTTTTGAAACATCTGATTTACATGAGAAGATGTAGTTTATGTTTCTTAAGATAGTTTTCTTATACTAAATTCTTCATTTCTTTTTCCTAATCAATAAAAATTTACTCATAACGTTTTTTAACAATTGATGTATCAGTTGTCAAATATACCTATTGTTTAGTACCATCCACTTAAAGATGGACCCATTGGTGATGAGGTGCATGCCTTAGAACCTTAGCCCCTACACTATAGCACCACCTAAGTGAGGCCAAACGCACAACCTTGCTTTAACTGAGTAGTTAAACGCACTTCAAACAAGCCTTTAATAACACTGCTATTATTATGAAGATTATAAACAGTAAATGCAAGGAAAACTCTGCTAATGCACATAAATACCTGCAGATTGCTTCTCTTCTGCAACTAAGGGCACATCAAACAATCTGCCAGAAGAACCATTCTCAGTCAACCCCAAAATACTGGAAAAATCATTCTCTTTCTGTTTGCACTTAACAAGGGAAGAATCATGAGTGTGGCCAAATGCATCCAATGGTTTCCCATTCCCACGTGTAAATGAAATACTATCTGTGTCGTTATTTAGTACCGTATGAAAACTTTTCCCAGACTCGTTAGATTGTAATCCAAAAACTTTGCTTTCAGATACCCCTGCAAGAGTAGAGCCAGTTGGACTAGGAAGTTGTTCACACATGATAGGAACAGACACCATTGCTGTACTCTCTAATGCCTTTGTCAAGGGACGGCGACGGCTCTTCCTCTTTAAAAAATCATGAACATGTGCCACCTGAGATCTCTTCCTTCTCAGAGATGACACCACACCCATCCCCAGGTCATCAAGTCCTTTCATGCGTTTACTTCCTTCGGTACCATCATCCTCTGAGTCGTTTGGTCTTCTCCTTCGTGTCCCACACACAGGTGGCTCCTCAGATGCAATTATATGATTTGGCGCCTCAAATGATACACCAGATTGAGACAATTCGTGAGCAGAATTTGAATTATCTTCAGAACTAGTCAGTTCCTCATCTAACTCTTTACCATCTTCAAGAGGATTTGATGAAGTATGTGATTCTTCCATGGTGTGATGCTGTCCATCTTTTTTATCTATTCTTAAGAAAAAATCTGGATGGTCTTTCCCGAGACGAGCACTTTCAATCTCTAGAGCATGAATAATGGCATCCTCTCTTCGAGCATATTTGACAGCCTTTCTTGAAGAGTTAGCAGCAGCAGTCTTAGCTTTCTCAATACATTCATCATATTCCCCACAACGAAAAGCTTTCACCCGCTTAGATTTTTCAAGATTATACCAGTCCCTGAAACAGCAGGCAACTATTAGACCCTTTTCATCAAGAATCGAGCTAAAAGGAAAATGTTCACTTCAACAGTTGGTACTCTTTAAAATGGGATGAGCAAGGGAAAAAAAATTCATGTAAAAGACAACAAAGATGACAAATACTGGATTAGACAAAGTAAAAGACATAGGAAAGTGAGAAGGAACACCACAAGTCTGAATTGTGGAAGCATTAGCGCTAAATGACAGCAAGGAAACTAATGTCTCCTTTTTCTTCTTTTTGCAGGCCAAATGATTAGCAAAGGAGTAATATCTCCATAACTGGGAGAAGCTGGTGCAACTACAGAAAACGGACTAAGATGCTTCAAGTACCCTACAAGAACTTTGAGCCACTTGAACTGGCTTTGATTTGCCAGGAACATGTAGAACTGGATTCTGCAATGGGAATAGATGAAAAAGGGCTCCGAACGACTTCTGTCCTTGATGCCACTGAGCAAGAACCACAATTAGGAACATAGTAGCCTTAGCTAGCTTGATAAATAAACTTTTACCAATAGAAGGAAGATTCCCATATTGACAAAACAAAATCCTGCACGTCACACCAGATATGATGAAATGCTTACAACGCTAGAGAAAGTCATACTAGACAAATGCCAATAAACACCTGAAAATGTGATCTCACTGCCTACATTAAACTTTTCAAATCCACAAATTGCTGTACATACTGCATAAATGGCACAAGCAGTACAGATCATTTCACTAGAAAGACAATGCCATAAGAAAGCTAAATTGAGATACTAAAACCTTAAGTAATAGAAGCAGATGGAAAAGATTGCATTGCTGACCCATTCTTCAAGACAATCATACAATCTTATATATATATATATATATATATCCCAAGGTTTGAGGTAAAAACTCCAGTTGCTGAATATTCCAAAAGTCTAAACGCCCAGCCCCCTTCATAAGAAGTGATGAAGAGTTAACACTTAACGCTAAGTTATTTTAATTGTCAGAATTAGTTCCCATGGTTTCTTGTTTCATAACATGGCAATAAGCTTCTTTTGCTTAGTTCTATTATATGTGGAAGTGAATTGACACACACTACGTCTAATACTTTTGTTCCAAAACAAACACTATAATGACTTGCATGTACGAGAACCTCAGAAGCCACGAAAGAATGAACCATACACTCGGCCAACTCCTTTTTTTATAAGGTAAGATTTTATTAATAAAGTACCAAGCTGGTACAAAAGGAAACAGGGTCCATAGAGAGATCAACCAGACAAGATATCACTCTTTCTCTCCTAACAATTCCAGAAAATCCATGTATTGGTCCATACTAACTAACAGATTCCTATTACACCAGAAAAACAGATTATGCAAACACTTATTCTTGACTCTAGAGATGTGAATCCTACGCCCTTCAAAACATGCTTTGTTCCTCTCCAGCCATAGGGTCCAAAAAATGCAAAGTGGGATGGTCTTCCAAATTTGCTTCAGTCTTATGGGAACCCTTTGAAATTTACAGCTATCTAATAAACTCCTTACATCTTTGAAATACACTCGGCCAACTCCTTTCCCTATACATGACTCTACAAGATGAATTTTACATTCATTTTGTCTAGTTGTTTTGTTCCTCTCCCGCCATAGGGTCCAAAAAATGCAAAGTGGGATAGTCTTTCAAATTTGCTTCAGTCTTATGGGAACCCTTTGAAATTTCCAGCTATCTAATAAACTCCTTGCATCTTTGAAATACACTCGGCCAAATCCTTTCCCTATACTTGACTCTACAAGACGAATTTACATTCATTTTGTCTAGTTGCTGCATCTAAGTTAACTTATCAAATCCTATCCAAATTCTAAGCATCAACCTAGCTCCACAGAGGAATCTAATCTCTTTTTTCATCCATATTTGACAAGTTTGGGAGTGGGAACTATAATTAGGAATATAGCCATATAAAACAAAACCTAGAGGACTATAGTTTAACCCTTGATATGTCAACCTCCATAAACCATCAACCATCTCCAGTTCAAACAAATAGCAAGAAGAAAGTTCCAAACAAATTAATGAACTTAATTATCATACTTGAAGGACCACCACCGTAGTATTATTCTTGTAGTCTCTTGTCCTTCTATTTCTGCTATTATCGGTTGTTTCTTGTATTTCAATTATCGTATTGATCTGTGTAGTTACGACGCCTCTATCATGCCTTTTATAGTATTTTTCCCACGACTTCTTTGAATTGCTAGTCCTTGTGACGAGTGTCTACCTGAAACAACCTCTCAGCCTCCCAAATGTAGGGGTATACACTCTACCCTCCCGGCTTCACTTTGTGGGATTTTACTGTGTATTGTTGTTGTTGACTTGAAGGACTACCACATTATAAAAATAAATAAATAAATAAATAGTTAAAAGAAAAACTTACACACTTGCATCCTCTCTTCCAAGGAGCTTAACAGGAGTTCCTGATCTTGGTGAAATAGAGCAACTGTGAGGTAACTCATCTGGGCCCAAAATCCGACCCGGCCACCACGACCCATTTCGTCTTCGGACCCACACCAATCCACCAACCAACGCATCAATGGCTTTTACAATAGACTCACCAGAACTCCCCATTATTCAACCAATGGAAAAAAATCCCCAAAATTCAGTCAATCCACAGCATTTCTAAGCACCTATTAAACCGCAGAAAAAAAACAGCTTAAATTAACGGATTTTTTTCAGAAAAAATTGAACCCTCACATGCAACACAAACCCCAGGTATATCTAAAACATTAAAAAAACGAAAAACAAAACAAAACAGAAAAAATGGAAATAAGAGAGAACAAAATCGATTGAAGGGTTTATGCCAGAGATAAATAGATCTAGCTGGACGAAAAATAAATCTTCAGTTATGAATATGATTTTTTCTTCTTGTTTCACTTTGGTAGACATTAAGATTTTAGTTTCATACATAACAGATAGTGAGGTGGCCACCGCATAGAAGAAGTTGAGGAACAATGAAGTAGAAAAAAAGAATGGCTTTTCTGTACGAACAAAAAAGAAATGGATCGAACGCACCCTTTTCAGTATCTTTTTTTTTTCAAAACAGAGAAGATATAGAGAGAGAAAGAGAGTGTGTGGGTTTTTTCTTCCGTAAATTAATTTAAAAAGGGAAAAGGGTCTACTACGTCTTAACTCACATTTTTACAAGAAGTTATTTCATAATTTGATCACACAAGGTTTATCAATTACTCAAACAATCCCTTCCATAAATTAATTAATAAAAAAAAATAGGAGCTTATTTTTGGAGATGGGGTAAGTAAACAGAAAAGGGAAGAAAAAGGTATTGTGATTCAGCACGACAGGTAGTACACCTCTATTCTACTGTGTACTTCTTACTCCAAAAGAAAGAAAACTTGTTAGGCCCGCATATATCCGCAACCCTCTCGTCGTGTATAAAAATTTTAAATACGACAATTTGTCTCGCACCTGCCCCGCTCTGCATAGTCATAAACCTGCATTGTCCCCCAACCTTGAATCTGCACCGCTCTACACATGCACCGCACATTGCTATCTGTTGGAATATATTTTGTTGTTAAAATAAATTATTCATCCCTCATATTTGTTAATGGTCATAAAAGTCAGTAGATGGTTATAACTTTCACTACTTCAGAATGTAGTTATTACTTTCATTAATCACATTTTCATATTCTTCTTCACTTAATTATACACTACTCTCTATATTTACTATATGGATGATTTCTACATCTATATATAGAGGTGTTTCTTCATGAGTTGAGATGAAAAAAATATTATATTATGTGTGAGATGTGTGAAAAATATTGTGGTGTATAGTGAGGTTGGAGAAGTGAAAAAAGAGAGTTGAGATAAAGAAAATATTTCAAGTCTCAAACTTAGATACTACAAAAGAGAGTAATTTTATGTTGATGGAATGTGTTTTTATTGGTGGAGCTTTGAACTCTTCAACTAGTCCAGAGTTGTTTGAGTCACACGACGTTGTCGTGGACAAGTCAAGAGATATACTGCTGGACCGAAAATATCCGTGTTTCAGCCTGAATATTTATTTATTATTCATTTATTATAATTTTCATCTATAATAATTTGTGATATATTCACCAACACTATCCATTATTCTCATGTTTTTAGTAATAAAACATTGGATTGTGAAACACACTTTGTATAGGCATATTTTAGAAAAAATAATACTTGTAAACATAAATTGAGATAAAAGTATACAACAAGAACATGAAAAGTTCAAGTATATCTTGAATAAACCAAAGTCATTAATAAAAGGGCAGTCCGGTACACTAAGCATCCCGTTATGTGCGGAGTTCGGGGAAGGAATTGACCATAAGAGTCTATATATTGTACGTAATTATACCCTGTAGAAATTCTACAAGATGTTGTTTTCACTCTTTTGACAACAACTTTACCAGCTACTCAAAGGCTCACATTCTAGTAATAACATTGATATTTATTATATATTTATATTTAAAGTAAATAATAAATTTTAAAATGTATTATGTTCATAAACTTCAACTACTAATTAGCTACTTCAAAAGAAAAGATGAAGCTACTCTCTCATTTCAAACCACCGATCACTTACACTTTTAGAATCTAAATATTTAATTTTGATCATAATTTTTTTAAATTTCTTGAAAGAAAAACAAGAAATAAAGCACTATTGTTTAATATTGTACAAAATTTGGAATATAGCTCAAGTCCGTAGATAGAATACTCGGTGAGATGATATATAATATTGCAAACTATACGCACTTAAGTGCAACCGAAAGAAACTATAAGGAGGCTTTGATAATTATAAAGAATTGACTTTAGGTGTGTTTGAGATAAACGGCTCTGATTTCTCACGATCACTGTTAATTCAGTGGGTTTCCTTTACCCTAGATTCAGGCTAGTGACACACAAATACGACGTCGTAACCTACTCCATTTCTCCTCTAGTGATAGAGCTCTTTAGGGTTTTTTTCTACAGCTCTCTAATCGAGTCTGTCTACTATTTGTGTGATCGCGAAGCAAGAGCAAGTGAGAAATTCATCAAAGAACAACCATGACAGGTAATTGCCCTAAAAACATTTGATTTTTCGCACAAATTTGTGCTTATTTATCCTTTTTATTTATTTAATTCGATGTTTGAGCTGTTGCTCTATAGGTAGAAGATTTTAGTATACGAGTTTTATTCCCTTAGTAAAATTACACCTTTTTTGATGTAATGATGAGAACTAGGCAAATCGGACGAATTCAGAAGTAACAAAATTGGACTTTTTTTTTGCACCTAAGGGTGTGGCCTAGTGGTCAATCAAGTGGGTTGAGCACCACGAGATCTCGGGTTCAATTCCCAGCAGAGACAAAACACTAGGTGATTCTTCTCTATGTTCTAGCCTTGATGGACTGAGTTAACCGGTACCTGTTAAAGGGGGGAGATGGCCTTGCTGTTGTTGGGAGGTGGCATGTATCCTGTGGAATTAGTCTAGGTGCACACAACCTGGTACAAACACAACGGTTATAAAGAAAATAATTGGACCTTTTTAAAAAAAAAATAGGACTCTGTACCGAGTTCTCCATTTCCACATATATAAAGTAACAAAATTTAACTTCAATATTTAGGCTTCAGATTTGAGCTTGTGACAAACCCTGAGAATGTGCTAGGCATATGTTATGCAGAATTTGAATATACGATTACATTCATTATACCATTTTCGTATAAGAGCTATTTATTCAGTGTAGTAGCTATTTATTCAGCTTTTTACGCCCTTTTATTGATGTAATGATGACTATGAAATTCAGAAAACTAGGCAAATCGGACGAAATCTAGAGTAACAATGGCACGTTATCTGAGAACAAAATTGGTCCTTTTTCATTAAAATAGGACTGTATGTGGTTTTACGTTTGTAACAAATTTTAACTTCAATACTTAGGCTACGGATTTAAGCTTGTAAAATGGCCTAGTTATATGTCATATGTTATATGGAATTTGAATATATTTGTTTATCTACAATTGAATTCATTGATTGCAATTATATCGTCTTATTAGAACTTTGGACTAGACTATGCGCAGGAACAAGAGATGGAAATAGAAGCGTTGGAAGCGATTCTTATGGATGAATTCAAAGGTTCCAATTATCCTTTACAGATTCAATTTATAGCTTCTTCTTTCTCTCCGTTGTTAAATCTTATCGGATAACTTTATTTTGGTGGTTCTGTTAGAAATTCACTCCAGTGAAAGTGGGCTAAACACTTCAAATCGATGCTTCCAAATTACTATTACTCCTCAGGTACGTGGTAATTTTAGTATCATTTACTACTTTACTATTCAAAACCGATGATAAAACCACCAAACTAGTGCCTAGGGCCGGAGTTAGTCTATTATTCCGCTAGGGAAAAGGAATTATGCATCTTATTGGTTGCTTCACTAGTGGTATTTTATGCTGTTTTGATTACTATTATAATACTTATTTACAACTTTGTTTTTTTGTACAGGAGGATGATGAAGAATCTCCACAATCATCAGGTTTTGCTATTTGTCTCACAGTTATTTCCTCTACAGCTCTCTTCTTTACTTCTTTTTCTTTAAGTATATGAACTCCCGCTAACAATGATTGCTGCCAAATTGTTGCTGCAGTTCGACTGGCTTTAATATTCTCTCACACTGAAAAATATCCAGATGAACCTCCACTTTTGAATGTCTCAAGGTAATTTTAACCTTGCACTAGGATACATCATCCCAGGACCTGTAGTGTTTTCTTTATTTGCATACACTGTTCTTCCAATGCTACATAAGAGAGAAATATCCTCCTGTCCCTTGTCACCTGTAATTAGAATTGGATTTTTACCCATAGTTCTCAACATATCGTATATGGCATGTCCTTTATGTAGTTTAGTTGTGAAAATGATAAGCTGTAGACGAGACTAAATAGTCAAAGACAAAGAACTCAAATTTTAATGTGGTCCAGCTAGCTTACATCCATAAGTGAGTGATCCCTTATTGATTGTGTACTTAAAAACGGGTTACAAGCTTCGCTAATATTCTACATCAGATCTGTTAGTAGCACTCATTTTTCTATCAACATAACAGGAGGTGCCTAGTAACTATCTTAGTTTTGTTTTTACTATTATGATGTGATATAAGCTGTTTTGTGCGACTGTTTCATCTAACAGATCTCTCTTCTTTTTTTAAAAAAGTTTAAAAGGAATTCATTCTGGAGATCTTAAAATCTTGAAAGAGAAGCTTGAACAAGAGGTATGTTTCAAGCCCTGATCTTATGCAATACGCTCCTAAGTAAATATTGTTTCTTCTGCTAGCTAAAATTTGGCTGATTATTGTGGCAGTGTCTCTGACCCTACTCTGAAGGCCCCAAAAACAAGCCTTGTTCTCTCTGTCTTTCCCGTCTTTAACATTTAGCTACTGATGTGGAATAATTTATATAAATTGACGAGTGTTGTTCTTTGTGTAATTTCATGCACTTGTTTTTTATGCCTTAGCTTCTTCTATGAATGCTTGCATTCGCAGGCTGTTGAGAATCTTGGCATGGCCATGGTCTACACATTGGTCTCATCAGCTAAAGACTGGCTATCTGAAAGATTTGCTCAAGAGACAGGAGATGAAGGTGCTGAAGATGATGCAGCCAAAAAAGAGGAAGTGTGTTTTTTTGTCTTATTGAGTTGTTGCATGTGAAGGAGGTTCATTAACTGCAAACTCGAAAAGTCATAAATTGAAGATTTCAGTGATTTTGACACATGAATCATGAATTCCCTACATCTTATATTGAGTAGACAAAACCAGTGTTATCAAAGGTGAAAAGCGCAACAAAGCTCTAAGGTCAATTGGGGCTTTAAGCGCAAAGCGTAAATAAAATGTGGGCTTTAATGTAAAAAGGTGCAAATGGAGAACAAAATACAAATATGTATGTGTAGTCCAAGACTAAGAATCATAATAAAAAATTAACAAATATATGGACAAAGAAATTGAACGAATTACGATAAAGTAAAATATCTATTATTTAGTGTCGCCTCTTCAGGATTACGCTCATTGACAAGGAAAAGTATGTCTTATAGCCTTGATGATGACACTAAGGCGCCCATGAAGCGAGGCAAAGCGCTCAACATGTTTTGTGCCTCGCTTTAGGGCTTAAGTGCGCCTTTGATAACACTGGACAAGACTAGGTTGCTTTAGTATGATTTTGGTAACTTTTCCATTCAATAGGAATAGGAAAAGAGGGGGGGGGGGGTAAAAGGAGGAAAAGGCATGTTCTGTTCTGATGGTACTTGGAATCAGGCTCCAAAATATTCTTCTAATATCACTTTATAAGTAAAGCTAAAAATATAGTTTGTCTTTTGGTTTAAGAAGGGGCAACCAGGCCAAGATAGTGGCTTTTGCTAGTTTGAGCCTGAAAGTGATAAGACAGTTACATCTGTCTCTCAGTCAAGGTAGTCAGAGGTGACCAACACTTCAATTCTCCTCTTTTTGTTAGTTAGCAGCTTCAGGAAACCTTGCAGATCTAGCTTGCATCTTCATATTTATAAACAATTTCTGTGGTGCTCTTTTGAACTACCTACAGCTTCGTGTTACTTATTGTTTTGGTTGATTGGCCTTGAATCTTGATCACTTAGTTGTTATTGTTCATTTGACTTCAGGTAATTGTACCACATGGAGAAGCCGTTACCGTTGAAACATTCTTGGCATGGAGGGAAAGATTTGAAGCTGAACTAGCTCTGGAAAGAGCCAAGTAAGTTTCTTGCATTGGCTTCTCAACTAAAGTTGTAGCACTGGAAGTGGGTCTTTTTCATCCAATAAAACTAGAAGCATTATGCTTTTTGAAATGCCAGTGAATCTGCATACAGTTAAAACAAATTATCAACTCCAAATCTGTGAAATTCTGGGCAACTTTAGGGGCACTTTGTCCAGAGTGAAATGTTTATTCTTTTTCTTATTTGTGGATTGCAGGGATTTTAAACAAGTTTGTGTGTCAGATATTAGAAATTATTGAATCCACGTGTATATAGACAAAATGTGTTGATTAATTGCCATATTATGTTACCTCTTAAAACTCCTTTGCTTTCAACATTTTTGCTTTAGAAACTTGTGGCTGGCCAACTAATTTTCTGCATTTCCTTTTCTCCAAATTTGGCTATTTTGTTCCTGATGTGCAACCATCTATCAATGTTCAGGTTAATGCCAGATGCAGCACTTTCTGTTACGAAGGACAAAAAACTGACAGGGAGGCAATGGTTTGAAAGTGGAAGAGCCAGTGGGGTAATTTATTCTACTGTTTAGTTGCTGTTTCTAAGTTAATTATGAAATTATGCTATTTAAATCTCATCGATGCCTGCGTTGCTGAGTTGAAATTTTATAGTGGCCATCAAAATGATTTGTGTCAAAGAAGACACCGAACTATAGTTTCCAATTTTCCAGATACTGATCAGTGATCAGACTTTCATAAGACCATCCCATTATGGGGAGTCTGTCTCTCTTCTTTGTGTTTAATAAATGTTAAGACAAAGGTCCAATTCGTCTTTGCTAAAATATATTGGCATTAGTCAAAGACATGATTATGAGGTATTGATGTTTTTCTGCATTCAGCAGGATTGAAAATGTAAGATGCAAGCAATAAAGACCCTCTGGCCTGAATTTTTTGAAATGCTTTAAATATGATCTCAGTATTTGCCCTATTATCCTTTATTTTTGTGTTGTCAGAACTTTTGGTGTTAGTGAGGACAGGGATTATGGGGAACAGAGCAGAATTCATGTATCATAAAATTGCTGCTCTGGGCCCTGTTCCTTCTTCTGATTAGTCCAGCTGCTTGTAATGTTCCCTGACCATACGTTAATCCGAATGGCTGAAGTAGTATACTGCATTCAACTGTACTGGCGTTGTAAGTCAAAAGTGTTTGATGTATGTAGTGGTAACTCATTTGAATTGGGTGTGAGGTGATGTTACTGCATAAGCTGCTTGGGTATTGTTGTGGGTTCATGATATGGTTGTGTGGCTGTTGCTAAATAGGGTTGGCCTTTTTGTTGTCAACAGAAAGCTGCAGCAGCTATTGCTGAAGAATCTGATGAAGATGTGGATGATATTGATTTTGATGATGATGATTTTGAAGGTCAATTTCTTGTTCTTGTCCTTCTTCTGTCTATTTGTTTGTGAATAAAAATGACATGATTATTTATTTTTATTTCTTTGCGTGGACAGATGATGAAGAAGAAGATATGTTTGAGCACTATTTGGCCGAGAAAACAGATTCATCTAATTCTTGAAGAAAACCCAGTTAAGATAACTTGTGTTTTATAATGAATGCGGAAGTATTATTTCGCTCGTTCTCCAAATGTTGTAATGAGGTATTGCAGGTTATACCTTTGCCAGTTTTGGCCCTAGATTAGACAGCATGAATGCTGAACATATGTTTACTAAGAGATAAATACATTTTTTGATCGGTAAAAGACTTGATGATGCTTGTACCTTTGAATTTAAAAGTTGATCATCCGCCTCCTGTGGGTTTAGATATGTTCAACCCCCCCCCCCCTCTTCCCTGTTGAATAGGTGTTTCAGTTGCTTTGTTAGGTATAAATAGAAAATTTTAGTTTTTAAGTTTAAATTTTTTTTTAGAAGGAGAGCCTTGAAGTAACTGGTAAAGTTGCTGTCATGTGACCTGGAGGTCACGGGTTTAAGCCGTGGAAACAATCTCTTGCAGGAATGCAAGGTAAGGCTGCGTACAATAGACCCTTGTGGTCCGGCTCTTCTCCGGATCCCGCGCATAGCGGGAGCTTAGTGCACCAGGCTGCCCTAAGTTTCAAAAGTTCCCCTACACTTTTTCAAATATTAACATTGTCAAATTTCGTTTAAGGTCGTCAATCGTGTTATCTTCACATTTTCGAAGTACTTCTACATAATTTTTATCTTTTGGGTCTCCGCACCTTCAATTGAAATATTTGGTGCTATTTGTTTTATTAGTTATTTGGTATCCAGTATTCTTATTTGAGATTCTCAAATGATATCAAAGGGATTTGCATTTATTGTGGAAGTGATACTAAAGGGGTTTGCGTTTGCTTTTGCATGTGTGTTGGTGGGACGTTTCAGATGTACATGGATAAAAAACGCCATATAATACTAAAGCATAAACTTCGATTACAAATGTATATATATATATATATTAAATCATTTTACTTTTTTCTTAATACAGATAGGTGAGTTACAGACTATGAATGACACACAACCTTTCCTATGTAAACTTCTTTGGATGGCTCGGATCCAGGTTGTGACTGATTCGAGGTCAAGTTCCCTTATGCCTCATTTTTTGGAACACTTGGTTTGTAGTAATAGGAGTACTTTTTTGTTTCATCTCCATATCCGTAGTTCATAGACACAGAAGATGCAAGTTTCATGAGACGTTGTTGAGCCTTCTGTAAGACTGTAGTTGTCTTTACTTTAGCAATATAGAAGCCAATAGCATCTAAATACCACCCACTTCTCCCTTTAAAGCCTACAATTTGCCCACCTTCCATTGGCATTGAAAATGGTGTTCCTCCTTCAACACCAAATGGTCCAAATTTTCTTTTGTTGCTGCTAAAAGTGAGGGATCTTATCACAGGAGTGCCACCATACACCACCGGAGAATAATAGCCGCTAACACTCGTCAGGTATTCTTCTGGAAATTGCAGCTTAATCTAAGGCCCAAAAGAAAGAAGAGTTTAAGTTCTAAATGCAGCAGATGTTAAGAAAAGTTACACAATTAGATCACTACTTACAAGGTAATTATAAGTCAATATTTATGCAAACTATCAAATATGCCAAAGTTGAGGGAGTGGGTTGTTTTCTCCTTAGACGTTCTTTGGAAAATATTCACCTCATACGCTAACTTTTGTGGTTAGGTTACACCTAAGATTTATTTTTTCAACATGATATCATAATCAAACTCAATCTTATTGTTAGCGTATTCAATGAAATATTCTCTATGTTATATTGTCCATGTAACAAATGATCAGTTATAAAATTATAAGCACTGTGAGAGGAGGTGTCAAGTGTCACATATGATTTTGGGCAATCTCATCTCATGAGCTTATCTTTAAAGTTAAGTTAGACTTCATGTCCATTCTCTTATGATTTAGTAAATGAAACTACACTAATAATATAAGTAAATCATTATATTAACTAGAATCCAAAGAATAAAGTGTTACCTGCGCGGTTTTGCTACCTCCAACTCCTCCATGCTTCTCTGCTCGATAAGGCTTGCCATTTTGGTCATAGACCACAGTGATGGAGTCTATACAAAGAGAATAGACAAGGGTAATTTCTCTCACTCCAGTGAAACTACCATCATCCCATTGGCTTCCACCATGACCACCCCATGCTCCAATAGCGATCCTCTTCTTTAATTCGTCTCCTTGGTCCTTCTCAACCTTCTACATGCATTTTATCCGTAATTAGTTCATAAATCTTGGGACAGATTCAGAATCTATATCTGATGACTTTCAACTTACATATTTTTATAACTGAATTTAGTGGCGGAGCCAAGATTTTTATGAAGGAATTCAAATGGATTTAGCATATAATATATGTACTCAAAAAAATTACTTAGTAACCTCTTGCAGAAATACAAGGTAAGACTGCGTACAATAGACCCTTGTGGTCCGGCCCTTCCTCGGACCCCGCGCATAGAGCTTAGTGCACAGAGCTGCCCTGCAATTTTCTGATGAAAAATGTATCAATTGACACCCCTTGCTTGGACAAAGGTGGCTCCGTCACTGACCGAACTTATTGTACTTTTGCTATTATGGGTTACAAAACTTGATAGTTGCTAAATTTTTAGCTGAAGTGCATCCTGCCTGTCTTAGGCTATCACAAGATCTTGGCTCTACATGGAAATCTAAATATCTTTTAAATGAAAATGAAGAGGTTGAAGCTCGAGATTACTTACCGTGTCCATCCTCGAAAATGCAAAGATAGACAGACGCCAAAAGCTGATTAAGTTGATTTCAAGAAGTAGAGCTTTTATATAGTGGCAGAAGATATTGTTGTCTAGCCTACTTCTGTAGCAGTACGTATCTGATTCTCATTTTTAACATTCTTCAGACCCTTAGATTTACATCAGGCATTAGTTGAGACGGTGCAAATCTTATCATGGTTGAAATATTTGGTGAGAATCAGATGCGTACGTCCAAGGCAACAGACAGAGATGACATTGCCTACGCGTTCCCCTATTCAATAACACGAATATATGACTAGTAACGGCCATTTTGGCCCCCCCACACCTCACAAACCCTCCTACCCCTTAATAATTATTTTAACCCCTAAGTTAGTATATTTACACATTAACTTTATTTCTCAACTATAAATATCTCATTTTCTTTTTCATTTTTCTCACAAATCTCCCTACCATCTCTCTAATATATCTCTCTCGACAAATATAAATTGCACACTAAATATTATATTTTATTTGCTAATTTCTATCAAAGTTCAAAAATTGGGAGTGAAGTTGGCAACTAGCTTGAGGATCATCGAGCAAAGTTTCAATTTTCAACCTCGATTACACGTCGACGTTACGTCGGTATTTGGTACCTTCGTTCCTTCTTTTATTTAAATTATTATTATTACTTAATTTTAATTATCGTACTTAATTTCATTAACTTTAATTATTTATTTGCATAATTATAATGGAACGAAGTTGACGTTTTTCTGGTAGAGGTACTAGGGGTAAGGGTGCATCTTCTAGTAATACTAATTACGATGATTTCACTCATGTAGATGAAACTGATCTTTTTAATGTTAATATTAATAAACCATTAGATCATGAAGTATATTTTGCATCTGAAACATACTTTAATTTAGAAAATGAATTAGAAGATAATTTAGATAACACAACCACTAGTGCACCTCCACCTCAGGTTCATACTGAGTCTCAGGCTAAAACTGAAACTGGAATGACTCATATTCCCCCTAGTATGAGTCGAGGACAAAAACAACGAAAATTAAAACCAGCTGCATGAGATTTTTTTGAAAGGGACATTCCTAATTAACTAGCTATTTGTAAAATTTGTCGCGAAGTTTATAAATTTAAAACTGGAAAAGGTCAAGGTGGGACAGGAGGTTTAACGAGACATGTAGAAAACTCTCACAAAGCAAGGTATAACCAATACTTAGCTGAAAAAGCAGGTGTGCAAATGCCTTCTGAGTCGGGACAAGGTTCACATAGTGTCTCCGATCAAGTAAATGGTCTAATTAACCGATGACGGTGGGAGTTATATGTCCTAAATATGATAAACACAAAGATCGAGAAAATTTAGCAAAATTAGTTGTTGTGGAGGGTTTGCCTTTTTCATTTCCTTCTTCTTCTGGTTTTATTCATTAAATTCGAGAAACATATAATCCTACTTTTAACGATTTTCATAGATCAACTATTAGAAAGGATGGTTTTAAATTTGCGCATGAATATCAACAATATTTACATTATGGATTGTATCATTTTTATGGCAAAGTGACTATCACTTCTGACATATGTAGTACTAATGGTAATGATTATTTAATTGTTACATGTCATTGGATAAATCACAATTGGTCTATGAAAAAACGTATATTAACATATAAATATATTGATGAAAGGCACACTGGAGTTTTTGTTTCAAAAAATATTCATGAAATTAGTGAATATTATGAAATTACTGATAAAATTATGACTATTACATTAGATAATGTTACTTCTAATTATTATGATGTAAATTTTTTAAAAACTCGATTGACTCCATCTTTTTCGCATATTTTTCATGTTAAGATGTTCATGTCATATTTATAACTTAATTGTAAAGGATGACCTAAAACTTTTTAAAAACATCCTTGATAAAATACAATTTGCTATCAACTTTATTTTTAAAGGTAATAAAATACAAAGACACAAAGAATATAAAAAACTTGTCATGATTGTGGATTACCTTATAAGAAAATTCAGAAGAAGTTGCGACTAGGTGGAATTCTTTGTATGAACAATTACTTGTTGCTCACGAGTATAGAAGATCTATAACTTTATTATTTAACACCGATAATCAAAATCCAACGGATATGCTTGTAGATGATGATTGAGATAAATTTTTGGAATTTATTGTATTTTTAGAGAAATTTTTTCTAGCTACTAAGGAATTTTCTGTTATTTATTATCCTACTATTTCATCTATGTTATTTTATATAACTCTAATATCTTTGTTATTTAATGAATATATGAAAAAACCAACTTACGCTCCAGCTATTGCAAAAATGTTTGTAAAATTATTTTTTTCTTCTTATTCCTACTATTTATTTTATTAGTGTTGTATTAAATCCTACTATTAAAGTAGACGATTGTAATGCCCTTATTAAAACGATTGATGAATACTTAGAAATACTTCCAACAGACCAACTGAAGAACCAAGTTACGAACCAACTAAAGAAGAAGTTATATCTAACATACAAACAGAATGTAAAAATATGTATATGTATTATCAACAACAAAGTGCTAATAATTAACCGACTTATGTACTATCTTCTTCTACTTCAATGCAACCTTAAAAATATCAGTTTCTGCTTTAAGTATTCAAGGCCTTAGAAATAAAATGTATAATGGTTCAAGTTCTTCACAAATTAGCGAGTTTGATGTTTGTGTTTTGCAGGGTATTGTACCGTTCGAATCAATTGCCAATGAAAATGGACGTGAAGACTTGCTGAAATACTGGAGGGAGAATGAGAAGATGTTTCCGACACTATCAAAGATGGCCCGAGATGTGTTGAATATTCAAGCGTCATCAACAGCTTATGAAGATTTTAAATAGGAGAGCACAGACACTCATTGGCGGGAGACAATTTGGAGATTGCAATTTTATTCAGAAATTGGATTAGAGCGGAGCGTAGAAAGTGTGATCAACCATAGATCAACGAAGAAGACGACTACAACTACAACGAAATCTTATCCGAGGGAGCAAGAAGCGACGTCGAACAATTTGACCAATAACTTCCAATTCCAACCGAAGATCCTCAAGATATTGTGAGAAAATTAGAAAAAGTATGATTGAATATGTAATTTTTTTAATGACAATTTTACTATGCGATTTGCAACTTTTGAACTACGAACAAAGTTGCTATTTTGAAATTGTATTACAAAAAAAAATCTATTAAATAATATAAGAGGTAATACCTTGGGATATTTTTTCACTATCTTGTTCAATTATTTAAGTGTTTAAATATATATTTTTTTAAATAAAGTGTCTTGAAAAGGGACCTCTTCCCGACCCGCCATGTCCCGTCCCCCCAAATCCCATCCCATCCCACTGACCACCCCTACTTAAAACCAGCACTAAGAGAATGCTGAAATATGTACAGCAAAAAGTCTGATATAGGCCCCCCTCTGATAGGCAAAGGAGCTGATAAAATCTGAGAGAGCATTAAACCACCAATAATTAGGTGCTGGAAACATTTACTTCCCAAATTGTATTGAGAACATGCAAAACCAACTATCAGAGAACAGTTACAAATTATTTAGATACTCCCATGAAATGAACTTCCTTGTTTTGCCCTTGGTCAGTTTGGGACAGATAAGGGATCAACCAAATGCAACTTACTCTCAGTGAAGTATAATATCTTGGACCGAAACCAGATGAGCTTGTCTGAAGGTAAAATGTTCTAAAAAACGAAAAACAGTTCAAATAGATGACTTAGTAAGTACAGTAAATGCATACATGTCCTATGTATTACTCATCGATATCGTTAGCTCTGTATCCTTGTGCATCAGTAACTCTTCTGTTATATCTACATCTTCCGGCAGAGGCAAGGGTGAGTCCCTCCATTTTAGTTCCAAGCTCATACTAGGATTCACTGTAGATAAAGCATTTGAAGACTCGGACGTTTTAACGTCTTCTAAATAATGTCGCCAACATTTCTTTGAGTAGTATTTACAGCAGCTAGGAGTTTTCTCTTTGTTCAATATCTTCTCCTGTATGAACTGTATTCCACAAAAAAAAAAATGAGTCCTATTCACTGTAGTTATAGAAAGCATTGAAGAACCAGAAAGTATAATTAAAGGATCCAATAGATAGAGGTCATCTTACCACGAGGTCACTTGTAGGAGATATCTTCAAAGTAAGAGTTTTTGGTTGAAAATCTCGCAAATGATTGTTGAGAAGATTTTCCAGCATTCTTGCTGATTTAGTCAATTCTATCTTGTATGCTCCGGAATGAAGAATATGTAGTTCTTTCAATTCCTCATAGATATTCACATCCTATAAGTGCCACAGGAATAAATAAATAAATAATACTCTAGAACATATGAGAAAGCCATATAAAATCATCGCTGATAATTTAATACAAGGAGTTTGATGAGTTTGAGACCTGTTTGGAGGCAAGAAACAACTTGAAACCTTTGCCATCAAATCCATCAATGAATTTCTGCACTTCAAAAGGGTGAAACTTCTGTTTTTGGAATTTCAAGTGAAGCTTCACTTCTTGCAGCCGTGAAGCATTCATGGAAGAAAAAGGCAGCTCAGCAGCACCAGTATATTCAAATGAAAGTAGATTTGGTGCATCAATGTTGGCTTCCTTTAGTTTGTGGCACCTTACCAGAGAAAGTTTCTTCAGCTTGTCACTCAATATTGTAATTCTATGCAATGTATGACACTCCAACAGGGATAATTTTTCAAGTAACGGGAAGTAAGAGATTTGTTCCTGAAAGGACTTATCTGCCATACGTGCATGCTTCAAAGTCAAAATCTTAAGATTTCTGCACCCTGCTAAGATTATTTTGCACTTTGAAGATTTCATGCCATGGAACCAAAACGACTCAAGATTGGGTGCCTCAAGTTTGACCGACCTGAGGCTTGAGCGCTCACGTACCTCAAACCTATTTAGTTTAGGCAGAGATGAAACATGCAAGAATTTCAAACCAAAGCAATTGATCAGTCGCATATCCTCGATCAAAGGGCAGCCCTGGACAATATTCTGGACAATATTCTCATTGATACGCATTGATTTCATGGATAACTCCCGCAGGTTTTGAAGCTTTATGGCTGCAGAATCACCCACTCCACATCCGTATAACTTCAATGAAGTTATTGTCCTGGAAGCAAAGACGACCTGAGGCAGAACGTAAAATTTGCCAGGGTGTTTCGCATGGATATCAAGCTCATTAACATTCTTGTCTGTAGCAACACTAATCCAGTGATCCATAAAGGGAAACAAAAGCTCAGCAGAAAATAAGACATGCAGTCTGAACTTTTGTATACTTGGCAATGGGTTAAGTCTGGTTGCTAAGGTGTTCTCGACAAACAGAACGAACTTGTTTATAAATGTCACCTCTGCACCCCCCAGGGTTTGCTCATACACCTGTTTGAAAATTAAGCTTTGTTTTTCCACTGGTAGAGGTTGGAGATGATCCCATTTATCTGCATCCTTTAGACATAGGAAGCGCCTCTGATCAAAATCAAAAGACGTGAAAGAATCCCAAATGCCTTTCCACTTCTTAGACAAAACGCTAGTTCTTGCTATATCGTTTGGCCAGCGGAGAAGACAAAGGATATGATGTAAAATGTGTTCAGGCAACTCAGACATCATGTCTCTTTCGTCTGCTTTGGTGTTCTCCGTCATCTTTCCCTTTTTTCTATTTACCTTTCTCTGTGTCCTGCCCTTTCTTTTCCTTTTCTTCATTAACGTTCCCTCTTCGCGAAATATAGAGACCCTTCGTTTGGCAAACAATAATTGTAGAGCTAGCTTTAGACATCATACTATTGTCAAAAATTCTTGTTTAGATTCAAGAAAGAATCTAAATGATCAATTTTCTCATCACATGAAATCAATGAGAAGACCAAAATCTTTTATTTTACGGTATAACAACAACACCACCACCACCATACCAGTGTAATTCCATAGGGTAGGGTAGAAAGGTTGTTGCCTATAGACCCTCGGCTCAAAAGAAACGTAAGGAAAATAAGACAGCAAGATCTTACCATACAAAGAGACAATATCAATCAATTTTTAACCTGTAAAATTGATTTTTATTAAAATAAAAAAATTAAATGATGTTACTAATTTTTTTTGCGAAAATAATGTATGCATAAATGTAATTGAATGCGAGTAAACCTAGGCATAACCATATTAGTCAGCCTGAAACCCTAAATTTCAATTTGCGAAATACCTGTGGAGGATGCAGATACTTGGAATTTGGGAAGACGAACAGATGATCTGTTGTTGATCAACCTTTTTTGACGGTCAAGCTATTTATAGTCGACTGTAATTTATGTCGAAAAAGGCCGGGTTGATTATCCAGGAAGCTAACTTCTACTTGGGCTTTGATTCGGGTCATTCGCACTTTTGTCCCTATTTTGAAGTGATCTTTAATATTTTTGTAAAAGATTTCGGGGTCTCTATTTGGACACCACAATTTAACATGTGACCACTTTTTAAATATTTTTTACATGTCTAAAGACATCGTAACAAGTTCAAACATGCGATAGTGTAAAAGTTCATAGTCGATCTGTTTTCATACAATCCTGATTTCTTCATCTGTTTTTCATGTCAGGTAAAGTCGGCATATTCTTTTCCTTCTAATTGTACATTATGCTTTACTAATCAATAATTCCTTTATTCTTCCTCTTCATTGTCATCATGACATTCATTTGGAAAACCGTTTTGTCACATTACTTGGCTATTAAATTAGTCAACAATGAGTTGAATTGATCTTCACATATATTTATATGCTCTAGTCCTTTTCTATGGACATAGAGATATGGATTCAAATACTTTCAACTTTTCTTTGTAAGAGTTACCATAACCATATCAGAAAATACTCTCTTCTCTTTGTTATACTGGGTTATCTATCTTAGTGAGATCTTTGTTAGATTATGGTTGGGTTATCTATCTACCTTAGTGAGATCTTTGTTAGATTATGACTCCTAATTTATACTAGAAGAACTTGTTGAATAATGAGTCTTGGACCTAACTCAACCCAAAAAACTAACTTATAGGGCGAGAATTGTACAAGTCCATTTAAGGAGTTCATATTTCTATTCCATATCCAATGTGGGACTTTAAATATTTTTGAATTTGGTTGTTGAAGCAGATCTCACATGCATGTTAGTCTGTCATTGTCCTGGGACTATTTAAAAGTGAATTGTATGCATTATTTTCTCGTGTAGCTTCTTTTAAGATCTCTGGATTCATGCTCCCCTTCAAGTTGTTCAAAGTTGGGCCATGGGGAAAATAAGTTCTTTGTTGACTGTTGTAGGCTTGTAGCTCAGCATGATCCGGCCCAGCTATGCTTAGGTGATATGTGTTGGAAATTTGTCTTTGGTGGGGAGGTGCGTCCACCCATATTTAAAGAATTAAACACTAGTGTTTCGCATGTTGGAGACTTTGTCTCTTCACACATGCATAATCTACTAAGTGAGTATGACCGTAGGGCCAAGAATTGTCAAATTTCGTTGAGAAATGAAAGAGATATTGGTCCACGAAGTAAGGTGTTTGAGGCATGAAAATATGGTGTAGGACAAATCTACCACATCAGTGGGAAAATGAAGAATTACTCTCTTTATAAGTCTCTTAATTGGCTAAGGTTTGGAACCCCAAGGGGTAACCCATGTGTTTAAAGGAGGGAGGACCTAGATGTGTTTGGGTTCAAGGCTAAGCCCACACGGGTGCCGCCGCCAGCCCATCCCGTCCGGTCCCGGGTCGTGGGTCTTTCTGATATTATCTCTTTGGACCCCAATTGATTAATATTTACAGTTTGGTCCCTGGAGTTTCTGGAAAGTTGAATTTGGGAACGACGGAAGGCAAAAAGAAAGTTTCTGCCTACCGTTGGAGTTGATTTTTGGGGCGTTAGTGTGCATTAATCAGCCATTACTTGGTTGATTAACTCCTCCATAATCAGCCCTCCTTCAATGACCATTAACATCCCTCCTTCAATGACCATTAACAGCCTTCCTAATGGCTATTAACAGCCATGTTTTGGCAGTTGAGGAGTCCCTCCCTCATGCTATATAATGATGCCTTTTGGCTCAATTGTTAGTGACGAAAAAAACACACATACACAAAATATACACAGCAGAAACAGAGACACACAATATACACAGAGACAAAACAGAAGAGAAAGTCAGTCCAAAAACGTTGGACAAAAACAGAAACTCTTCCTTCCTTTTTCATTTCTTCAGCAAGGCGTTTCGTGTTTGTTTTCTTCGTCA
Source organism: Anisodus acutangulus (assembly GCA_029783415.1). Lineage (NCBI taxonomy): Eukaryota > Viridiplantae > Streptophyta > Magnoliopsida > Solanales > Solanaceae > Anisodus > Anisodus acutangulus. The sequence goes on from CM056497.1 coordinate 1,976,709, forward strand.
GACTCAACCTATTTGCTTTGTAGCGTTAGATTAAAGTGTTGTTTTATTTTGGGAGACTATTGCCCGTTAACGTAAACGCATATATACGGGGCAATCTTGTCTTAAGGACAGAGTGTCATCACTCGACTCAGTACACAGTTGTAACCATCAGTGTTTCTTGATTTCAGGTTATCAAGATTCAAGACTCAACAAGCTTGCGGCAGTTCTGAACATTGCCTATTTGTTTATCCTTTCGAACACTTGTAATATTTATTTACTTTCCGTACTGCTTTACAATATCCAACAATATGTACTGCCATGGTGTTATACTTGAGGTAATATCAAGATCATTGAAAGTTGCTTGCTTTTGCAGTAAAACTTCAATAAGTCTCGAATTGATGAAACTTGAAAGTGGGATAAGAGAGTTCTTCTGCTTGGTTTTCTTGTTATATGAGTTCGCGACAGTTGTTTTCATATACAGTCAAATGTCTTTATAACAACATCAGTATAACAACACCTTTTTAATAGATAAGTTTTTTTGGAACCGATTTTTTTATATTATATTTATTTCTCTATAACAACATTTTATCTATAACAACAACATCCAACTTTATAGCAACACGCTCTTTATAAAAGTATCCCCTGTATAATACATATCTTCTTTTTTAATAATATAATAATTAATCATCTTTATAAAAATAGAATATTTATGATTACCAATAATAAATGTAGATATTTTGACAAAATATTTAATTTGATACTTTAATATACTATAATTATGACCAAATATTTTATATGAATACATATTGCAATCTAAAAATATCATTGTCTTCTATTTTTTATTTATAAATAATTTTCAAAAAGAAATACAATGTGAATAAGGAGTATGAATTCTATTCTTTAGAGCAATCAAAGAGACACATATTTGATTCCTTATAATATTTTTTAAATAAGCTACAATTATAAATTTGCTCCATCAATTTTGAAAGAATTTAATTTTCAAGTATATTTAAAATATGTGCCTTAGAGTTTAAAACTTTACACATTCAGTTATGCATTTATTGAAATTGTATTAACTTTCTTTAATGTTTAGTTAGTGAAGTATGCATATCTCTGAGATTTAAAATTTAAATAATTTTATTATTTTTATAACATCAAAAAATAAAAAAATAGACTTTATGCATTTTTTTTGTCTATAACAATCAACTATTATTTAAATGTCAAATGCCGTTATAGGTGTATACCATTCATTTTCTATAACAGTCAAAAAATTTCGAACTCAATGATGTTGTTATAGAGTGTAAATAATGGATCTTGGGCCTAACTCAACCCCAAAAGCTAGCTTGTAGGGTGATGATTATCCAAGTCCATATAAGGAGTCCATGTTCCTATTCCATATCCGATGTGGGACTCTTAACACTTCCCGCACGCCCAGACCTTATAACTGGAGCGTGGATAATATAATTGGGACCCAACATCGGTGAACAAAGAATTTGAAAGAGTCTGACTCTGATACCATGTAAAGAATGGGTCTTGAGCCTAATGTAAATAATGGATCTTGGACCTAATGTAAGGAATGAATCTTGATCTAATGTAAAGAATGAATCGTGGGTCTAACTCAATCCCAAAAATTAGCTTTTGGGGTTGAGTTAGACTAAATATCCATTCTTTACCTAGAGAGATTTGACTGTATGTGATTTCTGAATGTCTGTGACAGATAATCCCATGTAAATCTTCTAAACCCTTACATCCCAATTAGAACACTTAGGTATTTTTGCTGGACTAGTGAAAGATATATATATGATACCTGGGACGCCAATAAATTTTCTCCGTTTTAGGAAGTTTGTACCATGACATTTGCTTAGTGAATCCCAATTAATTATCTTAGTTATTTTCATGCTCTTAGAATTATATTTATACGTTTTCACCATTATAGAGAGTCACTTTCTAGCAACAGCATTTGTTGTAAATGACTCATCTTTTGCACCATTTCAACAAAGAATTCGTTTCAGTGTCCATATACATGGTCTACTTGGTCAACCAATTAGACAATTTGATTAGAGTTCCACAGTTGGCAGCTCCTTTTATGCTGATTTTGTAGTGGATTCCGATGGTTCTGGTTTTATGAATATCTCAGTTGGCCCTCGGTGTGATTCGCCTTCTCAAAATGCTTTTCTGAATGGGGTTGGAAATAGAGATGGCAATGGATCTTGGATTCGGTCCGGATTTGGTGGATCTATATCCGTTTTATAGGATATGGATCTTCAAAATTTGGACCCAACGGATCCAGATCCGTTTCTAACGGATCGGATTTGGATCTTGTATTTGAGATCCGTATCCGGTCCAGATCCGATCCGTGGATCCGTTTTTTATTAAATATATTCATAACCTAGAATGTAATTTTATAAGTATTTTTTAATTTTTTTTTTCATAATTTATGTATTGGGTAAAGGGTTGAATCAGGATAAGACACAAGTCACACAGCTAGCCATAAGCTTTAAATATCTTTCTCTCATTTGTTTGATCAACAAAAAAAAAATTGGGACTTTTGATATATGACTGACATTCTTTTATATTGTTTAATGAAGTCAATTAGTAGAACTACAAGTGGAGCATCACTAAAGCCTCCAAAAACTAGCTCAAAATTGCAACATGTTCAGCATCACTAATGAAGTCAATCGTCTTTATTTTTTTGTGATGCTAAAACTTTGTTCAGTATTTTGGAAGAATGATGTCATGTTTGTGTAGGTTGATTGAATGAACTCAATCATTTTTTTCAATCAGATTGCGTTTCATTTTGTCATAAAAGTTTCAACATATGAGAATATTATTCAAGCTAAAAAAATTTACATGTAGATTCAAATCCGATCCGTGGACCCGGAAGATCCGATGGATCCGAATTTGAATATGATTTTTATGGACCCGATGGATCTGGATCCAGATATGAAAAATGAATCTGGATCTGAATTTAGTAGGATCCGATCCAGATCCGATCCGTTGTCATCCCTAGTTGGAAATCATGGAGCTGATTACATCTGGAGTTATAATTAATTAATTAGAATTAATTAATGTTGTTTCACTAGCTACTCCCTCTGGTTCACTTTATTTGTCATTCTTACTAAATATATATAGTCCAAAATAGTTGTCACTTTAGAAAACCAAGATATAATTAACTAGTATTAATTTCCACCTTTACCCTTAATAAATGTGGAGAGAGATTAATATAGAGAAAAAGAGTGTATTATTAAATTGACATCAAATAATAAATAAGGATAATTTAGTCAAATGAAAATGTAAAATAAAAATGTGACAAGTAAATTGGACCGGAGGGAGTAAATGAAAGCACGAGATCCGCAGTGATAGTTAATGAAAACGGTCAATACCTTGAAAAAATTAATTCAAGTCATTATCTATTAAATTAATACTACTAAACGTGAAAATGGGGCGGATTCAAACCAAAAAATTTTGCTATGCTGGGCGCGCGCGTCGAGTCTTCGCGGGTTTACACTGATTTGCCCTGCACCGCCCGCGCCGCTTGCCATCCTAGTACCAAAACTCTTCCATTTCTGTCATCTCTACATCCTCCAGCAGTTGCAAGCTCACCGATCTCCATTTTAGTTCGAAACTTGCAGTTGTATTCACCTTAGATGCTGAAAACTCAAACATACTAACGTCTTCTAAGTAATGTCGCCAGCATTTCTTTGAGTAATAATTACAGCAGCTAGGAGTCCTCTCTTTGTTCATCATCTCCTCCTTCAAGAACTGTATTTCACAGAAAATAACAACTAGTGACTATCCAATGTAAGCGACAGAAAGCATTGAAATACCAGGAAGTATAACTTAGGGATCTAGTTAAGACAGATGTCATCTTACCGCAAGGAGTTTACTGCTGGGAGATGTCTTTATGGTAAGAGTTTTTGGGTGAAAATCTTGCAAGTGACTATTGAGAAGATTTCCAAATATCCTTGATGATTTAGTCAATTCTATCTTGTACACTTTAGAGGGAAGTAGATGGATTCCTCTCAAATCCTCATAGATATTCACATCCTATTAAGTGCCACAACAACGAATAATAATTAATTTGACACATGAGAAAGCCATAGACAATCATCACTGATAACTTAATGAAAGAGTAACAAATATGAGACCTGTTTGGAGGCAAGAAACAAGTTGAAACCTTTGGCATCAAATCCTTGAATGAATTTCTGCACTTCAATAGAGTGAAACTTTTGTTTTTGGGATTTCAAATGAAGCTTCACTTCTTGCAACCAAGAAGCATTAATGGAAGAAAAAGGCAGCTCAACACCAGTATACTCAAATGAAAGTAGATTTGGTGCATCAATGTTGGCTTCCTTTAGCTTGTGGCACCTTAGCACCGACAGCTTTTTCAGCCTGTTACTCAATATCGTAATCCTATGCAATGCATGACACTCCAACAGGTACAATTTTTCAAGTAACGGGAAGTAGGAGATACATTCCTGAAATGCCTTATCCGCCATATGTTCATGCCTCAACGTCAAATTCTTAAGATTTCCACACCCTGCTAAGAGTATTTTGCACCTTGAAGACTTCTTTCCGTGGAACCAAAATGTCTCAAGATTTGGTGCCTCAAGTTTGATCGACCTGAGGTTGGAGCCCTTATGTACCTCCAACCTATTTAGTTTAGGCAGAGTGGAAAAATGCAAGAATTTCAAACCATAGCAATTGATCAGTCGCATATCTTCGATAAAAGGGCAGCCTTGGACAAAACGATGGACTACCTTCTCATTGATTCGCATTGCTTTCATGGATAGCTCCCGCAGGTTTTGGAGCTTTATGTCATCATCATCCATTACGTAACCAACAAAATCATTGTTTACGTCATCATCATTATAATCGACTCCACATCCGTTAACTCCACATCCGTTAAGCTTCAATGAGGTTATTGACTTTGAAGCAAAGAGTTCATAAGGCAGTAAGTAAGGTCTGTCTTTGGAATCCAAATCCACATGGAGTTCAAGCTCTTTAACATTCTTCTCAATCACAACACCAATCCAATCATCCAATAAACTAGACAACATCATAGTTAAATGGGTGACACGCAGCCTAAACTTTTGTATACTTGGCAATGGTTCAACTCTGGTTGCCAGGGCGTTTGCAACAAATAGAACGAACTTTTCTATCACTGCCACATCTCCGGTAAACTCCTCAAGCGCCATTTTTAACCAGAAGCTTTGTTTCTCCACTGGTGGAGGTAGAAGATGATTCCAATTATTTTCACCCCTTTCACCTTTAAACCAATTCTGATCAAAGTCAAAGGATGTGAAAGATTCCCAAATGCCTTTCCACTTCTTAGACAAAATGCTAGTTCTTGCAATATCCTTTGACCAGTGAAGAAGATGAAGGATATGATGTAAAATGTGTTCAGGCAACTCAGAGATCCTGTCTCTTTCGTCTGTGTTGGTGATCTCCATCATCTTTCCTTTTTTCCTATTTACCTTTCTTTGTGTCCTGCCTTTTCGTTTCCTTTTCTTCATTAACTTCCCGTCTTTGCGACATCTAGAGACCCTTCGTTTTGCAAACAATAAGTGTAGAGCTTTAGACATCATAATTCATATTTTGTTAAAAACTACAACATACCCAGTGAAATCACACAAAGCTGGGTCTGGGAGGGTAGAGTGTACGCACACCTTAACCCTATCTTGGAAGGTAGAGAGGTTGCTTCAGTAGATCCTCGGCACAAGAACATGTTTTGTTAAAAACTACATAAATAAAATCCGTTTCTCATCACGTGAGGACAATGAGAAGACCAAAATCTTTAGGTTTAGGGTATAATATCAATCGATTTTTATTTTCTATCATTTGCTTTTTATCTTGTTGTTATATGTCCTTGACCTCATGCTTCACATCCTTTTCTTTTATTTTGAGAACAACCTCTCTACCCCACAAAGGTATGTTGTTGTTGTTGTAGCATGTTATTAAAACGAAAAACTTAAACGATTTTACTGACATTTGTGCCAAAATTAACGAGTGCATGAACGTAATAAAATGCGAAGTAACCTAAGCATAATGATCTTAATTAGCCTGAAACCCTAAAGGCCAATTCGGGTAACCGTTCCGTAGAGATAATCTCAACACTATAAAATATAATCAAATGGAAATGGGAAATACCTGTGGTGGCTGCAGATACTTGGAATTCGGGAAGACGAACTGACCAACTGTGTTGATCAACCTTTTTGACGTCTGTAATTTATGTCGAAAAAAGGTCGGGTTATGTTTGATGAGAGGCCGGGTTGTTTACCCGGGAAGCGAAATTCTACTTGGGCTTTCGATTCTGTCGAAAAGCCCAAAACGTCTCTGGACTGAGAAGACAGTTTTCAGGGGTTGATTTACGCAAATTTCCTTTTTAACTCACCATTTAGATTTTGTTTCTAATGTTAAAAATTGACAAATGTATCCTTTAAATTTGACAAACCATTAGACTATCATCTAAGGGGTTGTTTGGTATAGTGTATAAAAATAGTGCTGAATATGGTGTATTATTAATGCTGATATGAATTATGTTGACATTAATTATACTGGGATTATTTCTTATCCACTATTTAGTTTGGTGTATTAAAAATAATATGTATTGCATAAATTTATTAAAAAGTGTTTAGTTATAAAAATATCCTCCAAATTCTTTAATTTTGTAAATTTGTGTATATCTAAAGTCTAATCAATAATCAGTCCACCACTTTATCTTTTTTAAAAGAAGCATTTGTTGCGGATATACTTTCCGTTCTTAAAAAAAATGCAGTCCGGTGCACTAAGCTCTCGCTATGTGCAGGGTTCAGGGAAAGGCCGGCTACAAGGATCTATTGTACTGCAACCTTACCTCACATTTCTGTAAAAGGTTGTTTTCACGGAGCCTAACAAAGTTCACGATCAATATTTTTATATGAAAACGATTACGTACTACTGCTAAGGAGACAAGGCTAGGCTTGAGGAGAGGTTCAAGATGGAAATTTCTGGTTCTTCACTTTGTTTGGTTAAGATTGAATTCGATCTTAATGAACTGGTAATATTCGTAGTATTAAAAAATTGACGGATGATGTTTTTATTATCAATATTTTTTTATGGATAATTCCAAGATCTTCTTTCAGTGAAAAAATTGATAGATATATAATATTATTTTTTAATCAAGCATAAAACTGGAAGAACAAATTTGTCTTTAATTAAGTTTATGCATGCATTAATAATTTTGATATTGCTAATACCATGGTTTGCTATGTATTAGCTATACATATGATAATATAAAATATGATGTATAACTATACATAGATTGAAAAAGTGTACAAAACAAGGAATTATTAATACCAAAGCTAATACATGCATTACATTTTCTAATACCTTCTACCAAACGACTCCTAACATTATAAAATTTTAGATTGTTAGTCTAACATTTTCTCATAAGATTGTTAGTTTGCTCAAAAGAAATTTTTAGACTGTTGTCTAAAAGGTCCATATATTGACGACAAAAAAATGTAAGAATTTCACGGGACCATTTAGATACCACTATTTAACATGTACCCATTTTAAAATTATTTGGCACGTCTACCAATTTTGAAACAACTTCATACATATGGTGTCTAAAGTTAGGCATGTCAAGCCTAATTAACTTTAGATAAAATTGTCTAAAGTTACATGTGGCTGACATTCATAAAAAATGATTGAACTGTAGTCTTATGTGCTTAAATTTCAGTCATATGAAATTTCAAATATTTTGTTTGTTGTGCCTAACATGAGACACTACATTTTTGAATTTATTTCAAAGTGAGTACACTTATATATTTTTTTACGTACAGTAGAAACTCTATAAATTAATGCTCTTGGACCACCAAAATTTATTAATTACAAGAGATATTAATTAATCGATAAATTAATAATTATTAATTTATATATTAATTAATACTTTATCAATTTCTCATTTTATTATGCTTCTTGTGTTCTATGTACTACTTTATGGATATTAAATAATATTTTCTATATAAACACAAGATCAAATCATGCTAACACAAATAATAGATGTCGAACATGTCCTGAACTACCCATAAGAAAATGTAGTTGCACAGTTGTTGACGGATGAAGAAATAATTGAAAGCGTTATGTGAACTGATAAATGTGATGAAGATGATGATGAAAGTTCTACAGTAGAGCCCCCTTAGCGAAACAAGGTTATTAAAGCGGCAATCACATTGAATAATTTCTTGTTGAGCTATGAGAAAACAACACCAGCAGTTCTTACAATGATAAGAAAAATTAGAGATGAGATTCAATGTGACATTGATTTAAACAAAAAAACAAAAGACAACTGAGTCATTTTTCAAGAAGTCTTCATAAATCACTCATGTATTATGTAGTATATAAGAAATTATTAATTTATATTTTACATGGGGTCTATATGAGTAATCAAAAATTAATTACGAGTATGACTTAAATGGTAATCTCAAAATTGGCATTTGTCACGGTAAAAAAGTTTTACTTTTAGGCGTAGAACTCGAATTTTGCCTATTAATTAGGCCAAAAAAAATCATACCGATACTTATACAAAATTACATAAATTTATTATGATTAAGTGATAGTTAAATAGCATTATGCATGAGAATGAAGTGATTTTATATATTAATCTAGGCCAAATACATATACCCCCGTTAAATTAGATATAATTTTCCACTTAGACACTTTAACTAATGATTGTTTCGTATTGGTCCCCTCAACTCCATAAAAAATGTGTGATGACATGTATACATGTGTGTTTGTCACCTCTTATAGGCGCGTAAGCCTATTTTGTACATTGCTCGCATATGTCAAGTTTTTGCCGAAAAAATAATTTCCGTCAATTTCTTTCTCCGGCCATCTCCACCGACGTCCACAGTAATCACCATCATTTCTTGCTTCTTCTTCTCTTAAGATTCGACACTGCCATCGTCGCACTACCACCTTATCCTTCCGATCGGACTTCGAAGAGCTTAATTACCATCACCTCGTCCCTTACATATTTTCTCATTCCAGCTATAATTTTCACAGGGTAAAAAAGTTAAATTATATATAAATCTAAATTTTTAAATTTATAGTTATTTTTTCAACTAGTTGGAGGTTTTGCGAAACTTGCACTGGATAAATGTCATTCGAGTATAGTTGGAAGGAGCAAGTAAAACGGTATACAACAAGACTGAAGGAGTATCATTTTAGTTTTATTTTTGCTGACATGTAATTTTTCTATTGGTTTGATCTGTCATTTCAGAAGAGTGTGAGCATCACATACATTTTTTGATTTGGAATTATTAAAGGGCAAAAGGGTTAAATGCACACATCTATTTTAGTTTATTAATCAACTATGTCCTCAATTAGCGAAAATAGTCAAATATACCCTTTCTATTACAAGCTGGGGCCAAATATACTCCTACCGTTAGCAAAGTATTCAAAAATATCATTTAAAAAAAAACATATTCTGGAAAATTGAATTTTTAGTTAAAAAATCTGTACAATATTTTTTTAAAATAAAGTGTCCTAAAATAAAATTTTTAAATCTGGATTAACTTTAAAAAGAAATCTGAAAAAAAACTGATTTTAAAAAAAATATTTTCCAGATTTTTTAATTAAAAAAATTAATTTTCCAGAACATTTTCTTAAGAAAACAAGTTTTATAAAATCAAGAAAATTTCATATTTTTAATAAAATCTATTTTTCAGATTTATTTTAATTAAAAAATCAATTTTCTAAAATATTTTAAAGAAAATTGTCACGTAGACACCACATTAAATAAGTTAAATGTTACATGTCACCCAAACTATACACATATTATAAAGGGAAATCACACTAATACGCCTCATTTTTAACATATTATATATGTATTTAACTTATTCTATATAACATTTGATAGAAATTATTTAATTAAGTCGAATTAGATTTCAGATTTAATTAAGTGTGTTGGATATATTATATGAGTACTCGGACAAATACAAGGAAGTAATTGAGCCAAAAATTACTGGCCCAAATTGAGAGACTGGCCGTCCACCATTAACATGTGAGCCTGGTCCACTGAACATTAAAATGAACCAGATTTTTCATGTTTTAAATCTGCTTAGGTTTTGTCATGAACTTGTATATAAACAACACAAATCTCATAATTGTAGAGTTAGTCAGTCAGACAAACATAGGATTCAAGACTTAGAGCATTGAATTACTTTATCTCTTCTAACAAAAGAATTCCTAGCGTTCTTCGTTAGATAAATACACTGGAGTTGAAACTTGCAATCGGAGGGACAACTCGCGTGGATACCATAGTTGTGAATCCAGCTTACGAGAGTCTGTAAGTTTTCTTTTGTTGTGTTTTGAACACTTTAACATGATTATTGTATAAGTCATGCCAGAATCATTGTTGGGTAAGTAAAAATTTTAAAATTTCCACTATGTTTACGAATCCAACAAATCCTTACATATGCATGCATCGTATATGATGTTTCTCGATTTTTTTCCAACTATTAATATGAAACTTTATTTGTAACCACAATAATCTCCCCTCAAACTAAGTTTCACGTGAATCATTATATAAACCACATGTTGATTTCCACTTATGCACCCACATGATCGAGCATTTTTTGCTAAAGACGCCTCTAAGCTAGCTTCTTTTGGTATATGTTTTTCAAACAAAAAATATTTATAAATGGAAAAGTCATAAATGACCCACTTATAACTTTTAATTGCTTTTGACATATAAATACTTTTAGTATTTAACGGACACATAAATAAGCCAAAAATGCCAACCGAGCTTATGAGTTTTGCTCAAATACCCTTAGATATAATTCAAAAATAGAAAGACTAGCATTTTAAACTGATTGAAAAGTTCAATCCTCGACCCTCGGATCTGAAAAAAATAATTAAAAAGACAAAAAAAAAAGTAGACAAAGTGACGTAAGAATACTTGTATTGTTTTATTGTGATTTATGAGGAACGTGTAGACAAATAAAAACAAATCTAATTACGCAAAGTTCTTCCAACAACATACACCTACACCCTTTGCTTAGTTGCTTTCCCAACGAAGACAACTTCGATGACTGCAAAAGCCCTTTAAATTTCTCTTTATTTCCACGTTTGGCTAAGATGTCATCAACAAGCTAAACTACACAACAGATTTGGTGTTGATAACAATATTCTGTTTTTATTCTTCAACCCCAAACTACCCTTTAAAGTGGCCATATTAAAAAAAGATTAGCTCAATTTTCACTTCATCACTAACCCCATGATATCTGTTTCACCATTTCTTGGCTAGTAGTGATTCAGTAGCCAAATCTTGGGATTTGAATCTGGGGACATATCCACTTGCTTTGAATTGCATTTTCTTGATCTGGGGTTGAATTTTTATTGCCTATACTGTTTGGTTGAATAAATTATTTGTATGTGACTCATAAATATCCTTGCTTTTTTAAAGTAAAATTTTGTGAACCACACACCCATTGTGATGATAAGTATATGTAAGTGATTTTGTAGTGGAAATTATTTGGTAGAATTAGAAATGAAGTCAAGAGTAGGGAGTCAAGGGTCATTGGAGGAGGGAAAAGACCCTGTTACTAAGGTGGCAATAAATCAGTATAAGCCTTTATCATTAAGGGTTACTTCAGTTTCTGTTGCTATTTTTGGGTTTAGGTATTGTATTTTCATTTGTTAGTATGTATATGGTTCGATATTCAGTAGTGCAGAATGTAACCCCTATGGTACAATCAAGATTTCTGCCTTGTATTCAACAACTTAGTTTAGAGAATTGGCTTAGGCCTCCTTCGAATATGTTGCATAAGATGAATGATACTCAGTTGTTTTGGCGAGCTTCGATTGTTCCTCAAATTAAAGAATACCCTTTTAATAGAACGCGAAAGATCGCGTTCATGTTCTTGACGAGAGGACCGTTGCCTTTGGCGCCGTTGTGGGAGAGGTTTTTCAAGGGGAATGAGAAGCTTTATTCAATCTATGTTCATTCATTGCCATCATATAATCCTGATTTCCCACCTTCATCAGTATTTCATGGCAGGCAAGTTCCTAGTCAGGTAAAGTGAACATATTCTTTTCCTTTCTAATTGTACATTATGCTTGAATTTGGACATGCCGTTATGTGTAAAACTTATTACTTTGTAATAGTTGCCACCCAAGTCCTACCCTTACCTAATGTGTGTCGGTTATCATTTTGGTATTCTAATATGAGGAACTGTCAAAAGAATTCTTTTTGAATATCTCATCAGATATAAATGTTTCCTCCTTATACTTCCTATCAGGCAAGCCTCAGTCTTGGTCTATATAATATTTCTGTGTTTTATGCCTTTTCGGACTTGGTTTTAGAATCAGATCTTGCGAACTCTTACTATTTGAATTCTTTTAAGATCTCTGGATTCATGCTCCAGTAACTATTTAAGATTTAACCAGAAATTCAGCAATAGTGGATGATACATTTTGTTCAAAAGACACTAGACATATCTGGACATAGTAATAGATGTTGGTGATTTCTAAGCAATGTCCCATATTGGTGAGGAAACACTGTATTATTGTGTTTATAAGAGAGAGTTCTTCCTTATAGATTAAGATATATTTGGACAGAATTAATTAATTAATTTAATTGGATAATCATGAAAAGTCATGATAGTTGGTTATGTAACCAACAGATTTAATCATAACTCTTGGTAAAATCTCAAGAGGCACCATGAACATGCACCATCTATCTATAAATAGATTGCCATATTCCCACCAGTAAACAACAATCAGAAAAATTCTCAATACAGTAGGAATCAAACGTTGTTTTAGTGCGAATGATATTTGATTAGACTTCTTAGTATCCCTAAGACATTCAATCCTTCCCGGTGCACTCTATGGGGTGGAATAGTCTTAAGGGGAGAGTTCGTACTCGCTTGTGAAGTCGGTTTTCTACATTTTCTGCAAATTATAATTAACAATTTTAAGACTACTTCATTTTTTTTCATGGCAAGTATTAGGGAGATGACATCAAACTTTGTCAAACTGGACAAGTTTGATGGTGTTAATTTTCGAAGATGGCAGAAAAAGATGCACTTTCTTCTCACCACATTGAACGTTGCTTATGTTTTGACTACTCCACAACCAGAAGAAAAGGAGAACGAACAAGTAAGAAATATCTTGTTACCCAATTTAACAATTATTCTATGAATGAAAAAAGGTCAGTAATGGAGCAATTCTATGAGATTGAACGCATCCTTGGTAATTTCAAACAACATAACATGAATATGGATGAATCTATTGTTGTATCTAGTAAAATAGACAAACTGCCCCTAACTTGGAAGGAATTCAAACACAGTCTTAAACATAGAAAAAAAAAGATCTTACTCTTGAGGAATTGGCTAACCATCTTCGTGTAGAAGAAGAATTCCGGAAATAAGAAAACAAAGATCAGGATATCTACATTGTGGAGGAAGGCCAATCCAGTAAGGGAAAAGGCAAGAAAAGACAGTTCAATTCGCAGAACAACAAGAAGAACAAAACTGACAGCAACAAGAAAAAAAAGTTCGCTTGTTGGAATTGTGGTGATCCTCACATGAAACATGACTGCCCAAATAAGAAGGATCCTGACAGTTCGGGTTCAAGACAGAAGAACCGAAAAGCTGCATATGACAACGAAAATTTCACTGCCATGATTTCCGAAATCAACATGGTCCAAGATGACAATGATTGGTGGGTTGATTCGGGTGCTACAAGACATGTTTGCAAGGACAAGTCTCACTTCAAGACCCATAAACTAGTGGAAGATTCAACTTTTCTCTATATGGGAAACAAGTCTTCTGTTAATGTTTTAGGCAAAGGAAGTGTTGTATTAGATTTTACTTCAGGAAAAAGTTTAACTTTGAATGATGTTTATCATGCTCCAGAAGTTAGTAAGAATCTGATGTCTGGTAGTATTTTGAACCAATATGGGTTCAAACAAGTGTATGGGGCAGGAAACTTTGTACTCTCTAAGGGTGGGGTGTTTGTAGGAAAGAGTTATTTACATTGTGGTATTTTTAAATTGAATTTTATTAACATTAATAAAATGATGAATGTTTCTGCTTATGTTTTGGACTCTCTTGATACTTCTTCTTTATGACATTATCGTTTAGGACATGTAAATTTTAGAAAATTGAAAGATATGGCTCTACAATCTCTAATTCCTTCAATTGACAAGAATGTTGTAAAATGTAGAACATATATGCTCACTAAAATCACTAGATTGTCATTTCCTTCTGTTCAAAGAGATTTGAAATTGCTTGATTTAGTTCATAGTGATTTATGTGACATGAGTGACAATGTGACAACATACGAAAAACGTTATTTTGTTACCTTTATTGATGACTATTCCAGATTTTGTTATGTATATTTGCTACATTCAAAAAGTGAAGCACTTGAAAAATTTAAAGTGTTTAAAAGTAAAATAGAACTTTATTGTGAAACCTTTATCAAGTGTCTTAGGTCGGATAGAGGTGGGGAATATTATAATCCATCATTCTTTGAATCAACTGGAATTGTGCATCAAGTTACAACACCTTATACACCACAACAGAATGGTGTGGCCGAAAGAAAAAATAGAGTCCTAACGGAAATGGTAAATGCCATGTTATCCAAGTCGGGTTTAGGACATGGATATTGGGGTGAAGCCTTGCATACAACTTGTTATATTCTTAACAGAGTGCCTAACAAGAAAAGTAAGACTACCCCATATGAATTCTGGAACAAAAGAAAATCAAACCTAAGTCATCTTAGAGTCTGGGGATGTAGAGCAATTGTTAAAGTTCCAGAGCCCAAAAGAGAGAAACTTGGGGAGAAAGGAATTGAGTGTGTTTTTATAGGCTATGCTATGAACAGTAAAGCCTATAGATTTAAGGTTATTGAACCTAATGATTCATATTATGTTAATACTATAATTTAGTCTAGGGATGCTATTTTCGATGAAAATAGATTTAGTACCATTCCTAAATCTTATGACACAACGTTACCATCTAGTTCTCATTTACGGGAAGAGCATGGTTTAGTTGATAATAACTCAACTAATGATATTGTATCCCTTTTCGCCATCTTTCTAACATCCATGAGCAAAAGAATATAAACGTTCAGAAGAAAAGAATAAGAGAAAAATGCAAATTATTACCAAAATCTGCATGGTAAAGCATGCAGTGCTATTTGAATGTTTTGAAGTTAGAAGAGACCAACGGAAGGTTATACATTGAGATCTTACTTAATGCCGATATTTGAATATGTTTGAATAAGTTCAGGAAGAAGAAATTGCTAGAAAATGAACCACGTTGTTATTGCTGATGAAGTAAATAATTGTTGCATAAACATTGACCTTTCTGACCAAGTACCCGACTTGTTCCAGATATACAGTTTAAGCTAGATTTGCCGGTTCCAGCATTACATAGAAATGAACAAGGATCTATTTAGGTGCACATGTCTGAAAAAGAGTAGCACCTTACAATTCATCGTGATCATTTATACTTGACGAAGGAACTTGTGGTTGTGCTTCGAGAAGATATCTAATAGCCAAAGATGCTTGAAGTGCAGCACCATAAGGAAGTGCTGCTTCGTTGATTTTAAAATAAGGTGAATGGACTGATGCAGGGTTTTCATTGGTTTCGTCCTGCATTCCAAGTAGGTAGAAGTAACCAGGGATAACCTCTTGGTAAAACGCAAAATCCTCTGATCCCATTAGTGGTTCCATGTCTTTTACATTATCATTACCAAGCATATCACCAGCTACTCTCTGGAAGTGTTTGTGCAAGTTTTTATCATTCATGGTCGGAGGGAAGAAGGGTTTATCCTTTGTATGAAAATCCACAGTTGCGTTGCACCTCTGTACAGCAGCCTGCCCAACAATAACCTAAGCGAGAGGAAAATTAGTGTCTCTACTATGGAGAAAGCATGGATAAATAGAATGTAGAGACACCAATGCATAACGTTAACTAAAACCCATATTAAGACAAAGTGAATTGCAGATAAAATGAAACATCCACGACTTTTTAGGCAACAGCTTGAGATACTGAGTAATTTAAGAATTGATCCTAATTCCTACCTCCTCAATTCGCTGCCTAAGCTGCAGAAAGCTCTCCTTTGAAAAAGCCCGAAAAGTTCCACTGATGGTAACCGAATCTGGAATGACGTTAAATGCACCACCTCCTTGGAATTTAGCAACTGTGACTACCTGCACATTATACTTTATGTCAAGTAAAACTACATAACTATGTTGGAAAATGAGAACCATCTGTTGAGGAATGGCAATCCTTATAGCTTAAGGATCACGTTTCTTAATGCATCACAAATACAGTAGGTTCACCATGTCACTTTTTCAGCTGCAGAATGGAGTTTGTCTACCAATCAGGCTCTAGTCAAATATTATAAACCCAGCAAGTGGGCTAGTCATTGCACAATCTCAGTGTGAGAGAGTTCAGACATTTTTAAATAATCCTTCCATAGCATCATCTCATCAGATACGATTTTTGGTTTCAGACAGAAATCAGAACAGGAGAGGAAACTTCAGTTACTATCAATAATTTGAAAAGTTGAGTTTTGTTACAGGAAAGAAGAGATTTTGACCCCCAAATTTCAAACAATCATAAACTAATTCCTCTATCTTTAAATATATTTCCATGCTCCTTCAGAAAGATAATATTTATTTGGGCTTCGGCTGCAAGCAGGAGCACCCTTCGTGATATTTGCACTTTCCATCCAAAAGAACATGGTTACGATTCTTTAAGCATACAACAACAACAATAACAACAACAACCTAGTGAAATTCCACAGAGTTGGGTCTGGGAAGGGTAGAGTGTACGCAGACTTTACCCCTACCTTGGGAGGTAGAGGTAGAGAGGATGTTTCCAATAGACCCTCGGCATAAGGACAAGCAATTCAAAATAGTATGAAAAAGGAAATAACGGAAGCGAATAAACCATGATAAAGCAGTTTGAAAAAAAGGAGCAATAGTTACCACAAATAAATCAGAACATGGAGAAGAAACTTCACCACTTCAGATAATTTAAATTGAGCTTTGTTAAGGAACGCAGACACTTTGACCCCTGACTCTCAAACAACATTAAACTGATTCCTCCATCGTTGAGTATTAAACTGGTTCGGCCCAAGCACTACAGATGTTATTTAGGAATTATATTCAGTTTAAGGACTTTTATAAAGTTCTCCACTTTATAAAGGACATCACCAGAATAGAAGATGCATATGGTGATTCAAAACAAGGAAACCAAGGAGAGGGCTGCACTGGGGAATTGAATAATTTCTGATGGGTTGTTTCCGATTTAGATAATTCAATTCTCTTAAAGGCTTAGAAGTTTAGAACAGGATATGTTGAAGTTGTTTGACTAATAAGTCACCAGACACGGACATTTATGTTATCCAAAAAGTTCAGTATGGGTGAATATTCAGTGTCTGCAAACAACAGAGGTCTTATTACCTATTTTGAAGACCATAGAATCATTGTAAATGTTTAAGATTTTAATGTAATGTTTTCCAGGTATAGAGCAAGGATAAATTCACTTCTCACTCAAGCGCATAGTGATACGAATCTTATTTGCAAAATTCATATTGCATTTTCCAGACAAACAATTCCCAATCAAGTAATGAAATCATGACAATTGGTCTGAATTTGTCATGGAAAATTGGACATTGCAACAAGTTAATAGTGACTAGTGCCAAAAACCAATTCAAAATTCTGCAAATATACCTGAGAATCCAGAGGATTAGCCTCTCGGGAAACAAGATGCTGTAAGCTGACAATTACATTTGATGCTGCCAGAATTGGGTCTATCGAATGTTGTGGAATAGCGGCATGACCCCCTTTTCCACTAATTACAGCCTCGAAAAAACCACTTCCAGCCAAAAAGGGTCCAGGCCTTGAAGAAACTTTACCCAAAGGAAAGTTGGGATTGACATGCAGACCAAATATTGCTTCTACATTTTCTAATGCTCCAGCATCTATCATTTTCTTGGCCCCACCACCTCCTTCCTCTGCTGGTTGAAAAACAAGAGCAACTGTTCCCTGTCAAAAATATTAAGACTGGGGAAATATCAGCTGCCAAAAGGTATACATGACAAACAAAAAATTGATGTTAGATACGCGCTGAGGACTGGTCTATGGATTCAATAAGAAAGATTTCTGGATATGTATTTCTAAAAGGCAATCAGACTTGGGGTGTGTTTGGTATGAAGGAAAATTTTTTCTTAGAAAATGTTTTCCATGAAAACAAGTTGGTTTCTTACTTATTTTTTAGTGTTTGGTAAGTAAGCAAAAGAAATATTATCCCAAAGCATATATATGTAATATAGCAAAACACTATGGGGGTGGGATGGAGTGGGAGTGGGAGTGGGGGTTAGGGGTGGCGGTGGGGGTGGGGGCGTTGGGTGGGTGGGGACGAGACAATGAACTTGGAATATCACTTATTGAAGTTGTTTCCCCTACTTCCATTAGGGAATTTTTCCTCCAAAGCATTTTAACCAACCAAACATGGGAAAATTGAAAAAACATCTTCAATAAATGTTCTCCACCATACCAAAAACACCCTTAAGAGCATAGGCCAATCTTTCTCCAATCAGTTACATTGGCCACAAAACTCATCCAACAAACCAGCATGCATGCCAAACAATCGAAGTTCACTCATTCAATGAATTAGTGCAAAATGAGAAATGGACAAAAGTCAAATCTTGAGCAGATATGGTAACTCCCAACATAAGAATCAAACCTTCAAAATGTCCCGATGTTCTTGAAGAATCTTTGCAGCACCAAGAAGCATTGCAACATGAGCATCATGGCCACATGCGTGCATTTTACCAGGATTCCTACTTTTGTGCTCCCAGTCCACCATTTCCTGTTAAAATTAAGGGATCATTACATTTTAGACCGCTCTAAAACATAACAACAAAACAGCATATCCAGCGTAATCTCACGAGTGGGGTCCGTTAACCGCTCTAAAACATAATACCATGTAAATGTATATGTTTTGCATATTAAGAATAATTATACATATAATATACACAAACATACATATAATATACATAATCAGTGTAGGTTTGGTATATTTTGACTAGCGCCCGTAATTAATAAAGAAAAAAACATTTGATTTCGAACCTGCATAGGGAGAGCATCCATACCGGCTCTGATCGCAACAAAAGGGGATTTCCCAGAACCAATAAAACCAACAATACCAGTAGTGGCAAAAGGGTAATTATACGAAATCCCCCAATTATCCAATTCTTCTCTGATAAGCTTACTAGTCTCTAATTCTTCATAACCCAGTTCAGGATTCTCATGTATCCTTCTCCTAACCCCAACAATCCAATCAAAAACCTCAGGTTTCTTAGCAAAATCGAGGAATTTACTGGGGATTTCTGATAATTCTGAGCAAATGGGTATGGCAGAAAAAGATGCAAAAATCAAAATCAAGAAAACCCATCTGGAAAAATCCATATGAGCAAAAAAAAGAAAGTTGAAAAAACTACAGAAAGAGTAGGGAGAAAGTGAAAGAAATATAATGGAGAGAGATCAAATTTCAACTGTGGTCTGTGTGTGTGCTATAGATTAGGTGAGAACGAGGAAAATATGGGGAAATGGATATTTTTCCATGTTTTGCTACAAGAGATGAGCACTGAAAGATGCCTTCACTCACACAGCTCTGCTCTTCCAGTAGTTTTCAGGCCTACACTCGACCTCAAGTGCTTGATTTGCCGGTCGTCTTTTTTTTTTTTTAATTTTTTTATATTCAACTACCAGTACATCGCAGGATATGCATAATTGACGTTTGAGAACATAGCAACTGTCCACAAGAGATCAAATTGATCCCAACATGATTCAAACTCTGCCGTCTTCAGATGAATTGTAAGGTCCCTCCTTTATTTTTCTCTCTTTCTTCATCTAAGACCTGTTTGGTAAGCTTTTTACAAATAGCTCAATTCAGCATTGAAATTGATGATTTTTTTCCACTTTATAATTAAGTAGTCATATATTTAGATAAAGGTGTTTTGACACTAATAATAAATAATTAGCGTGTTTGCTAAAATTGCTTTGATAAATACTTTTCTTGTTAAAATAACTGAAATATTTTAAAGCTATTTATCAAAATTACTTAAAAGTAATTTTATATTAAAAAAAGGATAAATGAAGGAAGTAGAATAGTGAGATAGTTAAACGTTATGTTTCACAAAGAGTATTTCGAAAGTTACAGAAGATATAAAAACAAAATCATAAAAGATTTGTCAAATTAAAAGTTCTATAAAATCATAAATTAGGAACGACCACCTTTGACTTCGGATTGATTTTAACATATAAACACTTAATTTGCAAATGCATTTAATGGTTACCAAACACATATACCTTATAAGCTTAGCCAAACCATACTTTAAAATAGTTTGAAAATTTGCTTTTAACTTTGTGCTTCGAAAGATAGAGAATAGATACTAAGTTCCATGAAATAATTGGTGTTTTAATACTTATAAAGTTCCACTGTTCCACTAATGATTCAAACATGTTAAACATCATTGACATCTTGATTCCTTCTTACAATTAGTTACGTATCTGTATTATATATTAGTGACTTTTAAGATGATTGGAATTGATTCCCTTTTTATGTCAATCAATTGACATGCTTAAAACTAAAGTGTCATTTTATGCTTAAAAGGTTGGAACGCATAAATGAATATACTTCATATACTTTTATTCTGTAAATTATTGCAGGACAAGATGAAATGCTATACATTTATATGTGGAATGATCATCACGAATTTTATATTATTTAAATCCTTAATTTGGGAAAGAAATGAATATTAGTAGTTCAATTTTCATACTCAGAGGGAGGAAGTTAGGTTTTAATTGTGGTTTGAAGTTCAAATTTCATCATTTGATCGGATGGAGGATCATATGTGAACGTATTATGACATATATAGTTATCTTTATGCAGGAGTAAATCTCGTGGGGATATATTCTAAAAATACTTTATAACTCTTCTAGTTTCAAGGGACGTATTTTATATTTTATAATTTATAATAATATATATCCATTTTTTTCCTCCTTAGTTTTTGGATAGTAGATCTAATGAATTTAATAACGGAACATGAAAATCGCGAATCTCCCTCTTTCTTATTCTTTACCTTCTATTTTTTTTAGTATGGCAACCACTGACTTCAGAAGTTGCAGCAACGTCTAAAGTTATCCCAAAATGGTTGAATTGTAAATAGTTTGAAATTTTTAGACATGTTTTAAATGGGGGAAGCTAAAAGCGGCTACGAACCCAATTTTCCAACACCATCCGTCTTTACTAGAAAATGGGCTTAAAAAGCAGTTGCAGGTTGAGATAAACCTATGCAATTCTAACTTTTTTTTTGGCCGTTTTCCTTCCTACTAACTGATATTTAATTCCCCCCCCCCCCCTCAAATTGTGTCTTTAATTTTGCCTCTACTCCTCATTTGTGGGCCAAAATACCCTTATCCATTGATCTACGAAATCAGTGATTCTGAATTCGATTCCCAGCAGAGGCAGGAAAAAATAATTAGCAAGACAAATTATAGAAAATTATGCCTTGTATGACAGAAGTGTTGTAGAAATGAAATTATGCGGTATAAGTTTATATGGACTGGTCTTTAATTTTTTCCCTTTATATATGGATTGGTCTTTAATTTTGTCCTTCAAATGGGATGGTCTTTAATTTTTGTCCTTCAAAATCGAACTTACGCTTAGCGGGGCATAAATTCTTTAAGAGCGCTGGCATAACTTGTAGATATTATGATGCGTAACTTATACTCCCGTAGACATAAGTTCAACTTTGAAGAACAAAAATTGAAGACTAACCCAAAATAGGAATTAAAGTGCAAATGACCCTATTTTTTCCCCTTCAAATGAGCTGATCTTCAATTTTTACCCTTCAAAATTGAACTTATTCCTAGTGAGGCATAAGTTCTTTAAGATCATGGGAATAATTTGTGGGATATTATAATGCGAAAACATAAATTTACGCTCCACAAAAAATTTGAGGGACAAAAATTAAAGACCAGCACAAAATACAGAAGAAGTGCAAATGAACCATAATGGAATTCTAAAGCCCAACATATAAATAAACCAAGCCCACTAGATAGAGCGATCCCAGCCCAACCCGACCGTTAAGATTTATTTTTGGGGATTAGCCGACCTATCCTTTTAGCCAAACCGCCAAGTATCGTACTCGGAGTTGTTTTCCGGCACCTATGGTTTAACAGTTACTCGGATTGAAAATGGCGGCAATGGCTACTTCCTCCCTTCGCTCCATACCTTCCAACACATGGCTACACAAATTCCGTCCTCGAACATCAATACCTTCACGTTCATTTACCACTCTCGCTTCTCTTTCCCCTATTGAAAATACCGAAAACATTCAATTAAACGTAACAGTGCCTAGTACTAGCAATAACAACAACAATGACAAGTCGAATAAGTCATTTTTTCCGAAGCGAGGGCAAACATTGGAGCTAGTATGTGAATCACTTGCTTTTAAAGGAAAAGGCGTTTGTAAAGTTGCTGATACTGGTTTTGTACTCATGTGTGATCGCGCACTTCCTGGAGAACGATTTATTGGCCGTGTTACACGTAAAAAAGATAATTTCGCTGAGGTATACAATGTTTATACTCTTTCCGTCATGAATTAGTTGTCATAGTCAAATTAAGTGAACAATGAGCAGCATTTTAAAATGTATATCAAATTGATTTGAGAAAATTGCAAATCGTAGTACTGTTTGTGTAGTTATTGAATATTTAGATTTTTATTGTGAAGTATTCAGTTGATCTAATCCCATTTAGCTTTGAAGATTAGTCGAATTAGTTATCATTTTTCGCTTCTGGAGAGTCAAATTAGGTAAACAGTGACCAGCATTTTAAAATTTATTTATTTTTCATCAAATTGATATGAGAATCGTTGCAACTTGTAGTACTTTTTGTATAATTATTGAATATCTAAATTTTAATTACAAGTACTGAGTTGATCTAATCAAACCGATTCATTCCTCACTTGGTACTGTATATACAATGTTTATACTCCCTCCATCCTGAATTAGTTGTTATGTTTTGCTTATGGAGATTCAAATTAGGTAAACAGTTACCAACATTTTATAATGTATTTTTCAATCAAATTGATATGAGAAAAAAATGCAAGTTTAGTACTTCTTGTATAGTTATTGAATATCTAAATTTCAATTGTAAAGTATTGGGTTGATCTACTGTAATTTAGCTTCGTGGATTAGTCAAATTGGCACTCGAGAAGCGAAACATATAAATTTTAATTGTAAAGTATTGAGTTGATCTAATCCAATTTAGCTTCGAAGTTTAGTAAAATTGACTCTCGGGAAGCGAAACATGAGAACTAAGTTGGGACGGAGGGAGTACTTATTTTATTTTTGTTTTGAGTGATTTAGCTTGTACTTTCTCTTTTGATTGGTGAGGATATTATAGAGATGAGAATTGTTTTACAAAAAAAGTCCTTTTTCTCCTAAGAGTTGACAGAACGAAATTTATAGTGATCTTTTATTACTTATGTCAATGTGTTGATCAATGTTATACGGGTTGATAAGGAGGTCAGGTAAAGAAGTTGAAGACAATAACACCTCATTTTGACTACGTTGAAGCACCGTGTGAATATGCTTCGCACTGTGGAGGTTGCAAGACACAGAATTTGTCGTATGAAGCCCAGCTCAAGGCCAAAGAGCAACAAGTCCGTGACCTGGTTGTTCACGTGGGCAAGTTTTCTGATCACGAGCCAGAATTTGCGGGTGCCATGAAACCCATTGTTCCCTGTGATATTCAATTTCACTATAGGAACAAGGTCAGTAAAGGATTTACCCAAATTTTTAGTTTGGATCTTCCTTATATTTTGACTAGAACTTCTGCTTACTGTTACTACAAATGCAATCTAAGACAGCATTATTAGGCCTTTCTTCCTTTTTGGTTACATACTTTTGCTTTATTGGTATATTTCTTATTTTTGCTATTGAGACCGGGAGTCTGAAGAATTCCACATACTTTTGAGTGTCAGTGATGCATTCGACTTGGTAGTCAGTAATTGATAGTATGAACTTATATTTTAATTTATGTTATTAAGAAACATTTTAATAATCAGTTAATCTGTTCAATAGAGAGAGAGGTGCATGTTTTTTCCTGAGAAGGCATTAAATAATTTTACATCTCTTGTATTCCACTTTAGATGGTCGGGTTTATACAACACATAAACACACAAGTAATCTCTCTCTCTCCCTCTCAATAGAAATCGTGGAACGCAGATATGCGTTAGCATTTGATCTAAAGAATTTTAAAAAATTCGAAGTGACTCATAACTCAAAATGCAATGAAGTAACAAGGGCCTTTTCAAGAAGAATAGACAAAAAAACAAAAGAGAAATGATAATGTGCTAAAAGTTAGATGTGGTGGAGACTAATTTCAGGGAGATCTAGTTAGTTATTAATTTATGGTGACATTAAAAGGTGTTGGAAAATTATTTGATTGTAAGTAGTGATATAATGTGCTAAAAGTTAGATGTGGTGGAGACTAATTTCAGGGAGATCTAGTTAGTTATTGATTTATGGTTACATTAAAAGGTGTTAGAAAATTATTTGATTGTAAGTAGTGATATAATGTCGTTTTCTTTGAAGTCAATGATAAAGATTCTGGCAGTATATTTCCTTTACGTATTAAAAATGTGTTTGGTTTCTTTGAAGTCAACAATATATGTGTACGTGTATATAGCACCTTTTCTTTATTTTGTCCCCTTCTTATTTCACCTTGTGATTTTTCCTTCTTATTATTGTTATATATGCAAGGAGAAGGGGAGCCTTGGATTAACTGGTGAAGTTGTTGCCATGTGACCAGGATGTCATGGGTTCAAGCCGTGGAAACAGCCTCTTGTAGAAATGTGAGGTAAGGCTGCGTACAATAGACCCTTGTGGTCCGGCCCTTCCCCCGACCCCGCGCATAGCGGGAGCTTAGTGCACCGGGCTGCCCGTTTTTTATTATTGTTATATATGCAAGGAATAACAGTTCTGATACTCGGAAAGCTAAGGGGAAAAAGTAAGGAAAAAAAAAAGAAAAGAAATTTTGAAGAGTGGAGAGCCAATATGTTTACTTTGATTTCACTACTTGTGATGCAGATGGAATTCTCTTTTGGCCCAAAGGGCTGGGTACCTGCTGAACAGCTGCAAGAAAAATCTACTGAAGGATGTGTCTATGCTTTGGGTCTGCATGCCCCTGGGTTTTTTGATAAGGTTTTAAATGTGAACAAGTGCTTATTGCAAAGTGATCCAGCAAATGAGGTATGGTATGTGCCATTTGAATGTAGCTTAGATTGATTAGTTGCCAAATGTCTGCTTTGTTATTGTTACATGGTCTTTTGAGTTTTGATGCACTTACCCTTTATGATGTGTGTGGAGTAAACAATAGAATAGTGAAGAGAGATTAGCACTTACCCTTTAGTGCTTTCCCTTTAGTAAACAATAGAATAGTGAAGAGAGGTGTGGTAAGTTTTGATGCACTTATTTAGTACTCCCTCCGTTTCAAAATGTTTGTCTGGTTTTGATTTGGCACGAAGTTTAAGAAAGTAAAGTTGACTTTTGAATCTTGTGGTTTTTAATTAAAGATATGTAGAATGTACCAAAATGCCCTTTAATCTTGTGGTCTTAAACATGCCATGTGGAAAGCTGGAATTAAAGAGTTGCCAAAAAAAGAAAGAGGCATTCTTTTTGAAACGGACTAAAAAGGAAAGTAAGAAAAACTTTTTGAGACGGAGGGAGTAAACAATAGAATAGTGAAGTGCTAATCTCTTGTGTTATGAATGTTGAACAGAAGTTAAGTAATTATCTTTTCTTCAATCCATTTTTCATTTTTGTATCTTAATTTTCTGATTAATTGAGGAAAGAATTGTTGTCGGCAATACTGTCCTCTAGCTCTTACAGATGTTAGAGTCAATAGGGGATATTTTTGGGTTCTGTTTCTGCCAATATTTTACAGTTTCAACTGCACGAGCTTAGTGCTGGTTTATGTATAAAATCCTTACCTTCTAAAAAAGACTGTCGTCTAGCTCATATACATTGGTTTAACAGGATTCAGGACCTATCACTTATACCTGGCTCATTTTGACCTTTATGTGAAGATTTTCAGCAGCAAGAGTCCTATTGATGCAATGAGACAGTGCTAAGAGCAGCTTGTTTTGCTCATCGTTACTGTTCATAGATTTGAAGTTGGAACAAATTTTCCCAACTTCTTTTTCGATTCTGCCTTTGATTCGTCTTGACTTGATAACAGTGATATTGTGCTTTATTTTATCTTTTTTGTATGTGTAGTTTCTGCTTGTATAAAAATGATTTTGTGATTTAGGTTCTTGCAATTGTGCAAGAATGCTGGCGGGATCCAGAGTTGGGGCTTTCTCCGTGGAATGTGTACTCTCACTCTGGCTTTCTGAAGCATTTAATGCTTAGAACAGGCAGGTATTTGGATCTTCTTCCAGGCCTTTGTGAATAAACCATTGAAGTTTCTTGTTAGTTGTTATGCTAAGTATAAGTTTTTTTTTGTGCTTGGTTGGGGGGGGGGGGGGAGTATAGCATTGGGGTGGCTGGTGGGTTGGATCTCTTTGAGCAGCCAAGTAAAACTTTTAGTTGGTTACCTTATCGAAAAAACAAAGTTATACTTTTAAGTGGTTAGTTACGGATTTCCAGATTATATTTTAAATCTGAAATACTTGGGTTCGTGAGCAAGTCTCAAGTCTTTCCATTTTCAGATTCTTCCCTAAATTAAGGATACTTTAGTCTCTGTCATTCTGCATATAGAGTTAGTCATTTTTTTTTATATGCTATACCTTGGACCTAATAATCTCTTACTGTCTTTCCTTTCAGCAATGTTGAAACCGGTCTTCCTGACCTTATGGTTAATTTTGTAACTTCTTCCGACAATCCTGAATACTTGAAACCCCTTGTTGAGAAAATTGCCACAATTCCCGAAGCGGTAGGTTAACATTATTGCAGATAATTTCATTCTTTCGTCTCTTAAGGTGAAAAAATTCCCAAATTAATTACTTACTCTGCGAATCATATTACTTAGACCAATAAGGTGCTTTCATCCTGGGCCAAGTTCCGGTCTCATGAGTCAATTTCTTAATCAACTCTTCTCTCCACCATGTTGCGATCTTTTGAGATGCTAGCTAACCTTCTATATTCCACAAAACAACTTTTTATTGGTCACTGCGTATCCGGTATTGAAAAATCTCTATGGTATAATCTTTACTAAGTTTTGTACTTGATATCAAACAGGTAAGCATTGTTAACAATGTGAACACATCTATCGGCAACACATCTGTTGGGGAGAAAGAATATACATTGTATGGAAAATCTACCATCACAGAGATTTTAAGAGGGCTTACTTTCCAGATTTCAGCGAACTCTTTCTTTCAGACAAACACACAGCAGGTATTTGGTAAAGAAATGGCTAGGAGCAGTACCTTGATCTCTTCCATTACACTTTAGGACCCTGTTCAATCATCCTTTCTTATTTTACAAATTTGGTGCTAAATGCAAACTCTTGAATTTGCAGGCTGAGATTCTCTATAAATTAATTGAGGATTGTGCCTTTCTTAAAGGAGACGGGTCTGAAATTGTACTTGATTTATTTTGTGGGACAGGAACCATTGGCCTTACACTGGCCAAAAGGTAAATAAATGTCTTCCCTGAGCTGCAAGTTCTTGATTTTGCTGATCTGACATTTACTTCTATTTCAATTTGCAGAGTGAAGCATGTTTATGGTTTTGAAGTAGTAGCTCAAGCTGTAGCAGATGCACGTCAAAATGCCACTCTAAATTGCATCAATAATGCAACCTTCATCGAAGGAGATTTGAATAAAATTGATTCAACCTTCGCCAGCAACTTGCCCAAGCCTGACATTGTTATCACAGGTTATTTCGTGTTTTTTCCTGATGGATGATATGTTCCATTTGAAGCTTTAACTTCCGTTGCTTTAACAAAAACCTTGGTCCTATGACACTTAGGAATGTTTTAATGGTAAAGCCTCGCGGAACTAAATGGTTCTGTGAATACCCTTTCAATTTAAGTTCCCAATTTACTACCTGGCAGCAGGATTTTTCTTCTTTTGGAGTGTAGACATCATTTATGATATCATATAATATCAGTAGTCCTACTGGTATAAGAATATTCAGAATGCAATAAGTAACGTACTTGGAATTGTGAAAATTGTTTAGAAAGGAAATATCGTCTCTGCCATTTTTAAAAAGGATGTTTGATTTGCTTGTCGGCCAAGTCTTTAGGTTAGATTTCTGTTATTGTCCCCTTCAATAAAAAAAAGATGGAACCAACTTAGCGACTAGATGGCAAAGGAGAAGACCTTTGGTCGGTGGTCACAGTTTGTGGTATGAGCCACAGTGAGAAGACAGCCTGTAGCAGTAGCCACCGTTGTACATATCTTTATAACTATAAAGGAAATTTCGAAGTTACATAGAATCTTCTAGACTCTTCTGCTTACAAGGTGTTAAGGATTCTCAATATTGGATTAGTCTTCCAAAAAAGCAAATTTCATGTTTATGTATAATGGTTATTCCAAAAGACAATGAACAAGGAAGTTATTTCCCTATAGTTGAACGCCTTATAATAAAGCTGCCTTCCTGTGGTAGATAATATTATGCAGGTCTCGAAATGAGATCTTCGATGGCATTCTCAAGTATGTTCTGTGAATGGCTTGTGAGACCGTGATTTAGTACATAGTCTACTTGACAGTGATCACTTGTTCTTGGCAACTCATTGCTAATGGTCTGAAAGATTACTAACGGATAGGAAATTGCAACGTTCTCCTTTTTCCTGGTGCACCTTTGGAGTTCATAAACTTGCTTACATTCATATTATATTGCTAAACATGCAGATCCTAATCGCCCTGGCATGCACATCAAATTGATCAAATTTTTGCTGAAGTTGAGAGCATCACGCATCATTTATGTATCGTGTAATCCTGCCACCTGTGCTCGTGACCTTAATTATCTCTGCTATGGTGTGGTGAGTATTTGAGTTTTCATATTAGTTCCATAAAACATTTATCATTCACTCTGCTAACGTCCATGACATTTTTCAAATGCAGCCGGAGCAGAATATAGAAGGACATTACAGACTGATTAGCTTACAACCAGTTGACATGTTTCCACACACACCTCATATTGAATGTGTTTGCTTGCTTGAGCTTCGGTGATAAACCGGTTGTATATCTTCTTGATCACAACTGGTTTGAATTTCTTGTGTGTGCCACTGTTCTTGATGCATTCGGGGAATGCTTGCATAGATACCTATGGGATTTAGAAAGTGAAAAGAATACAAATGCAAGTTATGAAGCGGCAGTCATACGAAGTAGCTGGACTAGTGAAAATTGATGGCTTTGTTAAGTTGATGTATGCTAAGAAATTTAGGATCAACAAAGGTTCAATTTAGCTGAGCAGTCTTGTAAAATAACTTCTTTTGTTAAGTTAGTCGAAGCATATTTAATAAATTTGGTTCGTAACATTAAAACATAAGTTTTTACTAAGTGTGCTGAAATGTGCTAAAATGCCGGCCATAACCCATTTCACTCACTTTTTATTAAGTTTTAATTTCTTTGTTTGTTCATTTATAATTTTTAATTTTTAAGTATCTAGTAATTTTTTGTACGACTATATATAACATATCAAATACAATGTCTTTTTGAAAAGATTTTAACAAAGGTTTTCATGATCAATTTGATTACGTATCATCCCAATTTTTAGATGTGTGGAAAATAGGCTGAGCTTATTTTTTGAATGGTCATTGACTCGCCTAAACTAGGGCAAATCATGTTTTTGGGTTAATTTTGTCACCCATGACCATTAATATCTCTTTTAATTGATTTTTTTATGTGATATAACTTAATTTAATGAAATACAAAAAATTGAAACTCCGGTTGGATAATATGAGTTTAAATTTATGTTCTAAACTCAATGTAAAAATTATTACACTTATTCTATAATGTACTATATTATAAGGATATATAAGTTAAATTCATTTATTATAATCATTTTTTTATGGATAATAAAAAAATTCGTACTTTTGGGCCTAATTGAAAACCAGACATTTGAAGGGCAAAAATTAAAGGGAAATATCATTGAATCCCCTAAAATATAGAATATTTATTCGTCCATGCTCCCCCCAAAATTATTCTTGCTTCTACCCTCACCGGCTGGAAATATTTACCCGACATACCTCTCAGCCAATTTCTTTCTCCATGATACCATCACATTCTATTTATATATCACGATGGTATTATGGAAGAATAAGAGAATGACTGAAACAATTCTTTATGATACCATCTCAGTATATTTATATATCATGATGGTACCATGGCTCTGAGGAGTGTCTCATTGAAGGACTGAAGCAGTCTGTAATGACCCAACCCGCTAGTGATATTGTCCGTTTTGGGCCTAGGCCTGCATCACTTTAAAACACGTCACTAGGATGTAAGACATGTTTACTTATATACCCAGCATATCTCGTGTTTTGCCGATGTGAGACTTCCCCCTAAGCTGGGGTGTCATATACACCCCCTTTTATGGACTCAACGTCTTCGCTGAGGTTTACTCCACCGTATGAGATTTGTTTAGACTCAACACTGAGGTTTGCCCCACCTACCTGAGATTTGCCTAAACTCAGTTGAACTGTGACCCACCATCGACAAGGCTGACACAAGAGTTGATCTGATACCATCTGTAACGACTCAACCCACTAGTGATATTGTCCGCTTTGGGCCTAGGTCCACACGGTTTTAAAACGCGTCACTAAGGTGTAAGACATATTTACTTATATACCCAGGATCTCTCTTATGTTTTGCTGATGTGGGACTTTCCTTCTAAGCTGGGGTGTCACACAGTGCTTCATGATACCATCACAGTATATGTATATAAGACGATGACATCATAGAGTTTTTTTGAAAAAAATGTCTTTTTGAATAAATGAACATGATCATCCATAATACCATTTCGGTATATTTATATATCATGTGGTATCATGAAAGACTAAGAGAAGGACTGAAGCATCTTCCATGATACCATCTCAGTATATTTATATATCATGATGTTATCGTTGATGACTAAGAAAGTGACTGAAGCATCTTTCATGATACCATCTCAATATATTTATATACTATATTGATATCATAATTGGGGGCATCTCGGATAAATATTTTTAATTTTCTAGGGGTACGAAAGTAATGGAGGTATGGACGAAAAATTATTTTAGTTTGTGGGGACATTCTTAATCTTTCCCCAAAATATAAGACCAATCCATTTGAAGGACAACTCGTGAAATTACTTTGCACAAGATATCTAATTTGGGCTTGACTTTATGTCTGGACTCAAGGTTTGGTCTTCCTCATTTTTATTAGGGTAACTTATAGGAATAATTATATTTTAAGAGTTGTTAACAATTAGTAGCTACCTTTTATCAATTTATAATTCTTAGCTAGTTTATGGCAATTCGTTCTATTCGAGTGTATTTGAATACATTGTTAAGTTGTATCCAATCTTATCTGATGTCACATGTATTTACATACAACCTCAGTCAAACAACACATATAGTCAAATACATCCAGTTTGCCCCAAAATACAATCAGTCAAATAACATTAAACTTATATTCACACTAAAAAAATGATGAAATACACTCAAATATGAGATACAGGAATGAGAAGAAGCCATGAATTCCGGTAAAATGCAAAAAATACATTCAAATACACTCAGATTTGATATACCAGAAAGAGAAAAAGTCATGAATTTCGATCCAATCTCCGATCAAATACAAAAAAATACACTAAAAAAATGCCCAACATAAAAAAACGGGAAGCAATCCAATATGTTTGCTCCTCCATTCTTACGATAATGTGTCTGCATCTTCATGTAAATATTTTGCAACAAAATTCAGAAATCAAATAATAGTCTCTGATCTGAACGGTGGCGGCAACGGTACACTCAGATTTGCGCGGTGCAATGGAGAGAGTGGCGATAGACGGTGGTGCAACAGAGAGAAAGGGGTGAGAGACGGCGATGGAGGAGAGAGAGGTGAGGGAGCGGATCTGAGAGGAAACGAAAAAAGAGGTGATGGAGGAGAGAGAGAGAGGTGAGGGAGAGAATATGAGAGAGAACGAAGAGAGAGGGGTAAGGGAGAAGAGAGGAGTGAGGGACAAATACAAACCATAAACCTAATATTTTTGGTATAACTCCGAATAATAATTTACAAAATTATGTAGCTATTAAATATAAATAAATTAAAAGATAGTTATTATCAATAATTACCTAGAGATAGCTATGCCAAATAATTATTTCTATACTGAAACTATTTCGGATAGTACAAGGGTATATTTGACCCTTTCACGTAGTTTAAACTTTAAAGATACCCATTGTTTGAGTTTCAACCATATACACCCCTCCTGTTATACTTTCGTTTAAATATATCCTCCCATTATACTTTGAAACAAAATTATCCTTAATTTTGACGGAGTGGCACATGGCAGCTCCGAATCAAATACGCACCCCAATTTTAAAAACCCGATTTCTTTAGAAACCCATTTGTTTGACCTAGCCCCAACCCATTTCCTCCACTTTGAATTCTTTTCGTTTCATCTTCTTCCTTTGCCATCGTGATAGTGCCAAAATCCGTGCTCCAAAGCTCTTTACTGTCAAAATTCAAAACAATGATGAAGGTGCTCCGCCAAGTTTTGGAACTTAAGAACATTTGGGCGCAATTTGAACACCCTTTCCGAGGCTCTGTATGTTGCAGAAGAGAAAGCCAGAAAAGCGGTTGCAATGCGGTCAAAGGTTCACAAAGAGATGATGATGAAAGAAAAGGAAAAGAAAGAGATGGAATTGGGCATTCGTGTGCGTGACAAGATTTTTTTGCTAATTTTAACTATGACATGTATCTTATAATAGAAAATTTGGGTCAGTTATTTTTAATTGAGTTTGTATTCATTAGATTAAAAAAAAATATTAGCCATCGGATGTTGAGTTTTTCGGTAGTTGTGATTTTTGTGTTAGTAAGCTTAATTTTTTTTACTTTTGTATTAAATAACATAATTAAGTGATTTTAGTGGGGAAAAAATGATAGTCATGTGACTTTTATATTAGAAAATATAATTAAATTATATTTAACATTAACAAAAGCCTACTTTGCCAAGTTGGCCGGAAAGAGAATTAAATCATGTGTATCTTACGCGACCAAAACTTCTCAGTATCATAGAGTATTCGAGTTGCTTCTCAGACCTTAAAATTGAGAAAGGCATCCTGATATGCGACACAAGTTCCAAAAGCACATTTGCACATAAATTTGGCAATTGGTGCAATCTTTCTCAAGAAAAGGTTAAATTTTAAGGCAAAAGTTTCCCAAAGAATGTTGGGCCTAACTCAACCTCAAAAGCTAGCTTATAAGGTGAGGATTGTTCAAGTCCATATAAGGAGTCATTGTTCACATTCCATATCCGATGTGAGTCTCTTAACATTCCCCCGCACGCCCAGATGAGCCCAACATCGGTGAACAAAGAATTGGAATGGGTCTGACTCTGATACAATGTAAAGAATATATATTGGGTCTAACTCAATCACAAAAGCTAGATTATAATGTGAGTATTGTCCAAGTCCATATAACGAGTCAATGTTCATATCCGATGCGTGACTCAAGGAACTAATTGTACAAAGGGATCAATAAAAATAATATAGCTAGGAAATAAGAACAAGTCAAGATTCTGTGACTGATGACAAAATCGGAGGTCTGCAAATTGGACAATTTCTCTTCCCCCCTCAACAACCATTGCTCTATGCAAGTTGCATGATATTCATGTCCAGTTGTCCACATTCAAGTGTACCAATTATCTCATCATCGACATATTCACATATGCATATGACACATATTCTGAATTACCTTCGACCTTAGCACAATGACTTCTTACTTTTTATCAAATTTGTTATAATAATATCCTCCTGGTCGCCTACTTCCATGTCATCATCCCCTAGATCAAGCAACGCTCTGTAATCAAATGATTGTCCGCTGCCACGACTATCAAAGTTAAGTCAAGGTTTTGCATTATGTCTATTAACTGATTCACATCAGTTGTGACATAGGCATCGTCAATGAATTCACTTGTTGGCTGATCGTAACAGGCATCCACAATTATGGATCCTCACTCTATGGAAAAACAGAATTATTAAGTGAATCGAAGTTATTACCAGTAGTGTTTCTTGAAAATAATACACCATCTGAAATATGCGAGAAATTTTTGTTGTGATTTGTTGGAAATTGCGAAAGATGAGGACTTTGCAAATTCGTACTCATGCTTCAAACCTTAATAGAGGTATCATGTATATTCAATAAAACTAGCTTATGCGTGTGTCATACGTGTATCTCATGCGTCATACGTGCGTCCCGTGTCAATTAGTGAAAAAATCAAATATATATTGTTAAAACGTGTGTTTGAGGTATACACCAACATTAAAGAAATTTAGTGCAAACTCAAAATAATGAATGATGTTTCTATTCAGCAACTTGATAGTTAAATTCAAAATTATTGGACATTGTTTAACCTAAGACAGAACAATTATAATCTAGAGTAGGTTGACTTATATATTAGATATGCTTAATTGATTAAATAGATAGAGAAAAAATAATTAGGTAAATGTGATATATTAACTCAATAGAGAACAAAATAAGATCTGTGAAAAATAATTAGGTTATATTAACGTATGATAGAAAGAATTTTTATTAACTATTAATAAATAAATAAAGGTTTGAGCAGAGAGTCTATCGGAAACAACCCCTCTACCTCTCATGGTAGGGGGCGAGGTCTGCGTACACTATACCCTTTTCAGATCCCACTTGTGGGACTACACTAGGTTGTTATTGTTGTAGTATTAATAAATAAATAAATAAAGGATTACAAATTATATAAAATAAAGTCCTAAATTTGCTAGGTCTAAAGCAAGTGTTTCACTTGACTGAGGGTTGACCCTGCTATGTGTACAAGTAGGAGTGACAAGTGGACGAGTTGGGTCAAATTTAGTATTATGATTCAAATCACGGATCATGATGGAACCTACACTATTCCCCGATAGGGGAACCATCCTCAAAATCATTTGATAACAATCAATGAACATTGCGGAATTAATACAAGAGTCATAACAAATAAAGTTGTTTCATTGGAAAAACTTATAAATGTCAACCATATATAATAGATCCTTTCCCAGAACCTGGTTTGACTCGTACAAGGACTATTATGAATACAAATTAATAGAAAAGTAAAGCTATTAACAGCCTTGAAATAATAAGGACAATACAACCATAGATGAAGATCAGGGCCGCCGATAGGATTAGTGTTCACGTACTCCGAAAAACTGTAACCTGGATCAATCGTTGTAGATGCATTCACGTAAAAAATGCAGTAAGTGTAGCATGAGTACAAAATGTACCCCTGTAGGCATCATGGGTCGACAACGACAGAAAACATGTAACAAATATAAACATCAAGTTGACACATAGGTATCCTAGATAGTACGCAGTTGTTACAAACACAGGATCACACCAAAATACAACAACTAAGGTTTAACACTCAAGTTATCTCAAAATACGGAGGAACACATAACTCTTATAGGAGTAATTCCCTACATGCTATTCAATGATCTGAATCACACTTAATCTAACCACATAACATCATTGAGTTCCCTAACATGGGCAGTCGAATGCTTAAGGAAAACAACCACATCACAAACCCTTCACAAATCATATATTAGACACACGTTAGATCCATTGGTTTTATATTCCCTATAACTCATACACCTTGTTACTATCTATATACTATGGACATTGGTACCCGCAAGCTCTTATGTAACCATGTTATTTCAAATAGGTGAATACAGTCATGAGTCTCACATTTAGGATTAACTTAACATATCTAACTCATTTGTGATGATACTTACGCCACCAAGCACATTATTCATTTATGATCTAGATTTCCTGTCAATTAAGGCAATTACTCTTTTTAAGATTCAACATTCGCCCCTTAAATCAGAAACCAAATACAGATTCTATCACTCACATCAATATGCACGGAGACCATCAACCATTATTAATTTGTACTACTAGTAGCATATAACAGCAACACATTAACAAACAATTAAGAATGTGATGCAAGTGAAATGTATGCAATGACATGAATATGATGTAATGCAATGGTACTTTTCAATCAACCTGACATACACATTCTATCGGACTTTGTCATATAGTAATGACCAATGGGAGACCCATAAAGTCCTTACCTCTCACAACCAACATGAATGATCCATCGCCCTGGCTAAATAAACTCGTTGGTTACCTATAGTGGCAGTCTGAGCAATATGAGTATTCTTGGGTGGTCAACCATGCAGAGAATAACATACTTCACGAGCATGTCCAAACATATTACAGTAACTACACTTGGGTCGAGATCGACATACTTCACGAGTGTGTCTTTTACAATAACTACACTGAGGTCTAGATCTTCCAAAATGACATCTTTTACCTCGAATTTTAGACTGTGATGTTTATAAAGGGTTGTGAATTAATCACAAGACTTAAATTTCCAACTTCAATATTTTTGGAATTAGAAAAACCTAGAAACATGATAGGATTTAGGAGAGGCCACACTTATCAGATGCTTGAAACGACCTGAAAAGAGTCAATACACTGCTGAAAACAGTGAAGAATGTGGAGAAAATATCAACTGTAATGCCGGAAAACACTCTTCAGGTGGCTGTAATAGTGTTCCGGTGACTTTCCCAGAAAAATCTCTGTGGGTGGGGTCGGACGAGGCAGGCAACCACTATAGAAGAAGGGTCTGTCTTGAAACACGTCAGAAAAATCAGATATCACCGGAAAAAGATAGTCTGACACACCGAAAAACTGACTGAAGTGGACGAATTTGGTTTTTGATCACTGGGGTAGGTGCGGAATGCTTGGCCGACCTTTCCAAAAAAAAAGAATCAGAAAAAAAGTGTGACCGGAAAAGGCTCACGCGCCGACGTGTGGATGAGACTCACCGCCGGCGCCGGAAGTTCTGGAGGCGCGTGAGAGCGCGTGACCGGTCCTCTGCTGGTGCGGTTCACTAGGGTTTGGTCGCCGATGGGTGGGGACCTTGTGGTAGGGTTGGTTTTCGCCCAACACTCACAAAACAGAAGATGACGCAAATCAGCCCTAGAAGGACGCCGGAATGACGCACGGCGACTGGGTTGACTGAATTTTCTTTCCCGGGTGTTTCTCATTAGTGCTCTGATACCATGTGAGAAAATATGGAAGAAAATATTATTATTGAATTGTTGTATCTACATGATTACACTGAGCCCTATATATAGACACTACATTACAATCATTTTCCTAGTAGGATACTATATATGAAATTCTATTCCTATTCTAATAACTCAGAAGGACAATATGGCTATCATTTACCTACGGGAGTAGAGTAGAGAAACAAGATTTGAAGATGAAAATATAAAGAACTGAAGAGTGAGAACCCAGCAAAAATGAAGACAGAGATCTTTCTCAGACAAAAGTTCCCATCTAAACTCACTTGTTCGTAGTCAGAGAATATGTGATATTAGACCCAATTTTGAGTTACAATGTTCTAAAACTTTCGATTTGTGATCAATGAAAAGGACTTTAGAAGAGTCAGGTATCAGTTAAGAAATTTGAAGGTCTAGGCTAATTACACCAAATTGCAGAGTAACTGTGGGGTGAGCCGCATTGGGTGTTGGGCTCGTTCATAGCGTATGTCTAGGTGCTTGAGGCCAAGTCTCGAGAGACAAGAGCGTCCCACTTCTGGCCCAAGGTTTTTTCGCCTCACTCCAAGGCGAGCCTCCAGATGAGTCCAATTTTGCCTTTCAAAATATTTTATTTGAAAAGGATTCCATAGTAATTGTTTGCATCGGCGGTTAAAATGCCTGCCTGCCTGAATTGCATTTTAGCACATAAATATTAGCATGGGAAACAAAGAAGTTGAGTAATATGATACTAAAAGTGCAAGCTAACTAGAATTGTATGGGTTGAGGGGTCTTGATTTGATATGTATAACACCAATCTTCCCTGTTTGATCAGGTTTTCATCACTGGACCCGTGAAGCAGGTAAGGAAAGCTGAAGCTATGCTGCGGGGCAGGATATTGTGAGACACTTTTGCTACACCTGGAAGCCGGAGCTTTGCATTCATAATACTCGATCATCACACTAAACAAACTCGACTGAAAGCTATCTCACTTCTTTTGCTACTATATAAACCCTGATCTGCTATGCTAATTCATCTCACATTGGACGGGGTGCTAAATGAATGCATCTTTTTGAAGTGAAATATGTATTTTCCTTACCATTATTTGGTTTATGCGCGAATATAAAAAATCATTTTTAGCTCCCTAAATCCTCTTTTCAGAGTCGTAAGTGTGTGTGTTTTGTAATGATGGTCTCTGGCCAGCTTGCCTATAGGTAACTTTGCCCGCAAAGCTTAGTCAGATAATGAGAAGAAATTACATAGTGTTCTCTGTCTTTACTAGGATTTGAATCCTTAATTTTTCATGGTTTTCACCCACTTAAGTGACTGCCCACACCCTTAGGTTTTGACGAGGATGGTTAGAATTTTAGCATGGACAAGGTAGACATTGTTCTATTAGTCAGTTGTGAACCTGATTGCTCTGTTCGCTTAGGGAGTCATTGTCATGCCCACGGAGTGGCCAGCTTGGGAATCTTAGGAATACTACTGGTATAGGAGTGGACTCTTGATTGCCCAGTTGTAATTGTTGTGGATCCATGGAGTTAGTTCTAGAAAATGTTGAGAAAGTGATAGAACGTAGTGAAAGGGATAAAACATACCCACCCCCTCCCCTCTTCACATGACCACTCGGTGACTTTGGGGGTTGCGGACAAAAGAGGTCGTTGGGGGGCTAAGGCCATTGAATTTGACACAATGGTACTGTTCAATGCATGTACACCAAATGTTTCTACAATACAAAGAAACTGAAAGAAATAATCCCCTTGATTATTTTCATTGATTGAATAGATATATATACAAGTTACAAAACATTCTCCTACCATAATTCTAACTATACAATATGGTAAGTGTATATCCTAATTATGGTAAGTGTATATCCTATTCTAGGTAACAAATATACTACAATATACACACAATGTACTTTCCTTAATATACATTATTTGTTCACTGATTTTCTGCCCTTAACTCCCGTGATGGGTTGGGCTTACTCTTCTTGTTTGCTCTTTACGTTATCTGAGAGGCCCAGTGAGGAAGCCGGGATTTCTGTCTTCTTACTTCTTTGCTTAGCCCACCTTGATCCATGATATATATGTGATATACTCTGCTTTGTATATTCAAAGTGTATATCACATGTATATTGTTCTTTTAACACACCCCGCAGTCATAGCGGGCGATTTTGACGCGAGAGCGTATCCTAAAATCTTCAAAGAGAACCATGGCGAGACCGCTGTAAAGATATGCGCAATTTGATAACGAGGCGGGACATGGCATACGCGAGCTTGACCGCTTTGCAACCTTTTCACGGACAAAGTGAATGTCCATTTCGATATGCTTGGTGCGTTGGTGTTGAACGAGGTTACCTGAAGGTAGATGACACTAATGTTATCGCAATACACCAAGGTTGCTTTACGAATAGGGCAATGAAGCTCGAAGCAAATTACGTAGCCATATGATTCGGAGACCACATTTGCTACCCCTCGATATTTCGGCCTGACTTGGCGTGATAGTGTTGCCTGGACGTTTGACCAGGAAACCAAGTTGTTGCCAGGAACATCTGATGGCGAAGTTGACCGTCTTGTGTCGGACAATCACCCCAATCAAGACGTCCAGTGTAGGAAACAAGTGTGGATGTAGATGGCGGATACAAGTGCAACCCAGCAGTTTCTTGTCCCCCTGAATATACCGAATGATCGTTTGATTGCATTCATGTGCTCAACTCGGGGATCGTGCATGAATAAACACACGCCGAACCGCATATGCCATATCGATCGATGAAGGTAAGATACTTTGGAGGGCCCTGCAAGAAGCTGCGATAAGCGGGTCGGGTCTCGTATGGTGCACCTCTGCTGCACTTAGCTTTGGGTTTGCATCAATCGGGCGTGGAAGTGGACTTCTGAGGATGACATCCCACCTCTACCGGGATGATCTCGGCGACATACTTAGTTG
Source organism: Anisodus acutangulus (assembly GCA_029783415.1). Lineage (NCBI taxonomy): Eukaryota > Viridiplantae > Streptophyta > Magnoliopsida > Solanales > Solanaceae > Anisodus > Anisodus acutangulus. Next base: position 2,016,970 of record CM056497.1, read on the forward strand.
AGGCAAACAACCCACGAATGGCGTTTGTCGGCAATCTCAAAAATAACTCAAAGGCCCTAAGTCTTTCATAGCAAACTCGAATCGAGCATGGTCATGATAGGTCGAAGGCATCGGAAGAAGGCATCAATATGATATCATCTACGCATAACAGGGATGTAGGCCAAGGATGAACCACCTGCGGTAGATGAACAAGGAATTATCGACTTGGCTTTGTGAGTGAACCCTAATAGTGGAAACAAAGTCGACAAATCTCGTGTACCAGGCCCTTGAGACCGCTAAGCCTATATAAGGACTTCTTCAACAAACATACATGATGAGGACGGTTTGGATCCAAACCCAACGGCTGATGCATATAAATCGCTTCGGAGATCCCCGTGTAGGAAAGTATTCTTGACATCCAAGCGATGAATTGGCCAAGTCTTTGAAAGAGCCAGGCTAAACACAATGTGAATGGTAGCGGTTTGACCACCGGACTAAAGCGTCTCACCAATCTATCCCAGCTTGAAGTCTTACCATCACACCCGACAAGTGCTTTATGTCGAAAGGCAAAGGACGTCTGAATTCTCCTTATGAGCAAAATTCACATAGACCTAATAACATTAATACCATATGGACAGGCACCAACTCCCGCGTCTTATTATCAATAAGAGCATTATATTCATCGATCATAGCAATTTTCCAATTAGGGTCATTTAAAGCGGACACGTGGATTGCGGGCAAGGGGGATTTAGAGACATCGAGAATGTAAATTAAAATGTCTTTTTAGGTGTAAAAATACCCCACGACTTCGAGTGACGGTTCTATGACTCAAGGAAGAATTGAGGAATTTCGGGAATTTTCTAGGCTCGGGACGATGTGAGCGGTGGGCCTCTTGGCCCAAATCGTAATCACGAGGACTCATCAATTTGGACCCGTTCGAATTGGGCTAAATGGCCCAATTTCTGGGGAATTGTTCGATGGCGAGAATGATTGGCGGCGTCTTTGTGGGTCCAAGGCAGCGGTGGAGCCCATTTGGAGGATTTAAGGTGCGGAGAGGTCCGAAAAATTCCGAATAATATCTGTGGATATTTGGTCATCCAAAATTATCGACTTAGGCTCGGGAGTATGAACTTTCGTAAAGGGAATTGAGTTTCATCAAAAATGACATGGCGATTTATTATGATTTTCTTGGATGATAAATCAAAACACTTATAACCACGATGATTCAAACGGATAACCCAAAAATACACCGCAGGGTAGACCGGGCACGAAGTTTGTTAATTGTGGTGGATGGAAATAACAGATAACACAAGCACCCAAAAATCCGAAGATGAGAATAAGATGAGTTCTTATTATATAGGATTTTGAGGGGGGAAGAATATGTCAGACCTTTAGAAGGGATTATGTTAAGAAGATATGTGACCATTTGTAGAGCATGATGCCAAAAATATGGAGGTATGGAGGCATGAATTAGGAGAGTTCGGACAATGTTATTGATGGAATGAATTTTGCGTTCGGCCTTCCCATTTTGTGAAGATGTATGAGGACACGAAAACCGAAAATTTATCCCATTTTTAGCACAAAATTCCCGAAACTCCCTATTGTCATATTCTTTCCCATTATCACATTGAATATTTTTTATTTCTCTTTCGAATTGAGTACGAATGAACGCTATAAATTTGATGAAGACAGAAAACACTTGTGATTTATTCGCAATTGGAAACGTCCACAAAAATCTAGAATAATCATCTAAAAAGAGAACATAATATCGATGACCCAATGAGCGAGAGCGAGGCGTCCATAAAGTCGCTATGAATAATCTCAAATGTCATTGAAGTATGAGAATTGGAGTCTACAAATGGCAACTTAACAATTTTCCTAATGAACAAGACTGACAAATTGGAGTCACCACTGCACTTACAAGAAATAAAGCTATTTTTATCTAAAGCCGATAAAATAGAAGATCTCGGATGACCAGGCAGGCATGCCACATGGAAGGAGCAGATGGTGCAAAGGCGTGGTGAATTTGGACTCGATGGTGGCGGCATGATAAGATCAGATCCCCTGCTATCACACCTCATGAGATGACTCCCGTCTTGAAATCCTTCATAGAGAAACCGGAAAGGATCAAATTCCAGAAAGCAAAATTGTCATTTGTAAACTTTTCGGACGGACACTAAATTTTTAATCAATTTAGGAGCATGTAAAGTATTTTTCAAGAGGAGGGGTGGATTGGGGGAGACAACGTTTCGACCATACCCTAGAATTGGAATAGAAGCGCCATTACCAATAATTATCCCCAGGGTGCTCAAATTGGAATAAGATGAGAGAGTACCTGATTCGAAGTCATGTGAGTAGTGGCCTGGTGTCCATGTACCAATTTGGAGTGCGGTTGAGTCAATCCCAGCATGTGCATCGCGGCCGGATGTCGATGCAGTGGGGCTGCTTTGCATGATGGGCTTGGCGGAGGTCGGGACTAAGTACTCTGACGTCTTGAAACCGGGCCATGCTTCTTTGTTGCCGCGTTCTTGAGCCATGGCGTTTTACGCAATGCCTTTGGGTATTGGGCACTGGCTGTTGGCCGCCTTGCACCAGCTGCCGGAATTTACTTGCCGGGTTGTATGGTGCTGGCCCGACGCCCACTGCCCATGCTTCACTTGCCATGGTCCCCACTGCTAGGCCCATGGGGGTGGTGGGCCATCATGATGGTGGATGGGACCCACCGCACCTTGCGACCAGACCTCCGTAACATGCGCGTTTGCCCCGCGGTTTTGTTGTTATTCTTGCGATTATTCTTGCCGCCACCATTATTATGGTTTTGGCCCGAATTATTAACAAAACTGAAGGATTAGGAGAGGCGTCATCATGACAAGCTGGGCTCGCTCTGGTAGCGCCTTTTAGGCAAGCGAAGCTTCTTCCAAGCGTAGCGTGGAGCGGGCTTGATGGAAGTCGGAAGAGGGTTGCTTTGGCGAAGGAGAGTTCTAACACCATTATAGGCCTCGGAAAGACCGCAACCAAGCTGTAGAACTAGACGATTATTCGTTCTTGCGCCCAATGTCTGAGGGTTGATCCGCCAACTCCTACAGTTTCTTGCAATATGCGAAGCGTCACGATCGATCGCCCATTGAGCGTGAGAGAATTCCTGCTCGAGTGTGACGACCAGGAATGTTGGTTGTCTTGGAATATGTCACGCAATCTATTCCATGCACGGCCATAACCGTGATATCTGGCTCCAATAATCGTCATGAAGGTCCACGAAATAGTGGCGTATATCCAGAAGAACGGTGGCATCAAGTGTAATCCATAACTCGGGATCCTCCACATGAAGGGGTCTAGCGGGAGGAATGATATGGTGAAGAACTTGATAAGATATAGCGTGAATTTTAAACAACTCATACGTGGCATATTGCACGTTTTCCATTTCAAGGACAATAGGGACACTTGGCTTGATATTGGAAACCGTGAGGGCGGTGAAAATTGTTCTTAGACATATTGATAAGAACAAAGAAGGAGGGAAATTTAAGAGAGGTTTTGAGAGCGGAAGACTAATTTTGGAAGAGAAACCGAGGGGGGAGGGGGTGTCTCGGTAGGGGTCCAAAAAATTTAGGGAGAATTTTTTTTGTAAAATCTAGTCTCTTGATACCATGAAAGAAATAATCCCCTTGATTATTTTCATTGATTGAATAGATATATATACAAGTTACAAAACCTTCTCCTACCATAATTCTAACTATACAATATAGTAAGTGTATATCCTAATTATGGTAAGTGTATATCCTAATCTAGGTAACAAATATACTACAATATACACACAATATACTTTCCTTAATATACATTATTTGTTCACTGATTTTCTACCCTTAACTCCCGTGATGGGCTTCGGGCTTATCACTTTGCTCCATGCGTTCTTATCGGCGAGAGGCCAGTGAGGAGTGGACCAGATCTTCTTTGCATTCAGACAGCCCGCTTTACTTGATCCATTGATATATATGTGATATACTCTGCTGTATATTCAGTGTATATCACATGTATATTGCTCTGTTTAACAGAAACCCCTTGAATGCTGAATTGAATTGGTGTTGGCCTTCCCCTATATCCTTGCGGACTTGTGGTTCATTATTTCTAGTAAATGGTAGCACCAACTCTGAGAAAAACAGCTCCACAAAGTTGGCGCTGATGGGGCTATATCCCATGAAGGCGTTCCCTCTGACCAAAATTGGTCCAATGCGACTCAAATTAGTTAATGTTGGATCGAGTTACCTATCCTAATATCACTCACATTCGCTTGAAAATCTACTAAGTTTAATTCATTTAATGTGAGACTATTACTATTTGATGACAATAACAATAACAACAAATAATAATTACTCCTCAATTCTAAGCAAGTTGGGTTAACTTTATGAACTTTTATTGTCATTGTCATTTCATTACACTTGTCCATATTCAACAAGTATTACTATTTGAAGTCACTTAAAAAAAAGGTACATTTGATTTCTGATAAAATAAATGCTACATTAATTCAAATTTATATGACTTATTACTATTGTTATAGAATTGATTTATGGCGTTCTCTTTCCTTTTTACTTCGATTATTGTGAGTGGCAGAGTTACGAACTCATATAAGGGGATTAAAAAAAAACTATGTCACTGGATTGGATATGTACGTTAAATCATTATTTTCTTGTCTTTGCAAATAAGTTTGAATTTTTCATTATTATATTAAGAAGATCCAACAGTTTATCTATAACTAATAATTTTAAATTTTCTATTTGCACAATGTAATTCTCCGGTGAAGGTGCTTCAATCGAACCCCTTTGCCCCTACCAAGTTCCGCCTCTAATTGTGGTGCTTATTATTTCTAAACAAGAAAATCTTATTGGAAAAAGAAAAGAATGAAAGTAGTTGATGTCTAATTTCATACCACAGCTAAAACGCTTAAACACATTGACCTTTACATTTGAATAGTACAATAATAATAATATTCATTAGTGTCAAATAAGTTGGAGTCGGCTATATGAATCATCAATAAATATGTTCGGCAGTATTTTAAACAAAGAAGACCTGATATTTTGGAACTTTCTATTACTCCTATGTTTTTGCATCCTTAATCAATGATTAATCTAGCGTCTTAGATAATTATATTCCCTCTTTAAGTAATCGTTAAACAAAACAAATACTACTATATTCCTTATGGGTCTAGGTTTATAATTCGTGCAAAAGAATGTCAAATCATTTCATAAAACAAAATGATACAAAGTAGAAAGAAATCCAACAAGATAACCTAAACAAGTAATTTGACTGCTGTCATGAGAATCAAGAATACACTAATTTGGTACCAATCATGCATATCATGATCATCTGTAGATATCAAATAATAAAACTTACAGTTCAAGTATAATTTTTTTTATTAAGTCAAGTATAAATTAAACAAGGAGTATCAATGTGATTCTCATGATCAGATCTGATGGTCCAAATCAGCAGCTCTGAGTGATTTCCTATATGGGATATGTCTATCTGGTACTGTAATCAACCACTAAATTCCTTCCACGTGTACATGAGGGCGTTGTGTTCACGTGTGGTGCCAAGGATAAGAATTTTATATTAGTATATCATAGTAGCCCCGGGCACAGGCGAGTTAGTAAGTGGCAAGTTGATTGGGTACAACCACTCCGACGTCGCGGGTTCGAATCCGTGTGGTGACAGTCTTTGCTGAAATATTACAAGGGCTGCTGCTGGGTTCATGTCCCGTTGGTCCTCTCCCTTGCAGGGCTGTCACTCGCGCATATCTCTCGATTTACATCCCACCTGGCCAAGGGGCCTCTGGTACAAGTGGAGGGGTGATTTCGCCTTCGGGACTTTCCCCTTCACATAGTATACCATAGTACAAACAATTTGTAGGTCCCATTTGGCAAAGCCGAGCCAATAGATCGACTGTGAGAATGGCTTGAAAGTGACGTCATGGAAGCCGACAAATTGACAACTCACGTCGGCGTCTTAATATAACGCGGGGAGGCATTTAGTTTGGATGGTGACATTCAAGGATAGAAGATGAGCGTGTGGATGGATGGATGGACCACTTCGTTTTGTGGGCCGAACACTCATCTTAATGAAGCTCACATATGAAATCGGCCCAAATTAGTTGTATGTACCTTCATGTCAAATTTCACTTGGTAAATTAACTTAATTAAACAATTGCTTAGCTAAAAAATAGCTGACAAATGTATAATATATATATATATATTTATATTGGATTGCAGATGAAATTTTTCGCCGAGCGATCAAATGTGTAGCTTACTAATACCTACAAATTTTTCCAATTTCATCTTTTAAGTTTGGGACGTCATTAAAAAAATTGGTCCCTACAATATATAGTGGAGTAATAATAGACCTATAAAATTTTAAAGTTAAATACATTTAATCCAACTTATTCTATTTCTAACTACAGAATAATGCTTTTATGATATCTCATATACCCTTTCCGTATATGAGACACCAAAAACATATAGTTTAAAGTTACTTTTTTCATATTAAACTTTCGTTAGGACGGTAAAATGTTTTCTTTCGAAGAACCTTTTTTCTTTCTTTATGTGTTATACCCTTGATTTTTTTTTTAATTTGCTGCATTCCAAGATTCAATATTCAATAGCGAAAGAAAAAGATTCAGTACTCAGTATTGATTTCGTATGATTTATCTAGAAGAAAGTTTTTAAATGCACGTTGTCTAATGTTTTTGGAGGAATTAATTATTTTTATATCAGAATGCTTTTGTCTAAACAGAATGGGCAATATTTTTAACGTAGATTAAACAAGGCATTTAACGTGTAATTGGACTAAAAGAAAGAATAATTGGTAGATTAAATTTTGTAAACCGTAATTGTTACTGTATAACATATTAATAATGTTTTCGTCCGCTTATAGATTGTTTTTCTTGTTGTGATTTATTGGAATTGTCTTCTACTCCAACTAAATTCCAAAAAATATTTTGTATTCTATCACAAAGAAACTTATCATCGCCCCACGGATAAAATGACAAAAGCGTTTAACGCTTGAAGCAACTTCAATTCATGACCTGTACGTACATTAAAGTAGATGATGTTAAAAAAAGAAAAAAGGGTAATTAAACAAATGTAGAAAATAAAATCATCCAACTAACATCTATAATTCCTGTTACGTGCAGATCACATTTCTGTTTTATTGTTGCATCCAAATCGATTTCTCTCTCTTTCATTTGTAAGATACAACGTCCTAGTTGGCTTTATCTTAGCTACAACTTCCCATTGTTTGCAAGATTTTTTGCTACTACGCCACTAAAGGGTATGACATAGCGATAAATAAAGTAGGATGAAAAGTGTGGAAGATCATTCAGAAACAGAATCAGAATTTCAAGTTTGTGAGTTAAATCTTCTAAGGTTTTTAGCATTTCAGGTTTATTATCTTTTGTAATTTTAATAATTTTTTACACATAAATTTATGCTAGGTGTCGAAAGTACTAGGTTTAGATGAACTCAATGAGTGAGCTGAGATCAGAATGTAGGGCTAATCTAGCCTGAAGACACTCTTTATATGGTGTGATATTATCTGTTTTTTGTCAAGTTCACACGATTTTTTTCAAAAAGCCTCACACCAATTCTCTTAAAAGTATCTTACATCTCATGTGTAGCTTCTTATTCTTTTCAACTACCAATGTCGGAGTTTGTTCTTGCACCTAACACAACGATCGAATTGCATTTGAGACAAAAGACGCTAGGTGAGAGTTATCCAATTACTATGTGTTGGTAGGGAATAACAGGAATCCGACAAAATATTCGAGGTATGTACAAGCTAGTTCGACCATATATTTAAATTTATGCAGGTAGAATAATTCAATATTTATATATTGAAAGAAGATAATAAGTAATAATCGAGAAATATTTGAATTGATTCAAATATCATAGTTATTAATTTAAAATAAAGGTTTCTCTTACTATGTATACTTATCAAATGTGGCATATATACCTCAAGAAAGAGAATCACATTATTACGAGCTTAATTGTTGGCGTCAAATGATTACTTGGTTTCTAACAACTTTGGATATAAAAAACAAGTAAACTAAAAGGTGAAGAAAAACATGAGCGTTGACAATTACAACTAGGAAAAAATCAAATCAATCTGTTTAATGAATAGAAGGGGGTGGAAATTGATACAGAAAGAAGCAAATTGCTATGGCAACCCATTTCACTGAGCTGTAATGATGGGGCGCATGTGGGTAGGATTCAGAGATTTTTAGATGGTCTGCTAAAAATACATTGGCATATTATTTCTATTTCTTCCTAAGTTTTTCTGAGATAAAAAAATAAAAATAAAAATAGAATGAAGAATAATAGGATTGACATTGCATCAAGGGAGTGATCTATTTTCGAATCTCGCAGAACAGAATGTGATACGATGAGATAGAATGCAATAGAAAGAAAGACAGGGAACGTGAGGGACTCCTTTCATAGGTAGCAAGGATAGGAAGAAGGGGTTCAATGAAGGCTTTTGTTGAGGTCTACTGATCAATGAAGTGCGCGAGAATCATGAGATTTTCAAGTTTAAAGTTCAGCAAATTAAAAGTTAAAAACACTAGATAATTTTATTTCATATGTCTAAACCTTGATAAACTAAGTTATCCAATATCCGTGATAATGGGATTATAGCAAGTACTCCGTATAATTAATCGAGATACAATAAGCTGATTCGAATATCAAAATTATAAAAATAAATAAATAAAATAAAACAAATAGTGGGAGTGATAGATAAGATGTGAAAAGACAAAGTCGTAGGAGCAAGTTGGTGAGCTTCTGAGTTCTGACTCCTAACCATTTTGCTTGCCTGCCAACATCTATCTGGCTCCTCTCAATTCTTCCACTAATGTTATTCTTCAGTTTCAATTTACTATGTAAATTTATTTTCTTTTGTCCGTTAGAAAAAATATTTTTTTATAGTTATACATATGTTATGACAAATTTACAATAACATATTCAGTGAAGTCCCACAACGTAGGGTCTGGGGAAGGTAGAGTGTACGCAGACTTTACTTCTACCTTGGTAAGTAGAGAGACTGTTTCCGAAAGGCCCTCGGCTCAAGACAAAGCATAAGCACAAGCAAAGCAAGAGAAACGGTCAGATCCGGGCAAGAAATTTAAAGCAGAATGAAAATGCGAGTAACAAAAGCGAATAAGCCATGATAAAACATTCTGAAAAAGGAAGCAGTAACTAACGCATGTAAATAAGATAAACAAAGTATATGAAAGAACATACAGTAGCAGAAATCAAAGGACAGAAGACTATAAAACAATATTGCGCCTACTAGTATGATAGGCTAAACAAGGCTACAATAATAACAATACAACTACCAGTAAGTAAGCGTAAGTAAGACTACATTCAACTACCTACTACCTTTCTACCCTAATCTGTGTCTTCCACAATCCTCTATCTATGGTTATGTCCTCAGTAAGTTGCATCTGCGTCATATCTCGTCTAATCATCTCTCCCAATACTTCTTCGGCCTACCTCTACACCTCCTGAACCCGTCCATAGCCAACCCTCACACCTCAATAAAAAAAATGTCCTAAAATAAATGTCTCCTTAGAAATTCAAGACATAAATTGATTACTTTTTTTCAACTATCCCTTGGACAAAAATTGGTAAGTGTTCTATTCAAGAAACATTTACTATCTAGTTCTTCATTCAAGACATAAATGATTAATACTCATGCATGCTTTAATTGAGAGGAAAACGTAATTTATTTTTATTAAATATGTGTCATTTAATAAACTTTACATTGTATTATTAATTTTTTAATATATATAATTTTGACTAAGATGACAATTGTTATATAACAGAGGGAGTACTACATAGCACACCTAAAAAGTTAGCTAAAAAGATGCTGTTGCTGTTAGTATTTGCTTTCGTCGAAAATTACTTTTACTATTTGCGAAAAAGTTTACCTTTTTCTCTGCCAAAGCAATTAAAAGGGTATGATTGACCCTCGGTAACCTTGGTCATCATCATCATCTAAAAAGAGGATGGTAAAAGGTAGACTAAAAAAAGTTAAAAGTCACAGTAACACAAAAATGTCATGATTAAAGCTATGATTGGTGGGAGTCTTTTAGAAAGCTGAAAAAAATTGCAAAAGCCTAAAGTTGCTTTAAAGGAAATACAGTATACATATTAACCGAGACGGATTCAATGAATTTTGAATTTTAGCCTTCTTGAGCTATTTTATTCTAAATTAATAATTTATATATATTAAACAATTTTTTAATAATAATACAGTGTTTAAATTATAAGTATCAAGTTCTATCGAACTCATACCTTATACTCTACCTACATCTCTGCTTATACATACTGATCATTTAAATACTTCTTGTATTATCAACACATTTTAACATGTTACAACGTAATCTATTTTATTTTTTAAATTATTGATCACAATTCGTGAATAGTTTACACATAATTATTTTTAAAATAATTTAATAGTATAATTTCTTATACTATATATATACTATATATATAACGCAGCGGATATTGAAAACGTGTTTCAAACCCAACAAACGTAGAGCGATTTGACTATAGGGTAATTTAAAACCGTAAACATAAGACTTGAATGATACTTACATGTTTACAATATCTGGAATCTTTATCAACTATGGGTGCGCACGCGAATATCCTTTCGATTGCAAGCTCCAAGCTTCAATGTATTCCTCCTTTGAAAAGCTATGAAATCCGACAGAGGTTCGAAAGAGTGTTTTGATTCTAAGTCTCTAAGACTTAGAATAATGATATGAAAATCAAGTGTCATAAATAATGAAGCATATGTTTGTATTTATAGGTGAAAAATTAGGTCAAACCGGATTAGGGTTTGACCTTGGACCTGCCCCAAAATTCAAGACAAATTAGGTCATGGCGTCGCGACCCTATGGTGTGGGCGCCGCGGCGCTGACGTGGCCCTACACTGTCTCATTTTATTTTCCGCATATTCTTAATTAAATCCAAAATTCAATTTTGACTTAATTAAAACAATCATTATTCATTTAAATATCTCGATTCTAAATAGAATATTTAATACTCTCTCAATACATCCTTAGATTGAAAAGACAATCGACATAGTGTGACCCTACAAGCCTTCACATATCGACATTAATCAAATTAAGGTCTACGCGGAACTCCTAGACGGCGCCGCAAGACGAACTCAATATGTGAAGTACGTTTACACGAATCCAGTAAACTTAACCTCTATGTGGTAAGATAAAATCCTTTCATTCACGACACACCCGATCAAGCTTAGAATTTGTCAAGTGTCTATCCAAATGACTTAATCATTGTATCTCATCTATATTAGTTGACAACTAGACCATATTCTAAATATGTCTATTGCGTTGGCCAACGACTTAGTCAACCTAATATCACTAAGAAGCTGAGTGTTCTCTCGAATATACATTTGAGGAATGAATCCTAATCTTGGCTCAACTACCACCTTTAATCCACATCGTAATGTACCCAATACAATCCGTATCTCAACCTATAAGACATTTGAGCTTAGGACAAGATCAAAGTATATTACTTTGTAGACAAGGTGCGCATTGACCTCAAGTCTAAGGACATCAATCTCCCACACGCTGATCATACTTTAGACAAGTATAACAAACATTATATCAGCAGGGTATACCAATACTTCCAAAGTATCCATGTGTCCATCACGAGTAGCTATTACTCGTAGCAGGTGAGACATACTACATCCTCTAAGGATGTGATGCAGACCACATGTTGACTTATCACATATCATCGATATCCCATTCTCGATGATCATTAATCGAGACTATTTTAAGAGTTACGTTACTAATAACAACGTAACCTCTAGGGATACATATTATAGAATATTATAAACAATCAACTAATAATTCAATAATTGCAAATGTCAAAATATTAATTTTCATTAATAATAATACGAATGTGTATAAAATACATTTGTCCTAATACAGATTATCTCTAGGACATACATATATTTTCAATATATAATTAACCGGACTTTAAAATACGATGTGGTTTTATGAACTTTAGAGCACGCATGGAGCAGCAAGTGCTAGAGCAAGCAGATCAACTAAGCAAACCAAAAAGGAGGTGGTCAGAGCTTTTCTCAATTTCTAAAAAATTTAATAATTTATTAATTAAGAAAACACAACATTCATGATTCAACTGACGGAATATAAATATATCAAAAAAATTATAACATTAAGACCGCATCTCAAAAATCTCATGCTCCCCATCTGCAATACTATAGTCTATACAGCCCCACGAAACTGACCAAAAAGCCTTATCTTCTCCTAAAAAAACATTACATCTCCTGTCAACTCCTTGAACTATATATATATATATATATATTCCATTCCTGTACTACCAATATTTCCAAATTAATTATATACTACTCCTTTTTCTTCCTTTCCATATAGTATATAATTAGCTAATGTTCTTCCAACCAACATATTGCAAAAGGGGTCAAGAATTTTTGCCTAAGCTAAAACAAACTCTTCTTTCACAACAGCTTGCAGTTTTCTGTTATAGCATATGGTAATTTGTCTTCTTTTTTCCCTTCTAGTTTTTCATATTTGGAAGTTTATGACCAGTATTAAGATTCTGATGGCTTCATATATACAAGTAGACAAATTGTACTAGTAGCTAAAACTGACGTTAGCAAAATCTATTTTTGTATATTATCACAGATTATATATATGGATCAAGAATATGGTTGTTAGAGCCACTTCTGCGTTTCACCAAAGGCTGTGAATTGTGATTCTATATACAGAGACCATTCAAGATTTCATTCTGTCACATAAGGCCAACATTTTCTTACAGGCTGCAGCTCACTTAATTGTACGTTTTTTTTTCTTTCATGAAATTAAATTTCATTCATTTTGATCATAAAGTTTATGCAAGACTTAATTCTCACCGGAATATCTAGAAAAGTTCATTAATTCATGCATTTAAATTTGACGAGTTCAATAATTACGTTATTGCCACTGAATCCTTACGTTGATGTATTTTAGTGATTTTTCATACGCTCACACAGATTTTTGGTCTGTGTAAAAAGTACTGAGTTCGGTTGAAAGTTTATTAATCTATGACTCACATTTTTCAGGTATGTAAGAGTGATCTTACTATTGAAAAGGTACTATCTATGGAGAATTTGCATTGGGATGAAACTCCAATTAATTTTGGAGCTTCATTTGATCCAATACACGTAATTTCAAATTGGAACATGCCACGACGCCAAGAAGCTGCTATTAGATTGGCTACTGATTCTATGGCTGCTAAATTCGGAGCGGATCTAACCCGGGATTGTTCTGAAATGGGCTTTTCTTCTTCCCCAATGCGAAATATGCCAAATTACATTAGTGATGATAATCCAATGGGCCTAATGTCCGATTTTGGTGTCCAAATGATTAAGCCAGCAACTGGACTACTCTCTAACACTGGATCTCTAGAATCCATTGATGGTTTACTATCAGCAACCACTACCAACAACATGGACACATCAATCGAAGACGATGGCATGTCCTTAATTTTTGCTGATTCGAATAGCTTGTGGAATTCGGGAGAGTCTACAGGCATTAATGCTCCTAATAAGCTGTCGTCAGGTTATCAACAACTTTTGACCTGTCTACCTGACCATAAGATATTGGAGGAAGAAAAACAAAGAAAACGAAAACATTACGAGCCCATTAATGCTAATGAGCTCGATGAGGCGGTGTCACAATCATCTCGGGAAAATAACAAGAGGAGCCACGATCAAGCTTTGGGGAATTCACCAAACGAGTTCAATCTATTCCAGTCAGATTCATTAAATGGAGATTGTGGTAATTTTCAGCTCATTTCGGAAAAGCAACCGAAGTGCAAGAAGCCCAGGTTGACGGATGATAATAATAAGCGTCCAAGTTCATCAAACATTAATTTCCAACAAGCTAGCTCATCAGCATCCTCAATAGATCAAGAGCCCGATCCAGAGGCAATCGTGCATATGAAGGAAATGATATACCGGGCTGCAGCATTCAGGCCCGTGAACTTCGGGACTGAAGTACTGGAAAAGCCCAAACGGAAGAACGTAAGAATATCAACTGATCCACAGACAGTCGCGGCGAGACAACGGAGAGAAAGAATAAGCGAAAGAATTAGGGTTTTGCAAAGGCTAGTTCCAGGAGGAAGCAAAATGGATACAGCATCAATGCTTGCTGAAGCAGCAAATTATTTGAAATTTTTGAGGTCACAAGTTAAAGCCTTAGAAGCCATAGGTCAAAAACAAGATCTTTTTTCTTCAATACCATTTCATTATCCAATTCCCATGCAATTACCACATTTTCCACTACAAAACCCTAATCCAGTTCATCGACCAAAGAGTTAACGTGTTTTTTTTGTTGAAAAGAAATCCAAGAGGAAAGGGACAATAAATTTGTAGTGTAAAAACTTTTAGTTTGTTTTGTTGGAATATGTTCCTTGTCTTTCATTGATTATTATGTACAATATATATATATATATATATATATATATATATATATATATATATATATATATATATATATATATATATATATATAGTGTTACATAATTACAAACTAGGTAACTAAATCTTCATAATTACTATTGGAATATAAATTTACCTAATATAAAAGATATACAAAATATGATAATATTCTATCAATGGTAATATACAAAATATGGTAATATTCTATTATACCCCAGCAGTTGCAGCGGGAGGTTCTCGTACGCTGAGACTGACTCGAAATCCATCAAAGAGTATGCGCAGAAGTCCTTTAGTGAATATGTCAGCAATCTGATATCAGGAAGGAACATGAAGAACACGAACTTGTCCACATGAAACTTTCTCACGTACAAAGTGAATATCCATTTCAATGTGTTTAGTGTGCTGATGTTGAACGGGATTGCCGGAAAGATATATCTCACTTACATTATCACAGTAAACCATTATAGCCTTATGGAGTGGGCCAGTGAAGCTCAAGTAGAATGTTGCGTATCCAACAAGACTCAGAAACAACATTCGATACACATCTGTACTTAGCTTCGAAACTGTATCGAGACAGAGTAGGTTGTCTTTTAGAAGACCAAGAAAGCAAGTTATTTCCGAGGAACACACAGTAACCCGATGTGGATCGACGAGTGTCAAGACATCCACCCCAATCAACATCAGAATAAGATGTGAGACCAGAGAGTGAGGATTTGTACAAGTGTAAGCCAAAATGAAGAGTACCTTGTACATTTAGCAAAATACATTTGAGGGCACTCATATGTTCATCCGTCGGGTTGTGCATATATAAGCATATTTGTTACACAACATAGGATATATCTAGTCTCGTGAAACTGTAGTGCTCCTGCTAAACTGCGATAGTGAGTCGGGTCAGCATACAGAGAAATTAAAGAGGCACTAAGTTTGGAATTAGTGTACACCGGTGTGTGGACCGATTTGCAAGACGTCATGCATGTTCGATCAAGGATCTCTTCGGCGTACTTCCTTTGACAAAGAAATAAGCCACATGCATGTCTCGTAACAGCAACGCCTAAAAATTAGCTTAGGGGGCCTAAATCCTTTATAGCAAACTTAGAGGCAAGATGTGACATAATGGATCGACGAAGTGCATCAAAAGATGTGGTGATGATGATATCATCAACATATAGTAGGATGTATGCCATGTCATTACCCTTGCTATAGATGGACAATGAATGATTAGATTTGGTATGTGAAACCTCGATAGAGGATACAAAATTAGAAAATCATTGGTACCATGCACGAGGAGCCCATTTCAGTCTATAGAGTGATTTTTTTTAAAAGACACACATAATCTAGATGAATCGGATCCCTGAATCTCATAGGTTGATGCATAGATACGGTTTTATGAAGGTCTTCATGCAAAAAACATTTTTGACGTCAAGCTGATGAATAAGTCAATGCCTGACATACTCAGTACATCAGTCGTATCGACGTCCTTTTTGTTGGGGACGCTGCATTTTATGCCCGCAGATTCATATTGAGAGAGTGACAGTTCGCCCTAGTAGGTTGCTGGTATTTGGAGCACTCTGTTCATTTCGGAGTTGCGGTCTGGTCGTGGTATGTTTTACTCTTTAGAGGCTTGTAGATAGGTGTCCTGTGGTTAGTTGTCATGTATGGCCTTGTCGGCCTTGGTATATAAACGTGTAGGTTGGGGCTTTTGAGTTGGAACTTTATATAATCTATCACGGCTTAGTCCGTGTTTAAATATGATTAAGGGTGGAGTGTAGATGTGGTGCCCGACGGGTAGGGTCCGGGTGCCCGTCGCGGCCCTCCGGTTTGGGTCGTGACAGTTGTTCCCGGAATTTATTTCTTTGTTGTTATTCTGGGAACGTGAGCCATGTGTTGGATCAATGGTTTGCCTGTCAACACAGGACTCGTGCTCAAACAAAAAGGTAATCCTTCGTGGGATGAGGCAGGATCCGAGCGGGTTAGCATGGTTGCCACCGGTGGCTATAAGGGCGGCGACGGTTGTGTGCTGGCATTAGTCGCTGCCCGCTTTATTTTTTGGGTTTCTTCAAGAATGAGTCTTGAACGAGCCTTATAGAACGGAGACAATGTCGTGCTTTGTTGGAGGATGGTAGCGATGCCGTCATAATTTTCATTCAAACCCGCAATAAGTTGCATCACCAATCGTTGATTAGTGACCGGTGCACCAACGTTGGAGAGTTGATCGGGAATCATCTTAAGTTTTTAACAATATGGTGACGCATTAGGAAAATCATCATGCTGAATGGCTTAAAATTAATTTTCCGGATACAAGGCACATTGTGTCTTGTTGGCATGAAAAATACTTTCCAAGCGCTCCCACATTTGTCGTGCATTGGCATCAGTTTCAATGATTGTATGCAATAGATCGTTCGAGATCGTGTCGTAGATCCAATGCCGCATCTGAGCGGGACCAAAGTTCATCGTCAAAATTATCAGGTCTTTCTAGGGGCTTTGATTTTGGAGGGATGGTCTAGTCGATGAATTTGTATACACGACAATGAATCTTAAATTATTCCACCCAAGATGAATACTGAACCTTTTCCATCTCAAGAGTTATGGGAATGAAATTCTTGATGTTGTTAACTGCAAGAGCAGGATGAAATTTAGGTGGTTCAGCCATTGGAAATTGGAGAGGAATAGAGGAAAGTCGAAGAAAGAAGGGAGGAGACTGCTGAGGAAGAGGGTTGCCAAGGGGGGAGGGGTGGCGACTTAGGGAGAAAAAAAAAGGTTAGGGTTTGACTTCTAATACCATGTAGGAATATGTTTTTTACCTTTCATTGATTATTGTGTACAATATATATATTGTTACATAATTACAAACTAGGTAACTAAATCTTCCTAATTACAATTAAAATATTCTATCAATGATAATATACCAGATATGGTAATATTCTATTATCTTTATTAATTCACTTTGTTTCTGTCGTTATTGTTCTGCAGAGGAGGTTAATTTTTTCTTCCACCCCTCATTTTTCTATCTATCAGATGGGACTTAAAATAATTTCTAGTACGTTGGAGTTGATAATTCTGTTTGTTTCTTTGCATGGAACAAATAAGGTTTTGTTCAATTAGTATGGTAGTCTGTAGCAATAACACATTTAACATAAATTTGAGTTTAAATTTGAATTTGAACTTGAACTTGTGATCTGTCACGAACAGCAATTATGCTACGTACAAGTAATTTCGATTCTGAACCCCTGAGATTTGATTTGTCTTTGTTCATGATCCTGAATACTTGAAACTTGGGTGAAAAGACTGCTAGAACGTTTGCAGTTTTGTAGATATATGTGTCCTTTGATCCACAAGTTAAATTTTGTTTAGTTGAGAGGTAGAGATTGTCCAATGTTCAGCACATATAATAAAATTTGTAACAATAGTTGCAGCAAATATTAGCTGGATCTATTTTTGTATATATGACAATGTTAAAACTTTAAAACTTATACCATTAGGTTACCGTGACCAAAACTATAGGTCTTTCCAATGCCCACCATAAGATTAATATGGTAACTTAGAGAATAAAGAAAATAACATGCTCATGTAGACACTATATTGAAATAGTATAAAAATTATTTATGCTATCAATATATGTAATAAAAATATAAGTATGTTTTAAGCAGTTTTAAAAGGAAAAAGGAAAAGTTATCAACCCTCAGGTTTATCATTATTTCATCATGATATAACTCTGAAAGCCATCTTTACTGCCTAAAGATCTTTGATCCTTATCATGATGAACTCATTATTAGATACACTAAGCTTCAGTAATTGGTAATTCCATTAATTATGAGCATCATAATGAAATCCACTATAAAAGACTGTGAAGATCTCAAAGGTCATAAGTAATAATAAGGGTAATAATAAGGGCTGTGATTAAGATATAGAGCTTAAAAAGTGATTTCCACTTTGTACCTGCAAGTTTAATTGTTTTTAATTTCGGTTTTTGTACTTAAATTAAAAGCAGTCAGCACATTAAACAAACGCACAAAGGGACATCCTTTGTTAGTACAATTTGTGAATCCTAGTCAGTGGTCCTGTCTCCTTGATTCGATCCAAAGCGTGCCCCTCGGGGTTTTCACTTAATCCTTATTGCTAAGCACGTTTATTCTTCCTTCTTGGCAGTTGGTTATTATTTTAATCCTGATCAGAATGTTTTTGTAAAAGAGGAGGTTTGAAAATGCAAACCGCTAAATACTTGCTCCAATCCAATCTGATATCTAGACCAAATCATATTATTTTATTATGGTTAATTGAATTAATAGGATGATAATATATAGTGTATATTAAATAATCAAGAATAAGTGATATTAATAGTGTATTGGTATATTTATATCATGCATCTATTTGGTGTAGTATAAGTATTGAGTGCGGATAAATTTTATCATGCAAACCATGGTGCGGCCTTGCTAAATTACTCCATCCGGAGATAAGAAAGAGTGTCCACTTAGTCATTTGCACTCCTCTTAAGAAAATACTAATTTCTAGAAAAAAATGGATAATTTGAGTAAACTGCCCCTAATTAAATAAGCATTGAGATTTGATCACATAGAACTTAATAGGGGCAAATAAGAAAAACAAGATTAATTATTTCTTGATTTGATAAGTGAAAACTCTTTTTGACTAAAAAAAAAAGAAGCCAAGTGAACATTCATTTTAATCTGGAGGGAGTATGCAGTAAAGATGATCTAGCAATAAATAAAGTGAGTGAAACTTATGGGAACGTGAGATTCAAAGAGGCCAAAAAACATGTAGGTGATTTAGCTTTTCATCTTCATATATAGGTATTGGTGGATAGAGTTATTCAATATTTGTTCTCATAAAAAGTAGCAAACACACACGATGAGGAAGGAAGTGAATTTGAGATTTAAATTTGACGAATTCAATATATATTATGTTTATTTTTCTCACCATTGGATCCATTTTACCTTTAATTTGTAATTATGGGTTCAGAATTTAGTATTTATTAGAGTTTTAATCATTTTACATATAAATTTACTTATGCTTCCTAACAAGAATATTGGGTTCAGTTAAATTCATAAAAATTGCACTACATCCACCCCTATCCGATAGAATAGTCTAGCTGGTGTTGGGATCAAAATAACAGGACATCATACGAAAGTTAATAATTTGCAAACATTGAACGACGATAAATCGACACATAAAACTATATTAAAAAGGCATAATATTATAATATGATTTGGTCAAGTGACATACATATTGACAAACTAATATAAAAAACATAAAACCTATTGGGAGAATAATCTCCTCCTAAACAAGACTCTTTTATGACTACATCGTGAATGTTATTGTGTTATATATGAGAAGAAAAGATCTTCTATATAAAGAAGTTCAACTTATTCTCCAAGAAAAGAATAGATATAAATGAGTCATTTTCTACCAAGAAAATATTTTCCACCAAGAAATTTTTTTTTTGAAGTAAAACACAATTATGATATTATCCAAATAAGGTAGAAAAATTAGGGTAAATCCTAATAAATCTCCCATGGCCTGATTTTTTTGGCAAAATAATCATGATCCTCATTCTTCATGTAATCTTCATCATTGCTTGCTTTCCATGATTTAAAAGTAGGTATTAGTTGAAAATAGGAGCCCTATGCATTAAAAGTGAGCACGAGTTGAAAATTGAAGCCTTGCACATTAAAAATGAGCAGGGGTTGAAAGTTGAAGCCCATGAGTTAATATTTGAGCTCAAGTGTTAAAAGTAAGCAAGAGTTGAAAATTAGAGCCCAAGCGTTAAAAGTAAGCAAGGTTGAAAGTTGGAGCTCATGCGTTAAAAGTAAACATGAGTTGAAAATTGATTTTTGTTTTAAAAAAAGGAGCAATAGATTGTTCAAAATATGGTTGAATTTTTTGTTTCCACATGTAGTACTCTTGGATAAAATCTTCATTATCGTGAAATTGGTTACTCTTGATTTCAACCAGCCTTGAACCTGTCCTGAACATCGCTGAACCATTGACTCTGATATCACTTGTTGGGATCCAAATAACAGGGCGTCATACGAAAACTAATAATTTGCAAACATTGAACGATGATAAATAGGCAAAAGAAACTATACTAAAAAGGCATAATATTATAACATGATTTGGTCAAGTGACATGCATATTGACAAACTAATATAAAAAATATCAAACCTATTGGGAGAATAATCTTCTCCAAAACAAGACTCTTTTATGACTAAATCGTGGATGATATTGTGTTATATATGAGGAAAAAAATCTTCTATTTAATAAAGTTCAAAACTTCTTTTCCAAAAAAAGAATAGATGTAGATGAGTCATTTTTTAACAAGAAAATCTTTTCCACCAATTTTTTTTTAAATAAAATATAATTATGATATAATCTAAATAAGGTAAAAAAATCAGGGTAAATACTAACCGCTAGATGCGCACAAAAGTTGGCGTGAACATCATTTTTATATATTAAAAAAGGGAATTGCAGCAGACATGTGAACAATTAATTCTTCTTTGATGACGAATAGGATGACGGTAAGGTAAAGTGGTGAATCTTTGAAAAATGCGGGGTTGGGTTTTTTTAGTATGTTGTAAGAGGGGTTGGGGGAAATAACTGGGGTTAGAGATTTTGTTTACTAAATATAGCAAATTCTGTTAGAGGGGAAGAAGCCCAGATCTTGCGTACTTGACTTGTAGCTATGATCTACTGAGTCTTTCTCTCAGTTTGTGCATAAAATCAACATATAAGATATTCGATTTTGGGTCCAACTAATTAGAATTTGCTCTTAGAAGTTTCATTTTTAGGTAAAGCCCACACTACCGAAGACGCGCAACTTCATTCTCAAAGCTAAACTAGAGATATCTGATCAAGGAGAGATATTACCATTAACTTTTAATGGTGGCTAGATATGATCTAATGCACTCGACGGTCTTTAAATTGATGTAATAAATCAACTAGCTAGGACAAGTAGATAATCATATCATAACCGCATTAGCTAAAATCAAAGTCAAATATTTATTCTTTTTATTCCTATGATCTCGTGATAGCAATTAATAAATATTTGACTTTTATTTTACCTAATACGGTTATGATACTTGTCCTAACTAGCTGATTCACTACACCAATTCAAAGACTGTCGATTGCCGACTTGTAACTGTTTCTTTATCTAATGATTCTTGGTTGGCAGCCGTTTTAATACTTTGCCTTGCAACCAGAAAATGAAAGAAAAAAAACGTAGTAGTAACAGTTTTATGAGTTTAACTAATATACTTTGATAATGTTGAGAAATTTTATACTATTATATCACATAAATTTCAATCACATATAACTTTTTATATGAAGCATGGAATGCTAACCTGGCATAACATGATAAATGACTTATTACATTAGAAAAACTACACAAATAGTGTAAATTTTATTGATATAAAATTGTTGGTGTGTATAATTTAAATCCTACTTTTATTTGTTTACAACTAGAAAAAAAAATATGTAAAGGATTTATGTTATTATACACTGATAGTATAAATTCTATCAATATAGTTAGTAGATCAGTTACCAGTTTTACCAAATTACCAATGACTCCATACTTATTAAAGATTTACTTGGAATCATCTCATAATTAATTTGATTGTATAACATTTTTTACTCAATTATTGCATAGGACTTAAGCTCGTAAGTAAATAGAAACAATAGCATTTCTGGGTCACCAACTTTTCGTTGATTTCCTCTTATTTATTTTCATAATTTTTGTCGTCCCTCGTCTTCAAGCATAGGTCTGTTTCGAGGTAGTCCCAAGACTTTGCAACTAATCCCGTGGCCCAGGAGAAGTTTGACATATTTTGAAGCATTCAATGGGCTAAAAGTAGGCCCTAAATCAGTGGGCTTGAACCGCTGAATTTGCCATGCATCCAGGCCCATGTACACAATAAGGCTTCTGGCTCAATGCTTGTTGACTCCTTTGCTCAATTTTACCTAGTTCTTGGTCGACAAGACATGCATTATAGTCTCATTTTTAGGAGATGTGCTTCCAATGTTTTAAAGATAATTGACCATTTTACCTTAATGAATCACTAATTTTCTGA
The DNA here is from genome assembly GCA_029783415.1 of Anisodus acutangulus. NCBI lineage: Eukaryota > Viridiplantae > Streptophyta > Magnoliopsida > Solanales > Solanaceae > Anisodus > Anisodus acutangulus. Next base: position 2,039,562 of record CM056497.1, read on the forward strand.
ATTATTAGATTAAATATAAGCTATATGAGAGAAATTTGAGCAGAACATGTCTAACTAGCAATTTTTCATGTGGATATTTGAAATACTAGAAAGCTTAAAAACATCAGCAATTATTTCAGATTTTCAGCTATGATGGATGGCGTGTCTGACTTGTCTTAAATCGTAAATATGAAATGGCGTTAACTTTTGGCTAAACAAAGACATTGACCAAACAAGCTAAGGAAGCTGGAATATTGATGATGCTGTCAATAACCAAATCAATGCTGAATAAGGGTAAGGAATTTAAGTGTAATTACGTAAGTATTTAACTGCAAACTGAAGTAAACTATTCAGGCCCTCCAGTTTATTTAGTTAGCTTATTTATAATGAGATCTATTCAAGATAATATTCAATAGAAATATCTGTCTACCGAGTTGCACCAGGTTGTAGACTGCTTTGAATAGTTATTGTTAATGTTGGGTTTGTTGCTCTGACATTTGACCCAACATATCTTCTGAAGTATTGATTTGAATGCATAAAAATATTGGGAAAAATGTCACAATATTCGGACCAATATTTTATCATAACAATTTTGCCTTACTTCATGATAAGTAATAATATTTTACTATGGGGTAAAATAGACTTAGGTATGGTGAATTGGAGCTGTGTAAAACTTGGTAGAAAGAGTCAAAACTTGGGGAAGAAGTCGAGTGAAGAACAAGTCAAAGTTATTGAGATTTCGACTCCATGATCCTCTCTAACAAACACACAAGCTGTCCACATTTCCCTCAACCTTCTCAATTTGATGCCTTTTGACATTATACATAGTGATTTATGGACAACTCTCGTTTTAAGTTCTTTGGGCCATCGTTATTATGTCTTATTTTTGGATGATTGTTCTATTTTTTGTGGACCTTTCCTTTATCCAAAAAATATCAGATTTTTTCCACCTTCATAAAATTTAGAGCATTCATCCGTACCCAATTCGAACGGAAAATTAAAAATATTCAATGTGATAATGGCAAGGAATATGACAATGGGCCGTTTCGAGAGTTTTGTGACACTAATGGCATATCAATCCTCCCTCATAAAGGCTTAGCATATCAATCCCCACTTAAATGTTATTACAATAAAGATCCTTCATATTCTCATCTTAGGGTGTTTATGCTATCCACATTTTCCGTCCACTACAATTAACAAACTCCAAGTCCGTTCTACCGCTTGTGTGTTTTTGGGTTATCCATCTAATCATCGTGGTTACAAATGTTTTGATTTATCCTCTAACAAAATCATCATTAGTCACCATGTTATCTTTGATGAAACCCAATTTCCGTTTACTAAATTGTGTAGTTCCGTGTAGTTCATTTACTTTTTTGGATGATAGGATCTCACCGTATATTATTGGATGATAGGATCTCACCGTATATTATCCACCATTTTTTTGAGATATCCCGTGACCCGAATCAGCCAGCAGGCCCACGAATTGTTGATCGCAGTCTCGCCCAGCCCCAGAATCTGCATCGCTCCAAATGACATGGCCCACTACTCATTTCGATCTGATATCTACTGTTCACCCAGTTGTTGGGCTAGCAGGCCCACTGCCTGCTAGCCAGTCCACTGCCAACCTAAGAAACACCCAACTCTCGTCCAATTCTACCTCACATTAAGGGCCCGTTACTCGTTGCCAAATGGGTATTATTAAACCAAAACATCATTTTAATCTTAATTCTAATGTCACTAAATATCTCATACCACGTAAGCCAGTGTCTGCCCTTCATGAGCCGAATTAGAAATTGGTCATGTATGACGAATATAATGCTCTTATTGAAAATAAGACGCCGGAGTTGGTTCCCCATCCACCTGGTGTTAATATTATTCAGTCTATGTGGATTTTTACCCATAAAGAAAATTCTGACGGTTCTTTTGAGAGGCATAAGACCCGTCTTGTAGGTGATGGTAAAACACAACAGGTTGGCATGAATTGTGGAGAGACATTTAGTCCGGTGGTCAAACAGACAACCATTCACACTGTGCTAAGTCTAGCTCTCTCAAAGGCATGACCCATTCACCAGATGGATGTGAAAAATATTTTATTACACGGTGATCTTAAGGAGACAGTTTACATGCATCACCCCTTAGGTTTTAGGGACTCCAATTATCCTTATCATGTCTGTTTGGTGAAAAAGTCCTTGTATGAGCTTAAGCAGGCCCCACGGGCTTGGTATAAAATGTTTGCAGATTATGTGTCTACTATTGGATTTTCTCACAGCAGGTCTGATCATTCACTATTCATCTATCGGCGTGGTACTTCTCTGGCATACATTCTATTATATGTTGATGATATTATATTGACTGCATCATCGGATATTCAACACAAGTATATCATGTCCCTTCTCATTTCAGAATATGCTATGAAAGACTTGGGGCCCCTAAGCTATTTTTTTAGCATAGCAGTCACTCGTCATGCAGATGGTCTATTTTTATCTCAGAAAAAGTATGCTGCAGAGATTATTGAGAAAGATGGCATGTCATCTTGTAAGTCTACTTCTAATCCGGTGGATACCAAACCGAAGCTGAGTGCTACGTCCGGCACCCCATACGAGGATCCCACCAACTATCGCAGTCTTGCAGGAGCACTTCAGTATCTTACTTTCACGAGACCTGCTATTACTTATGCAGTACAACAAGTGTGTTTGTTTATCCATGATCCACGAATTTAGCACATGCATGCGCTCAAACGCATTATACGATATATACAGGGCACACTTGATTATGGATTGCATTTATATTTGTCCGCCGTTTCTACTCTCGTGTCTTATACAGATGCTGATTGGGGTGGCTGTCCTGATACCAGACGTTCGACCTCTGGTTATTGTATGTTCTTTGGAGATAACTTGGTCTCTTGGTCTGCAAAACGCCAGGCTACATTATCGCGATCCAGTGCAGAGGCCGAGTATCGATGGGTAGCCAATATGGTGTCTAAATCATGTTGGCTGCGTAATCTTCTATTAGAACTTCATTTTCCTATTCCGAAAGCTACCTTGGTCTATTGTGATAATGTTAGTGCAATCTATCTTTCTGAAAATCCGGTCCAACATCAGCGTACTAAGCATATCGAGATGGATATTCACTTTGTTCGCGAAAATGTAGCTCGTGGACAAGTAGCGTCTTGCATGTCCCTTCGAGGTACCAAATTGCTGACATCTTTACTAAGGGTCTTCCCTCGGTTCTATTTGAAGATTTTAGGGACAGTCTCAGCGTACGACAACCGCCCGCTATGACTGTGGGGGTGTGACATAAGGAGTATACACATGATATACACGTGTATCTGAGTTCAAGTTTTAGCGTAAACTTACCATAGTTGAAGAATTCTTTTACAAGTATAATTAGGATTTATTGTTATAATAGGAATATAATTTTCCATAATTAGGGATTATATATTGTATATAAATAACTCTTCATTAATAAGAATAATCAAGAGATTATTCCTTTCCGCATCGGTGTAGTTGAAACCTTGAGGAATTCCACAACCTATGCTTATGAATCATGGAAAAAAAAGTTGAGAATAGTATTAGAAGTTTTATCCAACAAAAAATAAAATTATCAAAGGAAATGAGCAAACAATAATGAATTGAAGGTTATAAAATGAGATTATACCTGATTGATCAACTTGGGCCTGAGCTTCAAGTGCAAAGAGAGAAATACAAATTAGAAAGAAAACAACCAGTTCTTTCATCATTTTAGTGTTGAAATCAAACTCCAGATTCTTGATCACTAGACCATGAAGTGATTAACCAGCGTAATTGCCATCTTAATTATATGCATAATTCACCAAGTGTCATTAATTAATTTCTTTAGTAAATTCACAAGACGATGCGATTTTGTCCTTACATGAATTATTCTCATTTTCTCTATTTTATCAGGAGCTAGCGTTGGCGAGAAAGTGAAATGAGGAATTAAAATAGTTAAGTTTACTTCGTGACTAAAAAAAAAACAAGTCGCAGATCTAAAAAAGGAATTCGCAGAACAGAAAGAATGCAATGTGTTTTGATTTATAGATTATAGAATTTAACGAGTTATTAATGTGAGAGAGATTGACTTTTCTAATGATGACAATGAGAGCTAAAATTCTCCTATATCTGACTCCGCATTATCTTGTTATAATTAATCAGTTCCTTTAAACATTCTTAACATAAGATTAACCAAACAATAGGATAGACATCAAAGAGAAGAAAAAACAAGAACGAAGCTTGAACAGCGGAAACTGGAAAGGCTTCTCTTCCCAAAGAATTCGAAACTTTTGCAGTTTCTCCTTAAGATGCCGCATTACACGCTTAGAATTCTCAATCTTTGTAATATTTGATAGAATTTAACTAAATCTTTAGTTAATGATTTGAGAATATTTTGTATGATTTTTGCTTAGCAATTTTTATTTTGGTTACATAAGATGCTTTAGCAGAGAATTGAAATAGCTATATCAACAAATTGATTTAATCATTAAGAGTACATCTATCATGTTGGCCGAGGAACATCAAAATTATATGAAAGATTTCGAAAAAATGGTCCACCATTTGATTCCCCAATATTGAGTCATATTGTAGAATATTATACATAACACATCACATAGACTTGGAGGAGGATAATATAAAATGAAAAAAAGGGGAAAAATCCATAAACTTACTCAACCCAATCTCCACAAAAAAATCTTTGATCTAGAGGCAACGAATTTGGAGTATCATTAGCTAGCTTAGCCTTTTTCCAGTCAGTTTGGAATAGACTCATTTTTAGGCTTTCTATCTTTGTGAGAAGACCCATGCCTTGGCGAATCAGTCATTTTCGTTACAGTATATAATTATACATGTGAAATATCACTAATATAATAACAAATGTAAATTTAAGGAACCTTAAAGGTTGAGCTCATCAAGTCTACATCTTGGATCCATCTCTGCTCATGCCTCTACTTATGACCTTCATGCCACCTATGCGTGTTCGCCTTCTCTCATTAATCGCGTTACTCAATCTTCCACGCACACAAGAAAAGGCAAAAGGGTGAGGCTTTGGAGTGACTCAACGTCGAAAAATACTTCGTATGATCACTACAATCGCTGTCACCTCCAAGGCTAATACTTCCCTCTTTGTCACTGTCCAATTCAGACACCCCTGGCTTGAAAATGAACAATCCATGACTAGAACCAGGTTCACAAAACAACCAAGAATGCACATCCCAAAATACTTGTACCTGCTGCTCATTCACTAGTACTGTCTGATTTCCCCTGAATTTCCACTGCAAATTCTTTATGTGAATCAACACAATCCCATCTATACTTATCCACATTTCAGGATCTCTTGGCCCTGAAGTTGAACTTTCTACCACAATGTCACTTTCTTTCTTGTTGTTTTCAAATTTAGCCCTTGTTGAGAAACTTTTCTTACCAAATGCATGTTCCTTTTTGTAAAATAACAATGCATCTACAAGAGCTGGCCTTGATTTAGTTCTCTTATAGGCCTTTTTCTTGTAATCACCTAATAATAAAACAACTTCTTCCTCTGCAATTAATGCAACATAAAAATCTTTATATGGTTCAGGACTACCTGAAAATTTTGCTGATCTTAAATCCCAATAAGCTTCCAATTGATTTCCGTCAACCTCAAATGTCTTGTAACCTTTTTTGGCCCAAAAATGCCAAGGTTTAAGATCAATCTTGCAAGTTTGGTGATTGTCGTTTTCTACGCTATCAATGGATATGGTGAGACAACGATTCATCAAATTCTTTCTCCATATAACTGTCACATTACCCCAATATCTCCCGATATGAGACTGGTAAACACACGTAACGCTAGCCTGAGCATTTTTAGGATCTACAGGATCATCTTTTAGTTTTTGAGCCTGAGTCGGTTGAGAAGTAAATGATTTTGCCCTCGCGGTAACACGATAAGGCATTCTCAGATTCTTGAAAAATAAACAAAATTCATGGCTATATGCTACATGAATTTCAATGCTAATTACACAATTAATCTACATCCTTTGAAAAAGTACCCTTTATTTTTAATGATAAAATCTCAACAGAATCAAGAATTAGTGACGGGCATATTATATTACCTTGAGAGACAAAGTTGCTCAGGTTTCGTCAGGTGACATCAATGCCCTAACAATATACAAATGGAGGAATGGGAATTAGCTAAGAACAATCAAAGAGATTAATCAGCTGTGAAATTGGGGGATTTTGAAGAAAATTCTTAAGTAATATTTTGTGGAATTTAGATGGAAATTCAGACGGTAAAATTTGTTTATTTTGGAGAAAAAATCTATTGCTACAAGCTAGGGGGCATAAGGTTCTGGGGAAGGAAGGACCCTATACCCCCAGGTGAGACAATTTTCAACAGGCCTCAACACTTTCGTTTATTGACTATAACTATAATTTTTTTTTTTGGTTAATATAACTATAATTATTCTGATAAATAAAAAGTATTTCATTGGTTATATATTAGGACGTGTCAGAAAACATGTCTGAAGATATGAAGGTAAATTTCACAAATAGACATTTTTCGCTCCATTGAAAAGTAACCAATATGTTGGAATTTTATTCTTAAATTTGAAATTTCATGACCGTGACTATTTTTCAACGACATGACTAAGATCTTATTATTTGCATTTAATGAAAGTCTAAATCTGAATCATTCAGATTTCAGTTTATTAAGTGTATTTATTTTTATTAAGATTTTGTCACTTATTGAGTCTTAAGAGATCTGACCAATTTGCTAAGAAGCCTTAATTATATTCAGACCTTAAACAATTGACGCTAAGAAGTGATCAGTAGACGCTATTCTTACAAGAAATTAATAGAGCGGGAAATAACGCCCACTTATCATTAAGCTCAGGTTCTTTATCGTTGGTTTTTCGAGAGATTAGGTGTTGACTCCACTCGTTCATGCCTCATATTGGAAATGTATCATTAATTATAGTTAAGCAGAATAATTATATAAATAAAACTATTTTAATCTTTTAAAATATTTTCTTTTTTAAACAACTATTCATTTTCAAATAAGCATAATAAATGTATAATTAAATATAGAAAATATTAACTAGAAATTACAATATTTTGTCCGGTGATGTCTTATAAAAGTAGTGCTGTCATGAAGTTTTAAATATCATAAATAAAATTTGTGATAATGATTATTTTTTAATTACAAGATGCTAAAAAGTGGCTATTTAAAAGAATTCAACGATAATTTAAGCATTTTTTGAAAACAAATAGTTATCCATCAAGAACTCAGAAAAAACTCCAATTTTTCCCTCCCAAACTCAAACACGCTAAAAGTTGTCCGTTGTTTAATTACTCTAGTGCTATTTCTGTACTGTATACAGTGTAGTGAATACTGGTATAATCGAATGGCCGATGGTGCCGCCGAACGCCGACGGAATTGCACCGGCGGCTCCACCGCTACCTGGAACAGACATGACGAGCATATGCTTTAGAGACCAGTTGTGGCTGAATATATATCCGCTTGACAGAAACCTAGTATTCGACTATTTTGCACTTTCCCCCTTCTACGATTGGACCTGTAATAATGATCAACTCCGTGCCCGCGCTATCCACCCACTTGATTTTTTCTCATATCTCGTAAGTATGATTTATTTCCCTCGCTTTTATTCTTTTCTTTCCCTTTTTTGCTTAGATCACAACAACATACCGTGAAATCCTCAACGTGGAAACGTGAGGTCTGAAGAGGTCAGAGTGTACCTTGGTAGGATTTGCTTAGATCACAGAAGATGTTTCAATCTTTGTGAATTGTACAATGAGATTTGCTGACATTTCGAAGTTGAATTATTAGGGGATTCTCTGTTGGTTGAAGATAGATTGAAGATGCAAAATTTAATCAGTAATTTTGGAGTTCATAGATTAAGTAGGCGTTTGGTCATAGATTTCAAATATTTTTCACTTTATTTGGAATTTTTGAAGTTGGAGTTGAAGATAGATTCCTTTTCTTAGTGGTAGTATTTAGGTATCAGGTAGATCGTTATTCCTATGTGTGTATTACTCCATTTATTCTATATTTGGATATTTTGCTGTCTTATTTTTCTTGTAATCCTGCATTTGACTACATTCTTTTTGAGACGAGGGTCTATCGAAACATCGTATGTGCCCCCATAAAGGTAGAGGTAAGTTCTGCATACATCCTACCCTCCCCAGACCCCACTTGTGGGATTACACTAGGTATGTTGTTGTTGTTGGAGTTGAAGATAGAATTGTGTTTGGTTATACTTTTTGTAAAGAAGAGAATAGATCATTTTATTTGAAATTTATGAAGATGGAGTTGGAAAACAGGTTTGGAGCACTTCTCCATATTTGGAATCCAATTTCAAGTTGAATTTGGAAATTTTATAACCAAACACTGATTTTAAAATAAAGTGAAAATGTTGGAAATTTACTAATGTGGAATTAAGTATATCCCATTATTTATGACTCAAACACTTGGGGCCTCGCACGTCGAAAACGTCGTTTACACACATGTGCACACGTTGTGCCAAGTATCGCAAATTTCATTAGTGAAAGAGATATTGGTACGTATGTAATACGTTTGAGACATAGAATGGTGGACGGTTATTGGTCAAATCACAAAGTATTCCACGTTGGTAAACGAAGGAAGAAGTGTAAGATGAATCGAGTCGAAAATCGCCGCGGAGCCGTAAAGGGCCGCGGCGCAACACCGTCGAAGCCGCGGCGCTAATTGGGTGGCCAGTCACTGGAGCCGCGACGCTAATTCACAGAGCCGCGGCGCTTCAGAGGCAGAATAATGCGACGGGAAGTTGGAAAGTTCTGATCTTTGGGCTGGTCTTGGAGCATTGAATCTCCATTACTTGACACATGAATTCAGTCATTATTTGGCTGAATGTAACCCCTCAATAAGTGTCATTACATTGGCTATTGAAGACCATTAGTTGGCTAGTTGAGAGGTCATCTCCTTACACTATAAATTGAGGCATTTGGCTCAATTGTTCACACACTTAGAAAAACACTACAGAATTTCTGAATTCATCTTCTTCCTCTCTAGCAAGTTTACTATACTCAAAGTTCTTCAAAAGTAACACTTGAGTTTTCTTTGCTCAATTGTTAAGTTGTTGTTGTATCTTGGGAGACTATTGCCGACAACGTAAAAGGAGATATACGGGACAATCTTGTCTTAAAGACAGAGTGTCATCACTCGACTCAGCAAATCACACAAGGACTTTGTTTCGTTCTTGATTTCCAATTTTTGGTTGTAATCTTTAGTTTATCCTTTCTAACAATTGTAATATTTACTTACTTCCCGTTTCCTGCAATTGTTGTATCCCACAAAAAATTCTTCCGAAAAAGTGAACAATACACACAAGCACAAGTTGGAGGCAACTGTTTTTTTTTTTTGGATATTTCCTTTTCGTTATTCTGCACAAGTTCATTATCAAGTGCAGAGACTTAATTTCTATGAGTATTTCACTGTTTCTTTAAGACCATATGTGAACTTTTGGTTGTTGGTGATGGAGACATGCACAACTAATTGTGCAGTTGAATATTCAACTTGTTCTGCAGGAAAATGACAGGCTTGGAGTACACGCTGAGTGAAGTGTTGGAAATTAGCCTTTGGCGGGAGTTGCGACCGACCAACTTTAACGGCTTAAACACTAGTGTTACGTATGTTGGAGAATTCGGTTCTTCACACATGCATGATGTACTAAGTACGTAGATAACCGTAGGGCCAAGAATCGTCAAATTTCATTGAGAAATGAAAGAGATATTGGTTCACGAAGTGAGGTGTTTGAAGCATGGAAAGTGTGGTGTTGTGTTCAATTCTCCCTCATCGGTAGAGGAAGAAAGAATTGTTGTGGATATAAGACTCGAAATTGGGTTGGGGTTTGGGGGGGGATCCCATGGGTTTAAAGGAGGGAGGAGCTAGATGCTTCGGTTCAAGGAAAGACCACACGCGCTGCCCGCCGCTTGCGTCCGGTTCGGGTTCATGGGCCATCGATATTATCTTTTTGGGCCAAAAAACTTTGCGTATGCAGTTTGATCCCGAAGTTTCAGATGTGCGATTTGGACCAGAAATTCTTTCAGATGTGCGATTTGATCCTGAAGTTTCAAGATGTACAGTTTGGTCCCTGAAGTTTTCAAAGTCGAATTTCGGCGGTCGAGCAGAAACGTCCGGCACTCAATTCAGCCATTTATTTTGGCTGAATTACACCTCCAATAATGGCCAATCCGTTGGCAATTTTCTCCATTTATTTGGTGGCTTTACTACCTCCATAATGGTCATTATTTGGCCAATAATGGTCATTATGGAGGCGATCAAACAATCCTCTTCCTCCTATATAAACACCCCTTACACCATTGTTGAGGCACACTTGATATACACGAAAATACACAAAGCGTAAAGCAGCGGTTTCTTCCTAATCTTCCAAGCATCATTTCGTTATTCAATATTCTTCACGGTAGCTTTTGAGTTTCCTTTGCTCAATAGTTCCATTGCTGTTTTATCTTGGGAGACGAATTGTCCAGGACGTATAAAGGATACATACGGGGCAATATTGTCTTAAGGACAGAGTGCCACACTCGACTCAGCAAAAACAACTTTCCAGTTTTCTTGATCAACAAAATAAGTAATTTCAGTTTGTTGTTATATTGTAATTTTCAGTTTTAGAGTTGAATTGTAATTTCAATTCTTACATAAGCAGTTACTTGTAATTTCCGTTTCCTGCAAATCCTTGTAAACACCAACATGAAGTAATGGAGCCTCATCTCTTTGTCATCCGTAAGCAAAAGAGGGATAGTCCTGAGAAGGTCACACCGATGCTGACTTATTATGTCTTGGATGGTTCAATATACCAAGCTCCACAGCTCTGCAACGTGTTTGCAGCTCGACTTGTTAGTATTCTAGTTCTTGTGTGTTAAATTGTCTTTTGCTACCTGTATGGCTGTATCTGGCACTCTTGCCACCATCATTTTATATGCGATTATCTAGATAAACTAATAGTAGCAGTCTTTATCTTTCACCTTTAGGGTCTGGGCAGTTCGTAGATCTCATGACCCTACTCAGTTCTGAGTTTGCTATGAAAGACTTGGGGCCCTTTAGTTATTTCTTGTGAATTGTTGTCACTCGTCATGCATGTGGGTTATTCTTATCACAACGGAAGTATGCCGCTGAGATAATTGAGCGCGCTGGTATGTCCTCGTGTAAGTCTACTTCCACTCCAGTTGATACTAAACCAAAGTTGGGTGTTGCGGCTAACTCACCTTACGAAGATCCCATACACTATCGCAGTCTTGCAGGGGCTCTTCAATAACTTACTTTTATGAGACTGGATATTACGTATGCCGTACGTCAGGTGTGTTTGTTTATGCATGATCCTAGGGTTGAGCACATGAATGCGCTCAAATGCATCATACGGTACATCAAAGGAACACTTGACTATGGCTTGCATCTATATCCGTCGTCGATCTCTACGTTTGTCTCGTATACAGATGCTGATTGGGGTGGCTATCCTGATAACAGATGCTCCACGTCTAGTTATTGTATGTTTCTTGGTAATAACTTAGTCTCATGGTCTGCCAAACGACAATCTACATTATTACGCTCTAGTGCAGAGGCCGAGTATCTATGGGTAGCCAATATGGTATCTGAATCATGTTGGTTACGTAATCTTCTCTTAGAACTTCATTGTCCCATTCAGAAAGCTACCTTGGTTTATTGTGATAATATTAGTGCAGTCTATCTTTATGGTAATCCAGTTCAACATCAGCACACTAAACACATAGAGATGGATATCCACTTTGTTCGCAAAAATGTAGCTCGTGGACAAGTACGCGTCTATCATGTCCCTTCCAGGTATCAAATTGCAGACATCTTTACTAAAGGTCTTCCCTCTGTTCTATTTGAAGATTTTAGGGACAGACTCAATGTACGAAGACCGCCCGCTATGACTGCGGGTGTGTGATAAATATACCCGTGATATACCCTGCCCCGTGTGTACCGTGTATATCACGAAAACACAAGCCACAAAGAGACCGTGTATATCACGGATTGTTAGGAGATGTTTTGTATATAATTAGCATTGTACACTTACCATATTTGTAGAATTCTTGTACAAATAGAATAGGGTTTTGGGAGTAGAATAGGAATAGGATTTTCCATATTATGAAAATTGTAAATTGTATATATACTCATTCATTAATGAAAATAATCAAGAAATTATTTAAGATTTTTCATATTATAGAAATTGTAAATTTTATATATACTCATTCATTAATGAAAATAATCGAGAGATTATTTTTTTCATTAACAATGATGTTGTTAGTGGTTCGATCTTTCCAAACATATATGACTTGAGACTTGAGAGTGTCAAAATGAGTCTTAGTCTTCATATTTGACTTGGTAAAGGGATTAAAAGAATTGATAATTCCCCTAAATACTTTAATTTGTCTAAGATAAAGACTTCAGAAAAGGATCTTAGATATACATGCTGATAGGGTAAAGAAAAATTACACTATCTTCGGATTTTAACTTGTTATAGTATGTTAGTTACTATTTTTATTAGAATATTAACTAATACTTATCAAAAAATATGTAATTATACCCAATAAGTTACCCCATTTTATAAATTTTCACACCGTTAGTACATAGAATTTAAAGTCTTTGAAAAAAAACAAGAAAAAAACTTGGAGTCTCCCCTACTTGGACTTGGAAAAAGAAAGTTGTTTCAACAAGTCAATTTCAAGCACAAGACTACACACCGATGGCTAAACGGATTATAGCAGACTTTCTAAGTTTGAAACTTTCTGGAAAGTGAAATAGTAGTAGAAGAAAAGGCTGTTAATATAATCAATTTAACGCGAAATTAGAACAAAGATGGGTGAATTAATGATTCGTAGAGCCCCTATAAAAGAGAGGATTCAATTGTTGCTTTAATGTGAAGAAGTTGTATAACAATTGAAACACTAAAAAATCAAAATGGCAAGTAACTTCTTAACAAGGTCTCGTCTCATTGCCTTAGTTACTATATAAATATTTGTTTACACCGTCTATACATATAATTTAAACTCTAAATATTTACATGTGATTATCTTATAAGGATTCGATAGGGAGTATTTTTTATTTGTTGTCAGTATATAACATAAAGTCTTTCAAATATTGTTTGTTGATATAATATTGGATCTTCTTCTTCTAACTTTTGATTCTTTTTGGGTTTTGGATGATGAATTTGCAGAACTATATCAAAAGCCAATGTGCTCACCATGTCTATGTTGCCAATCAACAGCACCTCCGCCACCATGTTGCTATTGTGCCTGTTACGTTACTCAATCTCATAATAATCCATAGCACTTCTATGAAAAGCTAGCTGCATATTCGGATTGGAGAATAAATTGCCAATGGATTGGAATATTTCATTATATTATGTGGGGAAAAACATTGAGAATATGTCAAGAAGATGCAGGGCTTATTATATATGGAGTTGATCAAATTTATAATTAATGTATATTCAAACCTCTATAATTGTGATTCGTTATAACAACATTTTACTATAACAACCTGATTTTCTCTGGAACCGATTTTTCATGTTATATTTTACTTCTCTATAATAGCATTTTACCTAACGGCAATGATATTCATTATAGCGTTACACTCTTTGTAAAATTACTTCTCTATAACAGTCATACTCAAATATTGTGTAATAATATTTTGTAAGAAATATATTATGTATAGAAATAAAAGTTATTGAACTCCCTTGTGTTGAACGTTTAGACAAAATTCTTAGTCAATTCAAACGTTATATTATCACTAAGAGATTGAAATTTACTAAACAACATATAATTGTAAAATTCTTACGTCAAACTATAAATATTTAAATTCTCAATTAATTCTAAATGCATATGTTCCTTAGATTTTAATTCCTTATCGGTATGGTACAACTATTTATGAATTTATTATTAATTTATTTAATTAGATATGTGTTAAATATACATCCGATATACACAATATACACGTGTATATCAGATGAATAGTGGTTCTCGGGTTATTGTAGCAAAGCCCACGGTTTGGCAGTTTTTGTATATAAGGTGTATATGTCTTGTACCTTAATTAGTCGTCTACACTTACCATAATTGTATAGTTAGTCTCCAAATAGAATAAGATTTTAGAAGTACAATAGGAATAGGATTTCCCTATTATGGAAATATGTAAGGTGTATATATTCTCTTTCAATTAATGAAAATAATCAAGGAATTATTTCTTTCATGATATCAGAAGTCTAGGTTATTTTTTCTCCTAAATTTTCAGTCCACCTTGCTCATCGGAGTCCGGCTTCCCTTCCCAGGTATTCCTTGCCGCCGGTGGTCCTTCTTTTGTCTTTTTGTGTTTTCTTCTCAAAACACCTATTGTTCTTTCGTTATGTCCACGACAAAGATCTCGTTTCATCCTACCCTGATTGTTTCTAACATCAAGAATCACATCTCTCTTATTCTTGAAATAGAAAACGTCCAATACGCGACGTGGGCCGAGTTGTTCAAAATTCACGTTCGCTTGCATCAAGTCATCCATCACATAATCCCCGCGGCTCCTGAGGATACGGAGGTGTCTAAACGCGAGGATGATCCTAAGTTACGGACAACACTTGATGCTACTGTTCTTCAGTGGATTTACTCCACTATCTCTACTGACCTGTTGCAGACGATTATTGAGCCAGACGCTACGGCGATGGCCGCTTGGGATAGGATGCGTGACATATTCCAAGATAATCAAAATTCTAGAGTCGTTACCCTTAAGCAGGAATTTTCCCACGTACACATGAAAAATTTCCCGAATGTTTCAGCTTATTGCAAAAGGTTGAAGGAATTAGCGGACCAACTCCGCAACGTTGGTGCGCCCATTAGCGAAGATCGTCTCGTTCTATAGATGGTTGCTGGCCTATCTGAGGCCTATAGTTGCGTTGGAACTCTACTTTGTCAAAGTAACCCACTCCCAAAGTTCTATAAAGCCCGCTCCATGATTACTTTGGAAGAAGCCAATTTGGCTAAAAAGGCGGCTACCGGGGCTAGTCCTCTAGTCATAATGACGTCCTCCACCAATTCTTCGGATTTTATTATTAATTCAGGACAAACCGTGCTCACGGTGGCGGCAAGAATAATACGAAAAACCGTGGTGGCAAACGCGGTGGTACCGGTGGCAGTGGGTTCCACCCCAACAGCAGTGGGCCATAGTCCAACTGGTCCCAGCATTGGGCCCCCTGGCCATGGGCCTGGGCCAGTGGGCAGTGGCCCAACAGTCCCGATTTTCCAGCCTCTGCAGCCCACGGCAATTGGGCCCAGTTCCAGCCACAATTTCGACCTAGCTTCTGTCCAGCGGTCTAGTGTTGGCCCGGGTCAGCAAGAAAGCAGACCTGGGCCCCACCAGGCCCATCATGTAGTGGGCCTCACTCCTACCGACATTGAAGTCGCGATGCACACACTTGGAATAAATCTTCCGAACCCAAATTAGTATATGGACACCGACGCCACTACTCACATGACGACTGACTCAGGTACTCTCTCGTCTTATTCCAATTGAGCAACAATCATGGTATAATTGTTGGTAATGGTAATTCAATTTCAATTCGTGGTTACGGTCATAAAACGTTGCCCCCTCCCCATCCACCCCTTATTTTGAAAAATACCATTCACGTTCTTAATTTGATTAAAATTTTGGTGTATGTCCATAAATTCATCACTGATAATTCTATTTCTGTCGAATTTGATCTGTTTGGGTTTTCTGTGAAGGATTTCAAGACGGGGAGTCCTCTCATGAGGTGTGATAGTAGGGGAGATCTTTATCCTATCACGCCAAGTTCTGGTTTCTTGAGTCAAGCATTTCCATCAGCTCTTGCAGCTCTTGCACCTTTCGTGTGGCATGCTCGTTTAGGTCATCCGGGGTCGTCTATTTTATCTTCCTTAGATAAAAATAATTTTATTTCTTGTAAGGGTAC
Organism: Anisodus acutangulus; assembly: GCA_029783415.1. Lineage (NCBI taxonomy): Eukaryota > Viridiplantae > Streptophyta > Magnoliopsida > Solanales > Solanaceae > Anisodus > Anisodus acutangulus. The sequence continues at coordinate 2,055,529 of CM056497.1, forward strand.
GTGTCGTACTCCGAATTGTCAATCTTGTTCTTTAGAAAAAAATGTTAAGTTGCCATTTGTAGACTCTAATTCTCATACTTTAATGCCATTTGATATTAGTCATAGTGATTTATGGACATCTCCCGTTCTTAGTTCTTTGGGTCATCGCTATTATGTTCTATTTTTGGATGATTATTCTAAGTTTTATGGACTTTTCCGATAGCGAAAAAATCTCAAGTTTTTTTCATTTTCTTAAAATTTAGAGCATTCATTAGAACCCAATTCAAACAAAAAATTAAAAATATTCAATGTAATAATGGCAAAGAATATGATAATGGGGTGTCTCGGGAGTTTTGTGCTAATAATGAGATCAATTTTCATTTTTTTTGCCCTCATACGTCGTCACAAAATGGGAAAGCCGAATTCAAAATTCGTACAATCAATAATGTTGTCCAAACTTTATTGATTCATGCTTCTGTATCCCCTTATTTTTGGCATCATGCTCTATAAATGGCTACATATCTTCTTAACATTCTTCCTTCCAAAGGTTTGACATATTCATCCCCCCTTCAAATTTTATATAATAAGACTCCTTCGTATTTCCATCTTAGGGTCTTTGGGTGCTTGTGTTATCCACTTTTTTCGTCCACCACAATTAACAAACTTCAGGCCCGTCTACCCCGTGTGTGTTTTTTTGGGTTATCCGTCAAATCATTGTTGTTACAAATGTTTTGATTTATCATCTAATAAAATCATCATTAGTCGCCATGTAATTTTTATAAATCCCAATTTCTGTTTGCTAAGGTTAGTAATCTCGTGCCTAGTTCGTATAATTTTTTTGATGATTGAAAATCCCTTATATTATTTACCATTTTTCAGACGTGTCCCGTACCCCAAATTCGCCAGCGGGCCCACTGCTCGCTGGTCCTTCCCAAACGTCGTCGTCTATGTATAGGTGCAACAACTGGGCCATCTATCCTACCCAGTTCAGGTTACTATTTCCGGGTCCATTGTTGGCCCAGTTCCTGTGTCCAATTCCGGTTCCAGTTACCGATTTGGGCCAGCAGGCCCACTGCCTAATGGCCAGTCCGTCATAAGTCCCGCTAATTTCCAAAATCCACTCTCAATTCTCCCCCGAGTCATAGATCAGTCACTCGTAGTCAACGAGGTATTGTTAAACTAAAAAGATATTTTAATTTAAATTGTAATATTATTAAATCCCCCCTACCCCGTAATCCTGTGTTTGCCTTAAATGATCCGAATTGGAAAATTGCTATGACCGATGAATATAATGCTCTTATTGATAATAAGACGTGGGAGTTGGTGCTCCGTCCATCTGGTGTTAATATAATTCGGTCTATGTAGATTTTTGCTAATAAGGGCAATTCTGAAGGTTCGTTTGCGAGGCATAAGACTCGTCTTGTAGGTAATGATAAGACTCAGCAGGTTGATGTGGATTGTGGTGAGACATTTAGTCCGGTGGTCAAGCCTGCTACCATTCGCACAGTGCTCAGCTTGGCTCTTTAGAAAGCATGGCACATTCATCAGTTAGATGTGAAGAATGTTTTCTTACATGGTGATCTCAAGGCGACAGTCTATATGCATCAGCCCTTGGGGTTTAGGGATCCCAAATATCATCATCATGTCTGTTTGTTGAAGAAGTCCTTGTACGAGCTTAAACAGTCTTCACGAGCTTGGTATAAGAGGTTTGTAGACTATGTTTCGACTATTAGGTTCTCTCATAGCAGGTCGGATAATTCATTGTTCATGTATCGTCGTGGTTCTTCTTTGGCATATATACTATTATATGTGGATGATATTATCTTGACTGCCTCTTTTGATGCATTACGTCAGTCTATCATGACAATGCTCAGTTCTGAGTTTGCTATGAAATACTTGGGTACCTTGAGTTACTTTTTGGGAATTGTTGTCACTCGTCATACAGGTGGGTTGTTCTTATCCCAGAGGAAGTATGCAGTTGAGATCATTGAGAGGGCTGTGATGTCATCATGTAAGTCCACTTTCACTCCGGTTGATACTAAACCCAAGTTGGGTGCTGCAGCTGGCTCACCATATGAGGATCTGACCCGTTATCGCAGTCTTGTTTAGGGGCCCTTCAGTATCTTACGTTCACGAGACCAGATATTACATATGTCGTACAACATGTGTGTTTGTTTATGCATAATCACAGGGTTGAGCACATGAATGCGCTCAAACGCATTCTTCGATACATCCAGGGGACACTTGACTATGACTTGCATTTATATCTGTCATCGACGTCTACGCTTGTCTCGTATACTGATGTTGATTGGGGTGGATGTCCGGACACCAGACGCTCTACGTCTGGCTATTGTATATTTCTTGGTAATAACTTGGTTTCATGGTCTGCGAAACGTCAGTCAAATTTGTCCTGCTCCAGTGCATATGCCGAGTATCGAGGGGTAGCCAATGTGTTCTCTGAGTCATGTTGGCTACATAATCTTCTTTTAGAGCTCCAGTGTCCTATTCAGAAAGCTACCTTGGTTTATTGTGATAATATTAGTGTCATCTACCTTTCTGGTAATCCGGTTCAGCACCAGCGCACTAAACATATCGAGATGAACATTCACTTTGTTCGCGAAAATGTAGCTCGTGGACAAGTACGCGTCATGTCCCTTCCAGATATCAAATTGCAGGCATTTTTACAAATGGTCTTCCCTCGGTCCTTTTTGAAGATTTTAAGGACAGTCTCTGCGTTCGAAGATCGCCCGCTATGACTGCGGGGGTGTGTTAAATTTACATCTGATATACACAATATACACGTGTATATCGGATGAATAGTTGTTCTCTGGTTACTATAGCAAAGCCCACGGTTGGGCAATTTTTGTATATAAGGTGTATATGTCTTGTACCTTAATTAGTGTTGTACACTTACCATAATTGTATAGTTAGTCTCCAAATAGAATAAGGTTTTAGAAGTAGAATATGAATAGGATTTCCCTATTATGGAATTATGTAAAGTGTATATATTCTCTTTCAATTAATGAAAATAATCAAGGGATTATTTATTATGAAAATCAATTGAGGTATTAAAAATAACAATTATATATTTTCGTTTATAACATAAAAAATATAAAAAAATAATTATTTGCGTACTTTATTTATAACGGTTAAATGAAATCTAAATATTAAATGTCAGTATACATATATAACAACACTTCACTATAGCAGCCATAAATTTTTCTGACAAACACTATTACTGTAGAGATGTTTTACTATATATCTCTGTCTCATTGGTGTTCTTACCCTTTTCGACGCTGTTGTTGGTTTAGCTCATGTTTCCTGCTCCAACAGACATTACAAACGTTGGCCAAGTCCAAACGCGAAGCAATGGTGGTTACTTTTTCATTAAAAGCAATAAAAAGTGATTATTTGTGAATTTTATGAAACTTTTGCATGATATTTTTTTGGGTTAACTTTTTAGTAAATGATCTTTTTTCTTATTTTTTTGCAACTTATGGACCACAGTCTAAAATATTTTTTCGAGCTAACTGAAAATCTTTTAAGAAAACGTTATATCACGTCTAAATTTTTTATAAGTTATTTCAAACTTAAACGACAGTCTAATATTTTATCCGCAAGGTTATTCAGAATGATAATCTTTTAAAACCTATATTTGCATAACTAGTAAAAATAGGGATGATTTAACCTGTGGCCTAAAGTGGGATATTTGCGTTACAAGTTTTTGCGCAGATTTCCCTTCAAATGCACTGGTATTTAATTTTTTGCCCTCAAATTGTCGGTCTTTAATTTTTGCCCTTTACTTAAAAAAGTGGATGAAAATACTCCGAGGTCCCGGATTCGAATCTCCGCTCAGTCAAAAATTTAAAAAAAATCGCAAGACAGAGTTTGTCAGAATTTTCCTTCAGGTATAAGACAAACTCTATGTCTTAAGGTAGAGTTTGTCTTATGCATGAAGGCAAATTGTGTTTTGTGAATTCAAACTCTGTTTTGCGATTTTTTTTTTAATTTTTAATTGAGCTGAAATTCAAACCTAGTGATTTTCGAAGGACAAAATTAAAAAAAATAATTTGATGGGAAAAAATTAAAAACCACCCCGAAATAAGGGCATTATGTGAATTGCGTTAATCAACCACACTTGCAGTGAAAGTAGCAAGCCCATTCCAACGTGGCAACGCAAGCCCGGAAGACTCATGGAAGTAGCAAGTCCATTACAAAGCATTTCCAAATTTGTCTTTTAATCTGGCGTCAAAGACTTTTAAGGGTAGACTAATTAAGAACTTCAAAATTTACTTACTAAAATAATTCCAATTGGTGGAATTGAAAGCTCCATTAGTACTAAAAGAAGTAATCACTTTGCCTTGTTGTTTCAAGCAACATATTATAAATATAAAATTTATTGCTTCATCAAGCTCTATATATACCACTATATTGAAGTAGTTTATGCTTAACAACGTTATCATATATTTATCAAATTAACCTCTAGCCTAAGGCAAAGTGTGGTTGTTACACAAGGCATTTCTTAGTCAGATATGTGTTGCAAAGGTATTGCTTAGAGTTCAATCAATGCTACTGATGCTTCATTTGGCAAGATATCAAGGTACAAAGAACCTTGAGGACAAGGTTCTCTAAAGGGATGGTTTGTCACGAATAAAGAAGACGTTACATTGTGGGTACTGGTACGTTGTGTTGATCTGTTGCCGGAATGAGCTATATCTGAAGGATTACCAGTTCATCATGTTCCAATTTCCAAATTTTGAAGATCCTTGAGGGCAAGGTCTTTTCTAAGGAGGATGGATTGTCACAAAAGTTGTTGTGACTAATTAATTTGAAAGTTTTTAATTATTAAGTTTAGTCCTTTTTAAGTTTAAAGTTGTTATTTCAGTAGTTGCTATTTAGTCCCTAGAGTTAGCCAAGGTATTAAATACCCTTTTTAATGCATTTGATAGATTATCAATGAAGAAATATCTGATTTCCCTCTATCTTCTTCTTCACTTGTTCAGTTTTCTCTAATTTCTCCATTGAAGAGCTCACCGGATCTCTTCATATCGTTACAAATGAACAAGAGCCCTTCTCTCTTATTACAATATATGAGCGGAAATATTTGGTTAAACAAACCTTTTCCAACTCAAGTTCATGCTGTATGTCAAAAGACAACGTTCCAAATAGAATTTTCACTTTTTCAATTTGTGTTACTTGGCTATAAATCCTAAGCAAATAGACTTTTAGCTGGATTGGACTCTTTAGACTTTGTTTTTTCATCAATATCTTTTCTTCCAAGTCAACCTGAGCTACTTTTATTTAGTGGATGTTTCTCGTTCTCCTAGTCCTTAAGACTTTCCTATAATAAAATGTAATATTATTTTATAGGTTTAAGAGTTCAAGATTTGGTATATTAACATGTAGTTATTGTTATAGAAAACAATTGATGAATTTTATTGTTTGTTCAAATAAGGAAAGATATATTAAGTAAAATTTTAGTTGATGAAAAGTGTTTTACGTGAATTATGACATCAAAATTTGGTCAAAAAACACAAAATCCTAATTGATTGTAAAGTCCTAATAGTTTCACTTCTTGTTCTCACTGCTCACGCGTTGCTGCTTTAAAGGGATTCAAGTACACGCGGTTTCGATATTTCAATTGTCAAAGCAATGCTAATGTTGTACTAGTAAGTGTAGAAAAATAATCATGGAATATGGTTATGGGGATGAATATAATGTGGAGTTTTAAGACGACTGGTTCTCCTACATTAAAAACTTCATATTTAAGTGCTTGTTGCTTACTGCTATTCAATTCACTCTTGAAAGGGCCACTCACCTTGTCTTCCACCCTTACCAAATTTCTTCTCAAACCTAACTTCCTTCTCATGATTATTTTAGTTATCAATATCAGAACGAACATGAACTTGTTGCATCTTTGTACCCTACATGTGTCATTGTCTATTCTTCACTTCGGTCTCGTTTGGTTTACTATATTTACAATATTTATCATAGCATAATTCAGTAAAAAAAAAATTGAAAATTCAATATGAACTTTGTGCTAATTTGTTGTTAAATCGCCCGTAGCTAACGATTTTTTTTATATGTCGCTAAATAGGACTAGGGACAAACTTTATTGTTTAATTACAGAATGTGTCCGACACTAATTTATGTTTTTGTAGTATCCAGAAACAATAATTTCCATAGTATTATTCATTGCATAAACAATTCATGCAGTTATAATTCTTGTATAGTAGTAACACACAAGGTCATCAACTATGAGTAATGATCTCCCAAGGTCATGTTTCTTTTTTTATAACAATAAGGTCACCTATTTCATTATATCACATCAAAAGTTACCCAATTAATATTTGAGCAATAAAATATGACGTGACATTTAATTTATTCCACATAGTTTTTTTTTCTCGGTCCACATGACAATAAGACCAGACCCAACCCGACCCGACCATAACCCAAATTAACCCGTATTAACCGTATTCTCTTAATTAAAATAGAATTTCACTCTCTCTAAAAAATCGTTCATCATTTTATTCAAATCGTATGCAAAAAAGTCACAAAGAAGTCTAAGAAGTGTTAAAGAAATCTCATGGATTCCTTTTTTGTTTTTGTGCAAACTGTTAATATAAGCAATAATCTTTTTGTCGAGTGGTGTTGCTTATTTAGCAGCATTTGACAGTTGCTATGAAGAGAATAGTTACAAACTGCATGTTATTTGTCATGAAAGGTATATAAGAAACCTTGTTTTGTTACTGGCATCTTTGTTTATATCTTAGTATATATATTTCCTAAATAGCTGCAGTTCTGAAGCTATCATAGAAGTAGAAATATATTATAAGGGACTTGAGTGAAGATTGAAAAAAAAAATCCTACACAGTGAGGTTGTTTGGTTAAAAGAATACTTGTTTGGCATGAAGTCTTTTTCTGGATGTTTATTGAAGTAGGAGTAAATGAGAGAAACCTTTATATTGAACAATTTTGCTGATTGGTATTATAGACTACTATTGTGAAAGATTACAAATTCAAATTGGAATTTGATCTTACTTTATTTTTAGAATAGTAACATGTGTTACCATCAATCAAGTTTTTGCATTCTTAAGACCTAATAGCATGGTTAAATACGGTATAGCTTGGAAAATAAAATCCATCAGGGTGCTCTTATTCTGATTAATTATTAGTGACACCAATATATAGTACAATTTATGAGTCAGAAGGAATGGTCAGACTTCATGAACTACATTTACTTAATGTCGTTAAATAAATCCTTATGGACTTCATCTGCGAGAAGGAAAAAGAAGACGATACGATTTTAATAAAATGATGGGCCAATTTTTTTTTTTCCATAGAGAATGAAATTCTATTTTAATTAAGAGAGAATAGGATTAATAAGGGTTAATTTGGGTTATGGGTCGGGTCGGGTCTTATTGCATGCCATGTGAACCAAAAAAAATACATGTGGAACAAATTAAATGTCACGTCATATTTTATTGTCCAAATATTAATTGAGCGACTTTAGATGTGATATAAAAAAAAGTTAGATAACGTTGTTGTTAGTCAAAAAAAACATAACTTTAAAAGATCATTACCCAGAATTGTGAGTGACGGGTTACTACCTCACTATTACGTGAACCAAACACTCCAAGTACAGAATGTATCCTATACGTACAAAGAGAGAAGTTATGATTCCCCAAAATAGTAAATGCCAGATATATAATGTGAATGAGTATTTGTTTTCAAGTAGTAACTGACAAAAAGAAAAAAGACAATAGTATTACTGCATTGATCCTAGAAACAGGAAAAATTGGATATCCATATCCAGATGTCAATTCGATAGTTATCTGTAAAATCGACCGGTCCGGTTGGATTTGTCGTTGATCAGTTCTGAGGCTGGCCGGCGAATTAACTCCATCACATGGCTTTTCTTCAACCCCCATGGTCGCAGCCCAATGCACTCGTCCATTCATTAATATGCTCCTCAGCTACTTTTCTTTTTATTAGCTCCGTGTTAGTAGTTGTTAGAATTGACAAGTTATAATAATTGCAGCTTACCAAATATGCCCGGTTTGTCAGGTTGGCAAACAAAGCTCTCTATTGTCAATAAAGTAGTATCACTAGCAACGAAAGCTCTGCTAAATGATATCCTTGATTTTTGAAGAAAAAATGTCTAAAATTTATCATTTTAGTGTGCAAAATATCTTAATTTTACTTGTTGTTACACTTGTGGCGTGACAAGGGTACGGTTATATGAATAACCTAAGCAGGGGCAGAGCTACGTCTATGATGATGAGTTTGACCGCACTCAATAGTTTTGACTTAAATCTTTTAGTATGTGAAAAAATTTAACATGTATAAATAATTTATTCATAACCTAATAAATTATTATTTCTTCAATTCAGAACTCATAAATTCAAAATTCTAACTCCAATATCAAATTTATACTTCGTTATACTTTTAGGTTGTTCATATTTTTCCCGTTAGCAAATCACCTGGTATCCAACTTTAATTTTAACGAGTTTCAAGTTGAATTGAATAGATTTCATGAGTTAAAATTGTAGGAATGTGTTAATTGTCTTTCATTGATTATTGTGTATAATATATATAGTGTTACATAATTACAAACTAGATAACTAAATCTTCCTAATTACAATTGGAATATAAATTTACCTAATATAAAATATATACAAAATATGATAATATTCTATCAATGATAATATACAAGATATGATAATATTCTATCACACCCCCGCAGTTGAAGCGGGAGGTTCTCGTACGCTTTATCAAAGAGTATGCGCGGAAGTCCTTTAGTGAATATGTCAGCAATCTGATATCGAAAAGGAACATGAAGAGCACAAACTTTTCCACGAGAAACTTTCTCACGTACAAAGTGAATATACATGTCAATGTGTTTAGTACACTGATGTTGAACGGGATTGCCGGAAAGATATATCGCACTTACATTATCACAGTAAACCATTGTAGCCATATGGAGTGGCAATGAAGCTCAAGTAGAAGGTTGCGTATCCAACAAGACTCAGAAATAATATTGGCTACACCTCTGTACTCAGCTTCGGCACTGGATCGAGATAGAGTAGGTTATCTTTTAGAAAACCAAGAAAGCAAGTTACCTCCGAAGAACACACAGTAACCCGACGTGGATCGACGAGTGTTAGGACATCCACCCCAGTCAACATCAGAATAAGATGTGAGACCAGAGAGTGATGACTTGTACACGTGTAAGCCAAAATGAAGACTACATTGTACATATCGCAAAATACGTTTGAGGGCATTAATATGTTCATCCGTCGGGTTGTGCATATGTAAGCATATTTGTTGCACGGCATAAGATATATCTGGTCTCGTGAAAGTGAGATACTGCAATGCTCCTGGTAAACTGCAATAGTGAGTCAGGTCGGCATACAGAGAACCCGAAGAGAACACTGAGTTTAGAATTAGTATCCACCAGTGTGTGGGTCGGTTTGCAAGACGTCATGCCTGCTCGGTCAAGGATCTCTTTGGCGTACTTCCTTTGACAAAGAAATAAGTCATATGCATGTCTCGTAACAGCAATGTCCAAAAATAGCTTAGGGGGCCCAAATCCTTCATAGCAAACTCAGAGGCAAGGAGTGACATAATGGATCGGTGAAGTGCATCAGAAGATGTGGTGAGGATGATATCATCAACATATAGTAGGATGTATGCCATGTAATTATCCTTGATATAGATGAATAGTGAATGATCAAATTTGCTATGTGAAAACCCGATAGAGGATACAAAATCAGCAAATCGTTGGTACTATGCACGAGGAGCATGTTTCAGTCCATAGAGTGATTTCTTCAAAAGACACACATAATATGGATGAATCAGATCCCTGAATCCTATAGGATGATTCATATATACGATTTCATGAAGGTCTCTATGCAAGAAAGCATTTTTGACATCAAGCTGATGAATATGCCAAGACTTGGATAAAGTAATACTGAGAACGGTTTGAATAGTCGTTGGTTTCACCACCGGGCTGAAAGTTTCATCACAATCCACTTTCACCCGTTGAGACCTACCATCACCTACAAAACGGCCCTTGTGCCCTTCAAAAGAACCATCAGATTCTTTTTGTGTCAAAAAATCCACATAGAATGAATAATATTAGCATCATGAGGATGAGGTACTAGATCCCATGTCATAATTTCAATAAGAGCATTATATTCGTCAATCATTGCATATTTTCAATTAGGATCGGACAATGTATCTTTCGGATTATGAGGAACATGGGAAAGGGCAACCGAAGTGGATAAGTTAAATAGCCATTTGGATTTGGAAATGTCGTGCATAGCGCGAGTTTCCATTATCTGTGGGTGTGCCACGGGAGGTTGGATAAGATTGGGATGGGGTGGCCAAGAAGTGGAGCCCATGACGGGTAGGCAGCTCACGGCAGAGGTTTCTGCCACTGTTGTTGCCGATGTTGGTGGTTGCCAGCCGGCGGGGGCTGCCTCCTGCCGCCGCTGCCACTGTTTCTAGCGCTGCCGTTGTTGCCGCCGTTGTTGCCACTACTGTTGTCGCGGTTGTTCCCAAAATTTCTTCCTTTATTGTTATTCCGGGAACATGAGCCACGTGTCGGATTGTTGGCTTGCCTGTGGGATGGGGTGGGAGTCGAGCCTCTCGGGTCAGCATGGTTACCGCTGGTGGCTACGAGGGCGGTGTCGGATATGCTAGCATTAGTCGCTACCGCTTTATTTTTCGGGTTTCTTCAAGAATGAGTCTCGAATGAGCCTCATAGAACGGAGGCAATGTCGTGCTTTGTTGGAGGATGGTATCGACGCCGTCATAATTTTCATTTAAACCCGCAATAAGTTGCATTACCAATCATTGATTAGTGACCGGTGCACCGACGTTGGAGAGTTGATCTGCAATCATCTTAAGTTCTTGACAATAAGCCGACGCATTAGGAAAATCGTCTTATTGAATGGCATGTAATTGATTTTCCATATACAAGGCACGTTGTGTCTTATTGTCATGAAAAATACTTTCCAAGCGCTCCTGCGTTTGTCGTGCAGTGGCATCGGTTTCAATGATTGTATGCAATAGATCGTTTGAGATCGTGTCGTAGATCCATTGTAGGACAACCGCATCTAAGCGGGGCTAAATTCATCGTCAGAATCATCAGGTCTTTCTAGGGGCTTTGATTTTGGAGGGATGATATGTTCGATGACTTTGTATACACAACAATGAATCTTAAATAATTTTACCCAAGATGAATACTGAACATTTTCCATCTCAAGAGTTATGGGAATGAAATTCTTGATGTTGTTAACTGCAAGAGTATTATGGAATTTAGGTTGTTTAGCTATTGAAAATTGGAGAGGAAGAGAGGAAAGTCGAAGAAAGAAGGGAGAGGGTTGTCGAGGGGGAGGGGCGGCGGCTTAGGGAGAAAAAGAAGTTAGGGTTTGGCTTCTAATACCATGTAGGAATATGTTCCTTACCTTTCATTGATTATTGTGTACAATATATATAGTGTTACATAATTACAAACTAGGTAACTAAATCTTTATAATTGTAATTAAAATATAAATTTACCTAATATAAAAGATGTACAAAATATGGTAATATTCTATCAATGGTAATATACAAGATATGATAATATTCTATCAATGGTAATATACAAGATATGATAATATTTTATCAAAAATATTCTAGAAAAAATATCTCAAATTACCATCTATTGTACTTAAAATTATCCTCTGCATACTTCAAGTTGGAGTTTTTTTAAAGTTGAGAAACGATTTACTAATAACATTACCTTCCGTCATATTTTAGATCAGCTATTGGTCCCTTCGTTCATTTTTAATTATACACTATGAAATTTATATAGCTCTTAAAAAATAATAAATAAAGTATATACTTTACTATAATATTCATATTAATTAGTACATAATTTAAATTAATTTAAAAAATAATTTGAAATGAGTAATTAATGCTAAGTGTAAAACATGAAAAATAAATTATTTTTTTCTTGATATGCTAAATTTAAATAGTAAAAGTAAAAATTTATCTTTAGTATAGTGGATAAGTAAAAGTGAACGGAGAGAGTAGAAATAAAAGTTACTTCCTCTATTTTAAAATACTTATCGCATTTTTTATTTATACGTCTCTTAAGAAAATATTTATAAGGATAACATTTTAACTATTTTATCCTTTTAATATATTTTATTTTAATTAAATAAAATGATAAATATTTTTAATAAAGACGATAAATATTTTGGGATAGAGGGAATAATACAATAGGAATTATTAATGATAATGATATAAATAACCTTAATGTATATCAAAAGTTAAAATTTAGATACTACTAGTATAGTATCTCGTACTGACTAATTTTTACCTTGATTTTAGCAACTTATGAATTAATAGCACCTTAACAACCTCCAAAGCGGCATTAATGGCTATAGCTCAACCTTCATCTCCCTTCTTGAATGCACCATTACTCATCCTTGGTCGGTTCTTTCTGACTTACACTTGTCTCACTATAAAATTTTGAGAGCAAAGTCACTAAGTAACAGAGTCTTTGGAAAATGAGTATCCACAATAGACAAGTATTATCATTGTTCTTGGTGGCTTTATTTGGCTTTGCCATTCGTCTGAATAATGCTCAAGATTCAACAACACTTGTTCCGGCAATCATTACATTTGGCGATTCAGCTGTGGATGTAGGAAATAATGACTACATACACACACTCTTTAAGGCCAACTATCCACCTTATGGAAGGGATTTTGTTAATAATCAACCTACTGGAAGATTCTGCAATGGAAAATTAGCCACCGATATCACTGGTAAGTATTATATTGTCTCTTTGGTTAAGCTTTTAAAATTTGTTAATTTATAAAAATATTTCTTGCTAAAAGTATGTTTTGAAAAAATATTTTTGAAGAGTTCGTATTTGGTTAAGCAATTTGATAAATAACAATTTGTGTTTGATTAACATTTCAAATGTCTTTTTGAAAGAAAGTATAGTTTTTTTTCAATTTTTGCTATTACTCAAAAACATTTATTTTTCCCAAAAAATTTGACCAATCACTTTCTATGTAAATTAAGCACATTTTAAAAGAAAATAAACACTTTTGATTTTTTATTAGCTTGATGAAATAGGATATAAGTAGTAAATATATAGTCCCGTTATTTGCTTTGCGTTGAAAATTTACTGACTCAATTAATTCGTGTTCTCCCCAAATACAAAATCATTTTCTTAAGATTTTGAACTCGTAACTTTTGAATAAGAAATGAATTTTGTTTTATTACCATTTTACCAGACTGTTTGGTGATTATAGCACCTTGTTATTTAATTTTTAGTTATTCTATTGACCTAACAAGTTGTGTATTTTATAACGTCGTAGCTGATACACTTGGCTTCACTACTTACCCGGCTGCATATTTGAGCCCCCAAGCATCTGGCAAGAATCTCCTTATTGGTACTAATTTCGCTTCTGCTGCTGCTGGCTTTGATGATAAAACCGCCATCCTCAACGTAAGTTTTACAAACAAGCACTCTATTTTTATTGTAGTCATTATAATTCACTACTAAAAAATCTCTATTTTTCACTGATTTTCCCTCTGAAAAATGTTACGTGGTTATTTCTCATTGAATATCGGTGGAAAAAACTTAAATAATAGTATTTTCAAACGGAAAAATTACAAAGTTTCCCGGCGTTTCAATTGAATCTGTTTCCCACCATGTGTTTTCTCAGTGATCTGATTCGATTCGATGGGAATGAGGTGGGAAAATCATGTTATATAGCACAAATTTCTCACTGAATGTCGGTAGGAAATTTTTTTGTTTCTAGTAGTGATTGCCGGTATGAATATCGCTAAACATAATGACTTTTAGCAGCAACAATTGGTTTTTTTACCAGCACAGAATTATGTTGGTGACGAATTTTGATCAAAATTACAATATGGGGGCTAAATATTTTGACAATTCTTGATGATGCAGCATGCAATTCCATTGTCAACACAAATGCAATATTACAAGGAGTACCAATCCAAGTTAGCAAACGTTGCAGGCAGCCAAAAAGCGGCATCCATCATAAAGGATGCACTCTACATAATAAGTGCTGGAAGCAGTGATTTCTTACAGAATTACTACATCAATCCTTATATTAACAAAATATATACTGCTGACCAGTATGGCTCTTATCTTGTCGGCATATTCACTAGCTTTGTCAAGGTTAGTTTGCTTTCTAAGTTCTAATGTTGTTTCAACACTTATCTACATTTTGGGAAAGCTAATGTTGCAAGATAATTTAGTCTTTATTGAATAGATCCATCTAACTTAAAAGGTGTAAGATTTGATATCTAATGTTTTTAGTAGAGGTGAAAAATAGACATGTTGGTATTGGTGGATCAAACGGGGCAAGTCAAAATGAGTCAAATTAATAAATCGGCCACGACCCAACTTGCCCAAAAATTACATGGGTCAAAATGGGTAGAAATAAGGGATCATAGATCAGCCAGCCCAACATGACCCAACCTCCTTTTTTTGCTTTTAGAATAGAAGTAGTGAAAGCTAATATTATTTTCTTAAATTACTCCATTTCAAAATAAGTGGTGTTTTAGACTTTTTATTTGTTTTAAAATAAGTGGTGCTTTAGGATTTCAAGAAAAAAATCTTCTTATTCTTGTCGAATTACCCTTATTTACATAATCAAGAATCATTAAGTATTTTTTCTTTTTTAGAAAGATTTAAAATTTGAATATGGGTAAGTTAGTAAAAACACTTCTAATTTTTACAGGAGTGAACAATTTCTTAAGGATATGCCAAGCTAAAAACTCCACTTATTTTTAAACGGAGGGAGTATTAGTTTTAGTTCTTCCAACCTGTTTAACTTGAATAAGTTGCACTGATTACTAAACATTTGGTTAACCATTAATCATGTAAACAGGATTTGTATGGGCAAGGAGCAAGAAGAATTGGGGTGACTTCACTGCCACCATTGGGCTGTCTACCAGCTGCTAGAACATTGTTCGGATTTCATGAGAGTGGATGTGTCTCAAGGATCAATACAGATGCCCAACAATTCAACAACAAGATGAATTCAGCTGCAACACAATTAGGAAAGCAACTTCCGGGCCTTAAAATTGCTATCTTCGACATTTTCCAGCCCCTTTATGACCTCGTCAAATCTCCATCCGACCACGGTAAATTTTCCACATCACTTTTAAATAATAAAAAGGCTGTATATATCGACATCTCTAAAGTTGTCAGTAACTTTTATCCAAATAACTTATTCTAATTGATTAGTTAAACACATGATAACGTGTTCATGTTTTCATGCTAGACACTTCCGACTCATATTTTGAAAAATCTTCTGCGTGTGTTACTCAATCGTCCATCAAGTTACATATAAACTATATATGCTTCCTCCTTTCACATCATCATTAACTGGAACGGGTCTAAGGTTTTACGGCTTATTGAAGCTAATGTTGATAATTAAAGGATGTGACATATTTTAAGTGGTAAACTTATTTATGTAATTGGCGCTTGAGAACAGACTCAAAAGCTTTTACAAAGTTGAGTCGGAAGTGTCTAATAGGAACACTTTATTATGTGTTCAGGTGTTCAATAGAAATATATCGTAATTCGAGTGTCCAAATAAAATGTTTTTGCATCTTTAAGGGATTTTCGATGTACTATGTCTAATACAGTAACTAACACCAATGTGGTTTCACTGATCGATACTACTTATATAAAATTCTGCGTACGGCACTGTTACTGACGTAGTCTTTTGTGATTATTAGGATTTGTGGAAGCAAATAGAGGGTGTTGTGGGACAGGAACAGTAGAGACAACATCACTATTGTGCAACCCAAAGTCACCAGGGACTTGTAGCAATGCAACACAGTATGTGTTTTGGGATAGTGTACATCCATCTCAAGCTGCTAACCAAGTCCTAGCTGATTCACTTATTATCCAAGGCATCAACCTAATTGGATAATTAATCCAACAAATATGTGGATTTTACTATTACTATTACTGTTATGAGTTTTTTATTTACTCTATATGCCCCTTTAAAGCTACCACGTGATTTACTTTTTTCTTTGTTTCTTTTCAGTTTATCGTTTCCTTTGTTTCTGGGGCTTCTTATTTTCTTGTTGAGATGTTGAAGATGAAAATGATGTCTTGTATTACTTACTTTATCTGTTATTAATGAATGTACCACGTGTTACGTTGTCTTGGAGAAAAATGTATTAAGGAAAATTTAAACCGAAAAGTCTTCTTTTTTAAAGTTTTCCTCCATTGATCATTGATGAGCAAAAATATACAGCTTGAGTTTGGCATACCAAACTTGAGACATGATCATTGAGATGGGACTAGAGTCTATAGCTAAAAGTCCTATGTAATCCTAACCAAAAAATGAGGAAATGAGGATATGAATGAACTACAGATTAAAGGAGGTTCATATACTCTAAAGGTGGAGAAACTCCACCTATCCATATTTACTAGACCCTTGACTTGTCTCGGGAACTCAGAATGAAAGTTGAAGACATGGTCTTTATTGAAGTGTGTGACCATCTGATCTAAAAGCTTAAGCTGTTAGATAGAACACACTTTTAATATTATATTCTCAACACGCCCCTCACGTGCTGGCCTGATTTTTTTTCATGGTCCAAGCACGTGGAAATTCTTTTTTGAGAATGGGTGGCGGTGAGGTTCGATCCCAGGACCTTTGGCCTGCTCTAATGCCATATTTGGTAGAATAATGTTGAGAATATAATATTAAAAGTGTGTTCTATCTAACAACTTAAGTTTTTAGATAGAACACACTTTTAATATTATATTTTCAACCGTCTTCAATTGATCCATGGTTTAAGGCAGCTAACTTATCTGCCAGTCTATTAGCTTCTCTAAAGCAATGGTTGATATGGAAACCATGCTCTTCAACTAGCTTCTGGATTTCAAGGAATTGGCTGTTAATTCTCCACGAGGGTTTCCATTCTCTCTTAATGCACTTAACAAGCAATAAAGAGTCAGATTCCCCCATTACCATCTGAAGACCTTATCTGGCACACCATTTAAGCCCATAAAGCAGTGTAGTTGCTTCAGCTATGTTGCTGGTGCCAACACCAATTTTGATGGAGAATGCAAAAAAGGATTAAGAGATGAATCAATAGATTTAAGACTCAACTGAACTCGATATTTTTCACGGGACATAAATAAATGTATGTGTATTAAATCTATAATGACATTTATTTAACGGCATGTTCATCAAAATGTCAGGATATTAACTCTTTCTATCACAAATTGAATGTTGTTATATTTCACAGTTCCTGTGGTGTATAATGAGTTCAACCACTAAAAATCTAAAAGTTGAATCCATTAAATTCAATTCTCTGATCCAGTACCTGCAGATAAACGAGACACTACTAGCTGCTTTGTGTTCCAATGAAAACAAGAAAATAATAGTACTATAGTAGTATAAGGTGATATTTAGTTGAGTTGGGTAGTATAATGTATAGGAAAAGGTGATATTTAGTTGAGTTGGGTAGTCATTCTCGATGAGCCCAAGAAAAGCTAAAAGGAAAAGGCCCATATCAGCCCAGTCCATGTCAGGAACAACGTCTCAATATTATATACTCCATGTAAATAAAATGCTGTAGTAAAGTTACATAAAAGTTTCTAAAAACAAACCTCCTGCATAGTACTGCCAACAAACTTTCCTACTTTCACCTGAAATAAGAAAAAAAATGAAGAAACTAAACAATCACGGTTTTATTTCTTTTATATATTCCAAATCCCATTTAAAGAAACAGAAAATCAGCTATATATAAATAGACATAACTCAATTGCATTCGTTGTTTGTAGTAAGTTTCTTCAAGCAAAATGGTGATCAATCGTCATTCAAGAAAAAATATGAAGAGCATAGGAAGAAGAAATAACAAAGGCATAAAAGAGAACTTTTGTTCATCCATTAAATCTCTTCCTAATGAGTTACTTACTGAAATTGTTGCAAGGTTGCTTCTTTTGTAGTTTTATGAATGTCAAGCTAAGGTATATATATATATAAATTTGATTCTTTTCATTAATTATATCGCTCCTTTTATAATGAATATTTTTTTCTTTTTTTCTAACCGATTGATATTTTAGTTGCAAATTTTTTAATGAAATCGCAAATGAAAGATACGTATATCAGAAGGTAATATTGGCGGACTTTTTCCGATAGAACATTCATGGCAGAAACAGAAGCAAGAGAAGATAAACAAACTTACTTCTTTGATGGAGCTATGCAGAGAATGCGGGAATAGAGAAGCCTTATACAGAAAATGCGTGGTAAGAATTAATTTTAAACTTTACTACCGCTCATAACATGGGCTTAGTGCACCGGACTGTTCTTTACTAAGTTTTCAATCCACAAATCTTAATTAATTGGTGAACCAGTGTTCTTTTTTGCTTCTAAAGTTTTCTAATGCAGATTATTATGCTGAATAATTAGGCTAATTAATTTATTTTGCAACTCCCTCGCTCTGGTACACTGATCATCACATATACTCCCTCCGTCTCAAAGTTTACACACCCCTTAAGAAATATTAATTTGGAGTATTTGACCTACTTACCCTTATTTATGTCTAATTTATAATAACTCTCTATTAAATATTTACTATATTTTTGTGTCATTCTCATTAATGACAAATGGTAAAATGGAAAAAATTAATAAATTATGCCTTGAACTTCTAAACAACAACAACATACCCAGTGAAATCCCACAACGTGAGGTCTTGGGAGTGTAGAGTGTACGCAGACCTTACCTCTACCTTGGTAGGTAGAGTGGTTGTTTTCGAGAGACCATCGACTCAAGACAAAGCATAAGCACAAGTAAAACAAGATAAACGGTCAGACCCGGGCAACAAATTTGAAGCAGTATGAAAATGCTAGTATCAAAAGCGAATAAGTCATGATAGCGCATTCTGAAAAAAGAAGTAGTAACTAACGCAGTTAAATAAGATAAACAAAGTACACTAAAGAACACAACAACAGAAATCAAACTACATGGGACTATAAAGCAATAATGCGCCTATTAGTATGATAGGTTAAGCGGGCCTACAATAATAACACTACAACTACCAGTTTTCAAGCGTAAGTAGGACTACGCTCGATTACCTACTACCCTTTTACTCTAATATGTGTCCTCCACAACCCCCTATCTAAGGTCATGTCCTCATTAAGTTGCACTTGCGCCATATCTCGTCTAATCACATCTCCCAATACTTCTTCGGCCTACCTCTACCCCTGCTGAACCCGTACATAGCCAACCTCTCACACCTCCGCACTGGGGCATTTGTGTCTCTCCTCTGCACATGCCTTGAACTTCTAAAATTACAAATAATTTGACACAACTATTCTTAGTAACCACGACAAATAATTTGAGACGGAGGGAGTATTGAATATTTTCAGCATTATCAAAAGTCATCATTGATGTGATGCCCCTTCAAATTTAGGGGGGGGAATCTTTTAACATAATTCATATTTACTTTGAATTTGAACAGACGCAACCTTTCCCAATAGTCACCATTGATGCCTCTTGGAAGTGTCTGTTGGTGATGAAAATGCATCACCAATGGATGTGAAATCTCTATAAGTAGTAAAAATGTTTTCTCATTCAAAAAATAGATATGAAAAAGAATCAAAATTTCTGTTGAAAAGAATCAAAACTTCTGTTGAAAAGAATCAAAACTTCTGTTTTTCTTTTCTTCCCTAAGCATCATCAGAAACTTCATACTGTGTGTTCTTGGTTGAATCAAGGGAGTACAAACTTTGAATTCAACATCGTTGTTAGAGCTTCATTGTATCATGAAGGAAATATTTTTGTGACCTATTGTACTAGCCAATTTATTGGGAAAGATCGAAATAATTATCTAAAAGAATGTGCATAATAGCCTTGAAGTGAGAGAACAACAATTTGGTGTCTGTGTTTCATCTTGTTAGTACCATATTTTACCACAGGGAGTACCAGCTACACTCAATTTGGGAAGTTATGCATGAAACTATCTATTAACGTATAATCTCCTTGTATTTCAGTGATGATTTTCGAATTAAGGTGTAATTAATTAATAATAATGTGTACTTAGATGTGCTTTCTATTCCCAGATGGACTTTTTTTAAAACTACAGGCCAGAACTTGCAGTGGAATTTCTGAAGCAAGCGGCAAAAGGAGGCCACATTGGAGCATTATATGTGATTGGCATAATTACGGTCTTTATGGGTGGTGACTTCAAGCGAAACAGTGACATTGAGAAAAATAACAAAAGAGTGTCGAAAGAAATTAGTAGAGATTTTGAAAATTATTTGGGTGAAAAATCCCTTAATTTTGGGACATAGACCCACTCGTTGCACTATTCAACATCAACACATTCGTAGGAATGGATGGCCTGTTGATAGTGACGATGAAGATGAACATGTCGATTTTCATTGTGATGCTTGCAGTTGCGATGTAGAAATTGCTTATATCATTAGTGTTTTGCCTACGTATTAGCATTAGCTGTAATTATCTTTTGATTCTATAATATATAGTCATAAGAAAGAAATTAGTTTTGCTAGGTACTATAAACTTATAAAAGTTACAAACAAAGAAACTAAAACTTAGTAAGAATTGGACGGGTTGAGTTATGAACTGTTTTTAAGCCCCTTTTAGCTCAACTCATTTTAACCCAAGTAACTCTCCGGACGGGTTAATAACCCGCTCATTTATTAACTCAGTCCATATTCAACCCAACCCACCCATTTGACACCTCTAAATACACGTTAACTAGACAAAGCGAAAAAGATTGTAACACGAACAAGAATTACGTGTTCATCCTCCAAGACAGAAGAAGCAATGATCTGAACAGATTCTAATCTGAGCAAGATCAGAATTTTCTTTTCTTAAACTTTGGTTAGACTTCTTCAACTCATCAGCCTGATTCTCCAAATCCTTGAGTTTTCGTAGCTTTAACTGAACATCTGATTCAGTTTCAACAGTCTTCATTTCCTGATCATGCAACTTCATAACTAACTCTTGAAGGGCTAAAATATGTTCTTTACTGTGATCATCTTCTGATCTGACTTTCTTTTTGAGTTGCTCTATCTTGACTTTTGCAGCTTCGAGCTCAGAAACAACTTTTGCATAATCGACCACTTTAGCCTCTAACCTCATCTTATCTGCCATTAATGACTCAATCTTGAGACCGAAAAGCTTGGCCTCCACATTTTTTATTTTTAGTTGATTTTGAAGCTCCAGATAGCAGTTTCTTGCTCCTTAAGACCATAATACTCGAGCAATTGGATTTCTAGAGTGCTCTCCCTCTCTTTGAGAGTTTTAACAATGTTTTTCAGGCTCTTAATCTCTTGCTGATCATGGTTAACCATTTCAACAATTGTATATTCTCTGGCTGAATCTTCATACGCCTCAATGTCTCTCTTTGAGGTAGATAAAGTAAGTTCCTTCACAAGTTCATTGTTGAACTCTGGCAGAAAGAGTCCATCTCTCTCTGTGTCGAATATATCACTGCTAGATGAAACAGCTGTAGGATTCTCGATAATGTGTTTAGAGATGTGGAGGTCCTCCTGCAAGAGAAACGAAAAAAAGATTATCTCACAACGATCAACATATGTTAGATGAACAAATTAAAGATTCACTATAATTCCGCTCATCATTACTTCTTTTTGTTTTAGCCGATTAACAAAAAGCAAGCTTGTTAGTTTATGTTTTTGGATCATCAAGTAATTCAGGGGGCGGGGTGGTGGTGGTGGAGATTTTTGGAAATAAATGGATATTCTTTTGATCAAGTAATTCAAAGTTAAAAAAGAAACAAATACAAAGAGAGGCACACTTTGTAGTCTAAGATGTTTTTATCTTATTATGCAAAGCCCTACTTAGATCTCCAGGCTCCAAAATTTAGAAGAAAAAAAGACATGAAAAAGACCACCATCCTTTTCTGTTTAAAGGTTAAAAAATAATCAAATAACTTGCATGAAGCTTAATTATTAACATAAATTGTTCAATGCTGCCCGAAGTGGGAGAGGATTTTCCTAAAACAAAGATAGATGTATCAGGAAACAATGTGAAGTCACCCCGCTACCCCAAAGCTAACTGATGACCTATAAATGCATGACGTTTGGGAAGCATTAGCAATCCTTCGCGCACGTGATAAAAATGACATGAGATTGACCGACCAGGGTCGACTAGTCGAGTGATCTCAGAGGTTTAGAGGTGCTTCTCCTGGTGCGACTTGCCACTAATCTAACAATCATCCAAAGCAATTTGTCAACAAATCTTAGCTCAAACTTGGAATTGGGTAAGCAGTAGCAACAAATATGGTGCTTGAACAATCAAAGAACAATGAGCTTACGTACGCGTTTCTCTGACGCGGTAGAAACTGATTTGTGGGAGGAAGGTGTTGGAGTTGCATGGGAGGCGTGATCATCATTTGTGAGCTCACCATTTTCACCACCTGTAACTCAATTAAGCAAACAAAATATTAAGGAGATATTACTCCAAAAGAACAAAAACCAAAGCAACACCTGCTTAATAAAACCTATGAAATACAAATACAAAAAATAACCTGTTGCATGTGGAGGAGGACATGTATTGGATTTGGAGGACTTGATTCTCTTGGTTCTGAAACGGCATAGATAATTCCACCAACAGAAAGAGCCAAAACAACCCCAATTTTCAGGACAACAGGCCTTATTATGTTCCTATTGTCTCTCACCATAGTCAATTTCTTTGAGAAAAATCATCATGGTTTTGAGTTTCCCTCCTCCTCGTCATCTAAATTAATAACCCCAAAACACCAACAAGAGAAAACAGGGATAAAAGATTATGATGCAAAGGGGATTATTTCTCTGATTGAAACGAGCAAGGGGAATCACTTCCCCAGGAGAATAAAGTTGGAAAGGATTATATTTTGAAATCAATTGACTCACCTTGATTTACCTCCTTCACAGACCTGTCGGACCGGGGTGTGGAGGCTCCTGGGGTGGAAGATTCCACCTTATTTGGAGTAAGGAAAGGATTATATTATCTGTTATGATTTATATGTTGGTTAATTATCCAAAATAAATATTAGTACATTATTAGTGTTTATAAATGCACTAGTATTTTGAGAGAATGACATATATATTTGCACTATTTGTTGTTGATATTTTAATATCTGTGCTATAAGCTTCTCTGAGAATACTGTCTACCATCTAATTATTTACATGCACGCGCAAAAAAAGGAGACAAATCAAAACTGAAATTGCGTTAATGGCGTTATTAATAGGTTTCATGTTTATCTATTAGGCCTAGTAGATAATGATATGTCATAATTAAAAATTTACAATCACTATGAAGCTCTCAACAACTTTCCGGCACACCTACTGCTCAACGCCAAGGAAATTACCTAGCAGCTTGCCAGCTTCAATGCAAATCGTGTACCAAACTTCCTAAGCATAAATCAATTTTCGAAACAGAGAAACTGATGCCTTCACTCCTCAAAAGTTCTCTTCTCAAATACTCTGAAGTTTCATAACGCCGCATATTAAACTTCTTAACCCCAGTATCACAGTCTATATTTGAACACTTACTATGGAAATAAATACTCACACTTCGTGTATTCATCATTTGCTGTGAGTCACTGTGGCTGAGGAATTATGGCTAAAACGAAAAAGGTCCATAGCTGTTCTTTTGGAAAACTAAGCATGGATGATACTTCTAGTAAAGTATGCGCTTCAGAACAACACTATACATACAGAAACTGCAAGTAGATCCCAAATGCAGATTTTTTCTATCAGAAACTAGCAAAATGAACAAGATTCATATCATTGGGATACAGAAATTCCTGAAGGTACAAAATTGATAGTGATATTTCAGCAACTTTCATTCAACATTGCAGGGGGCGTATGGCAGTCTTGCTGCGGTGACACAATGTTGGCAATTAGAACCACCATCCGCTGATTAGGAATTCATTGGTAGCTGCTCAAATCACGTCCTCAAAATCTTGGAGCTGCAGAAATACCATGCAACAAGAAATTAGATGAAAAACCATGAATAGATTCATGTGGAAAAGGATAAGTGTGTTTCATTTTTTATTATAACAATGGAGAGAGAAAGGGGAGAGATGCTACACTACTGATCGGGTTTGATGCCTCCTCAATTGTGGAAGGCATGGAGCTTACCAAGTGAACTAGACCCTCAACCCCAATAAGTGCTTGGGATTTAAAATTTTGGAAAATTCCGAGTAAAAGTTTTTTGCAGCTATAAGAAAGAGAATATATGCAGATTAGGTTTTACCTCCACCCATTGTTGCTTCAGGCAACCTTTCAATTGAGTACTTGTGATTAGTGATGTACATGATTGGTACACCAGGGACCTGATCATCAACGGTTAACAGTAGAAGTCAATGGTTAGTTAATTCCTATTCTTTCTTTCTTTTTTCCGGAGAAAAGGAAGGACGTCATTAGTTAACAGCAGAAGAGAGGGAAAAAGAGTACGAGAAAAAGCAGTACAAGCTAATCTGGCATACCTTGCGTATTCTACGCTTCAAATCTCGATCACATGTTGCGACAATATAGCACTTGTGCTGTAGAGAAATAAAATCATCCACACAAGCACAGGAGAGAACAAATTAGCTTCAACACGAGAACAAAACACACGCATTCAAAGAACATCATACATGAAGGATTAATATCATACCTGTGTAACCCTCTCAACAATACAATCATCAGCATATGTCCCTTTGTGAGTACAGGGAAGCCTTTCAAATCGGGGATCTTTTGCAATTCTATTTACAAAAAAAGAAAAATTTAAGGGAATAAGAACATCCATTATCATCGGCACAAAAACCAATAGTCGTCTGTTTTTGCCACCAATTTACTGTTGTTGACAGGAAGGAGTTTCCATAATAATCTAAATGAAATGAAGAAGAACCAGATTTATTCTTCGCAGAGAACTCCCAAAAGATTATAGAAACTTAAATCCATTAGTACTACACAAAGTTACTCATGCTGGTGTCGTCACTAGAAGCTGAAAAGAGCATTGCATGCCTAATAACATAATAGTTTGCTCAATCTAAACACAATTTAAGACAATGCTACACAGCTACCCTGCTATTGCTCTAAAAAGAGATTCTGAGAGGTAGTATTCTTTGCAGTCATGACCTAGCTGGCAAACCTAGAAAATTTCACAGAAAAAAAAAAACAAAAAGAGCACAAAGAGAGGCAGAACAATCTTGTCCATTTTACCCAGATATTTTAAGTTGTTTACAGTTTATATAGGTCACCATCAACAAGGTTTTCTATTTAAGTTATTTCCTTTCCGCATCCAACCTTATCGCACATATTAACTCACATCTCCCTGTGGTCAAATTTTCTAATTTTTGTCTCGGGACATTTTTACTTTTTTTCATCATGTGAGATCCAGAATTGGTTCCTGTTTATCTACAAGTCATTTTTTTCCAACTCATAACTATCTAGGTAAAGGGGTAAAGCTTCTATGAAAGCTTGCATATATATTTTTCTTCTTTTGGGGGGGACATAGTGTTTCTTTTTTTCTTCGCCCTTCGCATTCCAGGAAGGATTAAGAAGTGATTAAACCTTAGATGTACACCAATATGGTTCTTTTTATTATATTGATATCAAATTTAACAAAATTCTAACCATCAAAACTAATTAAAAATACCCTCAAATCACTAAATATACGGGTGAAGTTTCACTACAGAAATTGCTTCTCTAGCTAATTGTCCACCCTTTCCAAGTGTGAGAAAAAAGGGACTAAACTAAACAGCACTTATTTTAATCCATTTTAACTAGTGACAGAATTAAAAGACAATTTGAAACAATAATGTACCTAAGAGCAACACGGTACTTCTGACCCAGCTTTTCAAGCTCAGCCATGACACAGTCTGTAATACAAGGAGTGCCTGTGGAAGGAGAATATATTCAGCGGAAAAATATAACTTCTCTGTAAATGAAAAGCCAGTAATTTTTTGGGATTTTCAGTGATGAATTCAGATAAGTCACAATAGCAATCACTTGCTCCAAGAATTTTAATTTTTTTATTTTTGAAAATAACTTTACGCAATTAGTAATCATAACAATTGGCTTATTGCTATTTGATATTTCAAACTTATCTTGAAATTAGATTATATTAATCCTTGTACGTGAAAACACGGGCAGATATATCTCATTACTTTAATCACAAAAGTGTTCTACCAAGGGAAGATTGTGATAAAGAAGCAGGAGAGGGGAAAGTTAGGAACCACCTAAGGATAGTGGGAACTTACATTTGGCATACAAGCAATCCATCATCGCTTTCTCTAAATCCAACTAAAACAGAAGAGTTAAGCTCGATCAGCTAAGTCAGAGAAATCAGAAATAACATATATCAAGGTAAACAAAATCATTAGACAGAGAGCGAACAAAAATTATGTATAATCCACACTGTCCACTAGCAACCACTATCATCTGATTTTCTTATAAAGGCAACCAGTATCTTCTAATTGGAAAATAAAGGAATGGAAAGGCAATGAAACCAAGAGAAGAAAACGTTTACTGTTCTTAATCATTTTAGAGAGTAGGAAGATGGTTCTTCCTATCACTGCATAAAGTTAAGCAAGAACTTCTATCACTTATATTATTTTAAGATACTCAGTTGATTGCTAGCTTCCAAACATAAGCTGGTGAATTGGAAGGATAAAGTGGAATTAAACAGTACTTCGTGAAAAACATTAGAAGCTTAATGTATGTCACGCCCGCCTTAATCCACCAAATTTCTCAACAGCTCGAGTCTTTCTGATGGACGGATTTTTTAAGAATCCTCTTTTTTGTCCTAACATGTAATTTGGTATAAACAAGAAATACAGACTTGCAGATACTATTGGTTAGATGTTTTGAAGGCTTAATGCAGGATGGGATAATATAGTTAACAAAAATGAAACCGAGCCTGCGCAACATTAATAAACTCATTTACTTTACAAAAATAAAAAGAAGTGACTCACTTTATTCTGAATGGAGAAATTGATAAAGTTAGTATCAACTAAAACAAGGTAAGGCGGTCCCAAAGCTGTGTTGTACTTGAAAAAAAGGGCAGACGAAACATAAGGCCTGAAACACATAACCAGCAACTCAATATTCAACCACTACAAAATAACAAAATCAATAAAGTCATTTGCTTAAATTATAAAATAAAGTTAAAATAGAAACTTACACGTTTCTTGGAAGCTTCTCTTTAGTCAAATCTTTCTTATTAGGGTTCAAAACTTCCTCTTTATGCCTGAAACAAACACCATTAAAATTCAAATATAAACAACAACAAAAAACAAATACGAGAAAGTGGGAATTAACTCACTGCTTGATTGCTTTGTGAGTGACCATTTTCTTCATTACTGCGAACTTGGGAGCCTTTTTTGCTTTCCCCATTTTGGGTCTCCAAAATCTGAAACTGGGCAATTTCAGGATTGTGGTCTAATTTCTCAAAACCCTAACCTTGTGTGGAGCGGGTCAAGGCTTTTTGTATAGTACGTCGCTCGTCTGGTTCGAGCCGGCCTTTGAATTGGGGAAGAAATTTCGTGGGTTAGCCGGTTTTAAGCCCAGTATTTTATCTTTACTCAAATAGCCGATTGGATTTATTATTTATAATATTCTACTATTCTATTCTTTCTAATCGGAATGCATAATTATAAGTACTTTATTATATACTATTATATATTCGCTGACTATTTTTTAATTTAAGTGATTAAATAAATGACTATTTAAATACAATTCTTCTTGTCTCCATCATGTTAGCGAATAAAAACTTGTTTTCGGTTAAAATGAATATTAACATTTGCTTTTCCCTTGAGCTCCATCGGTTCTTCTTTTCTAAAAAATGAATGCTTTTTTCAAATGCGAATTTCATTCTCCATGAATCTTCGATTTTGTAAATGCTTGATAAATTGTTTATTACTCAATCCCAAGCCATTGTATCGTTGTCTGGTCATATTTAAAATTATGTATTTATTTATTATATTCTTTATTTCTGCTCGATAGTTTTGTAACAGATTGTTTCTAACGTTTTCTATGAAAGGAAAAAAAGCTACAATAATCACTACGTGCATTTCATTCTCTTCGATTTTCTCTTTAATTATTTTTTGTGAAGTCACACCGAGAGCACTAACGAACTTTCTTTTCGTAACAAAAAGATACAACTTTAGATTTTAATATTTCTTTTAATGTAACTTATGTGATTGAACATGATTGGGTCGTTTAATTCAATAGTGGAGTTTTTTAAAGATCCATTCATTAATTTAGATTTAGATTTAAGGGCAAGCCTGAAAATATATCTCTTAACTTTGTGATTCATAGCACATATAACTCAGTTATAAAAGCCGTGAATCTTTTTTCTGATTTTAGAGAAATTTCTTTCTTTCTTTTTACCAGTTACTTATCTGTAGATCTGATACTTGGGAAATTTTCGATTGGACATGTGACTAAATCTGGAGAAATAGCTGGGCCTCACGTTTTGGAACACATAGTTGATGTTGTTCTTTATATGGAAGTTGGTACCTTCTCCTACTTTGATGTTATTTGCAGTATAAACATATGTTTTTATATGGCTTGGGTTTATCTTTAAAAGAGAAAAAAGAGGGTTTTGATATTTTGCGCTCAGTACTGTAAAAAAAACATACGACAAATTGTCTTAAGGTTTATTACCTAATTTTGGTGGCATCTATATATTGACGCAGGCGTTTGACATCTTGGTGTTTGAATGTGCATCTTCTGTATGGCAGAATATCTAAGAAAACTTTCCACCTGTTGCTTTTTTAGAAGAAAAAAAAAGCCAAAATTGAATTGTGCATATTAATCTTTTAGCCATGATGGAATGATATGTATTCTCCTTAAAATATTAATCATTAAGATTAAATTACTTAATGATGTAAATATCGGGTATGGGTAAGATTTTAACACATGCACAATGCTTGGCAATTGGAACTATAGTCTAGACTCTAGAGAAACAGGAAATGACGTGTGGTATCCCAAAAGTGTTCGATCTTGAATTTTTATTTGCGGTTAACAAAATCATTACACCAACAACATATTCAGTGAAATCTCACCAACGTGGGATATATGGAGGGTAGAGTGTACGCAAATCTTACCTCTATCTTGGAAGGTATAACGGTTATTTCAGAAAGACCCTCGGCTCAATATATAGCATAGGCACAAGCAAAGCAAAAGACACGGTCATGCCCGGATAAGAAATTTAAAATAGTTGAAAATGATGGTAACAAAAGCGAATAAGCCATGATAGCGCATTATGACAAAGAAGCCGTAACTAACACATGTAAATAAGATAAACAAAGTACACTAAAAAACACATAACAGCAG
This sequence comes from Anisodus acutangulus, assembly GCA_029783415.1. Classification (NCBI taxonomy): domain Eukaryota; kingdom Viridiplantae; phylum Streptophyta; class Magnoliopsida; order Solanales; family Solanaceae; genus Anisodus; species Anisodus acutangulus. The sequence continues at coordinate 2,084,871 of CM056497.1, forward strand.
AAATTAAATGACAGGGGGTTATAAAGCAATAATGCGCCTACTAGTGTGATAGGCTAAGCAGACCTACAATAATAGCACTACAACTACTAGTTTGTAAGCGTAAGTAGGACTCCGCCCAACTACCTACTACTCTTCTACCCTAATCTGTGTCCGCCACAACCCCCTATCTAACGTCATGTCCTCGGTAAGTTGCACATGCGTCATATCCCGTCTAATCACCTCTCCCCAATACTTCTTCGGCCTACCTCTACCCCTCATGAACCCGTCCATAGCCAACCTTTCACACCTCCACACTGGGGCATTTGTGTCTCTTCTCTGCACATGCCTGAACCATCTCAACCTCGCTTCCAGCATCTTATCCTCTATTGAGGCCACTCCAACTCTGTCCCGGATATCTTTATTTCTAATTTTATCCCTCATTGTATACCCACACATCTATCTTAGCATCCTCATCTCCACAACTTTCATCTTTTGGATGTGCGAAGTCTTGACTGGCCAACACTCCACCTCATACAACATAATCAGTTTAACTAGATGTGAACCTCCATTTCATCCGCCCTGCCCCAATACGATGTGTGGCATCGTCATCAATCTCTACATTCCCTTGGATAATAGACCCGAGGTACTTGAAGTTTTCTTTCTTTGGAATGACCTAAGTATCAAGCCTCACCTCCACGCCTGTCTTAAGGTCGCTTCCGTTACTGAACTTCCACTCCAAGTATTCTGTTTTGGTCCTACTCAGCTTGAACCCTTTAGATTCCAGAGTTTGTCTCCAAACCTCCAACTTAGCGTTCACTCCGCTGCGAGTCTCATCAATCGAGACTATGTCGTCTGCGAATAACATACACCATGGCACATCCCCTTGGATTTTCCACGTCAGTCTATCTATCACAAATGCAAATAGGAATGGGCTCAGTGCTGATCCCTGGTGCAACCCCATCATTACTGGAAAGTGCTCCGAGTCCCCTCCTACTGTCCGTACCCTAGTCTTGGCTCCATCATACATATCCTTGATCGCCCTAGTGTACGCCACATGTACACCTCTAACATCCAGACATCTCCATAGAACCTCCCTAAGGACTTTGTCATATGCCTTCTCGAGGTCGATGAAAATCATATGTAAGTCTGTCTTCCTCTCTATATACTGCTCCACCAACATCCTAATAAGATGAATGACTTCTGTAGTCGAATGCCCCGGCATGAATCCAAATTGATTCTCAGAAATATACATGCCTCTTCTCACCCTCATATCCACGACCACTTTTCAAACTTTCATAGTGTGGCTTAGTAGAAGAAGAGAAAATTAACTGGTAGGAACTTTTGTTGCCAATCAAGCATAAGTTCTAGCTTTTGTTATAAGACAGAACTTGTGGTTAGTTGAGCTTCAACCTATTGGCAAAGTTATTTTATGTTTGCAACTTATGTCTGATTGGCAACAAAAACGTTGCTAGCTAATTTTAGTAAGCGGTAAAAAAAATTGTTAAGCGGGGTAAAAAAAAAATCAAGACCACCCCATTGGAGGCCTTTTGTGAACTGGCTTGTTATACAACTTTTTTTTTTGGCGTGGATTGTACTTCAAAGGCACTGTCTTCTAATTTTTATCCCTCAAATTGTTAGTCTTTAATTTTTTTCCCTTGCTTGAAAAAGTGACTGAAAATATCCCGAGGTCTCGGGTTTGAATCATGTTCAGTCAAAAAAAATTGCAAGACAGATTTTGCCTTCATAAATAAGACAAATTTTACCTTGCGAACTACATGCAAGTTTTAATTTTTTTTTTTTTGAGCTAGAGTTCGAACCAAAAAATAAGGACGTTTCTGCGAATGGCCCCTTATACAATCTACAGAATATGTTAATTGAATGGCTTCGGCCCAATCGCAATGGGCCTCTCGACATTGTTGAATAGCCCATAGCCCTGGGTTCCTCAACTCTTCCTCCTCTGCATCCCAACTGAACACAACAAAGTCCATGAAACTCCAACATCCCTATCACCGTCTCCGACTAACCTTCCGGCACCAATCCCGATGCTTCGCCACCAAATACAGTGGAAGAGTCGTTGTAGAAGACAAAAACGGCCGTTCATTCGCCGTCGAAGTCGATGCTCCAACACTCCAAACCGATTCCCGAGGCTACGCACTCCCTCGCCGTGACCTAATCTGTAAAATCTCCCAAATCGTCAAATCACCTCCATCACCTTCAACGGATCCTTTCCTTGACCTATCCGACTACCTCGATACTTTAACCCTAACCCTAACTCCCTCCGAAGCTTCCGAAATACTCAAATCCCTAAAATCCCCAACCCTAGCTCTTAAATTCTTCCGATTTTGCCCTTCCCAAATCCCTAAATTCCGTCATGACTGTTTCACTTACAATCGCATCCTTCTCATCCTCTCCAAATCGTTTAACCCGACCCGACCCGATTGTGTTCGCGAGATTGTTGATGAGATGGAAAGGATTGGTGTACGTGGAAATATCTCGACCGTTAATCTACTTATTGGAATATTTGGTGATGGACAAGGGGGTGATGTTAAGGAGTTAATTAGGTGTTTGGATTTGGTTAAAAAATGGGATTTGAAGTTGAATTGCTATAGTTATAAGTGTCTTTTACAAGCTTATATTAGGTTGTGCAATTCGGATAAGGCGTTGGAAGTTTACCAAGAAATGAGGAGGCGTGGGTATAGATTGGATATATTTGCGTATAATATGCTTCTTGATGCTCTTGCTCGAGACCAAAAGGTTTGATCTTTGGATTCCTTGTGATTGTGTCTTATCACATTAGACAGTTTTAAATATGGTGTAAAAGATGTCTGTCTTTAGAATCTGTTATTGAAATTAGTGAATTATCTGTGGTACAAGAACACTAAGTTTTGGGAATCCTTACTGACTTTGTGACACCAGGTATACCAATTTAATGGAAAAGAGCTGTCTTAGTTATATATAAAAAGGGATAGTTATGCAAAATGAAGTGCATTACCTTTACCTCCAAAGGGGTGGCTTAGCAGTCGAAAGACTGGAGTTAAAACTTCAGGTATGAAAGTTCATACCCCGACAAAGGTCACATTTGGTTGATTGTTGTAATATTCTAAACCTTAGTGTACAGTGCAGACATGTTGGCTCTTAAAAGAAAAAGTGTTTTACCCTTATTTTTACTTTTGAGTTTTGCAAGGTACACTGATTCAATTAAGATAATTGCTAAGGTGGATAGGAAGAGTTCTAGTCGATGTAGTACAACTATGAGAAGGGTTTTTCACTTAACCATGGACAAGGATATAGTACTTATTGCAAAAGCTGGAAACGTTTTTTTAAACGCTTTAAAGAAATTTTATTAGTCATTAATGCATTAATGAAAGCATCTTAAGGCCAACATCTTAGGGAAATGCCTCTACTTTACAAACCAAGTCTATTTGATTCATCTAATCTTCAAATAAATCAGTCTCGAGTCATATATTAACAATACAAGTATGGTCAGATCTCTCGGTATTGAGTTTGTTATCTGACAAGTGTAATTCTCGGTATTGAGTTTGTTATCTGACAAGTGTAATTATTGTCTCTGAGATAAATGATAAATAAACAGTATACATGCATTTGGAAATGCTATAGAGGTGTTTTGACTCCACTACATGAGTGAGTCTTAAAATATATGATGAATATGGTTCTGCTTGGCTAATGATTCTAATGTGCAGCGCTTTGCCAGGTTGATCAGGCCCACAAGGTTTTTGAGGACATGAAGAAGTGGCACTGCGAACCCGATGAATATACATATACCATTCTGATTAGAATGACTGGGAAATTAGGGAAGCCCGGTGAATCACTGGCTTTCTTTCAGGAAATGCTGTCGAAGGATATTTCACCAAATTTAATTGCTTATAATACTATGATCGAAGCTCTTGCCAAAGGCCGCATGGTTGATAAGAGTATCTTTGTCTTCTCTAAGATGGTGGAGAATAGTTGCCGGCCAAATGAATTTACCTACAGTATTATTTTAAATGTATTGGCCGCAGAAGGGCAACTTGGAAGACTTGATGAAGTTGTTGAAATATCTAAGAGATACATGAATAAATCAATATACGCATATCTTGTTAGAACGTTGAGTAAACTAGGCCATGCAAGCGAAGCTCACAGGCTTTTTTGCAATATGTGGAGCTTCCATGATAGAGGAGATCGCGATGCTTACTTATCCATGTTAGAGAGCTTATGCAACGCTAAGAAAGTGACCGAGGCTATTGACTTACTGAATAAGATGAATGAAAAGGGAGTAAAAGCAGATACCTTCATGTATAATACTGTCTTCTCTGCCCTTGGGAAATCAAAGCAGATTTCTCATCTTCATGATCTCTATGAGAAGATGAAACAGGATGGCCCCTCGCCAGACATATTTACTTGTAACATTTTGATATCTAGCTTTGGTAGAGCGGGAGAGGTTGAGGAAGCTCTCAAGATTTTTGAAGAACTTGAGAATGGCAATTGTACACCTGATATTGTCTCCTACAACTCCTTAATAAATTGTTTGGGGAAGAATGGTGACATTGATGAAGCGCACATGAAATTCATTGAGATGCAGGAAAAGGGATTTAATCCTGATGTTGTAACATATAGCACTCTCATTGAGTGCTTTGGGAAGACTGAAAAAGTTGAGATGGCACGTCGGCTATTTGATGAAATGCTTGCAGCTGGCTGTTATCCTAACATAGTGACATACAATATCCTACTTGACTGTCTCGAGAGAAGTGGGAGAACTTCAGAAGCTGTTAGTTTATATGCGAAATTGAAGGAACAGGGTTTGACAGCTGATTCAATCACATATACCATCCTTGAGCGTTTGCAAAGTGGTTCTCATAGAACATCGAGAGTTCGCAGACAAAATCCAATCACCGGTTGGGTGGTTAGCCCATTAAGGTGACAGGGAAAAAAGGATTAGATTAAGCTGCTCATGATTGAATACTTGAAGGATTTTACCGCTCACTCGTAAGACGAAAATTGTTTCTTATGTGAAAGTATCTGATCTTTTAGTCACAGAGGCAACTGTATATTGGTGCTTATTTACAAAATCCAACTTAGTGAAATGGTTTGCTTCTACAGTTTTTTAATGTTCAAAGTCCTGATTGGCCATAGTAACCGCTCTTAGATAAAACATGTAGATGCCTTGCTTTAGAGATTTGAGTCTGGAAGCATGAAATTGCACTAATCACCCTTGCTGACAGAGTTGAGGTGAAAAGTTAATTAGAAGTCAGTTAGAAGCGGCAAAGTAGGGAGCTGCTTATTTCTAAATCTTGGACTGTTTCTGGAAATTAAATATTTAACTGAACTAATCACCTGTTTTGACAGAGTTGAGGTGAAAAGTAAATAGAAGATGGTAAGAGGTCGGGGCAGGTGGGAAGCTGTTTATTTCTAGCAAGACAGTTTCTGGAAATTATCTATTTAACTTCTATCCTGTCTCCGATGTTGATGGATGCATCATATTGTGGTAGGAAAATTCTTCTGCATCAATAGTATAACTATCGTCAAGGTATGGTCTTTGCAGTTATATTCATGATGTAAGCTCCTAATTGCTATGTTTCTCGGATTCTTCAAAAATGTCAACGGCTGCGTGTCGGATTCTCCAAAAGTAGTGTATATTTGGAGGACGGATGCGGCATCGAAAGTGAAGAGTCCACACAACTTAGCCTAATTGGATGACGTACCTGATAATCCCCGAGCCTAGATATGATTATCCTGAACCTTTTTGGTTAATTTAAAACCGATTCGTAGTCCAGTCACCACTGCAAGCAACCTGATACTGTCTTCCAGACCACTTCAGTATGTTCTCCATCAAATCTGCATTTACAGCATTTATTTGTATTTAGACTGAAACAATTAACTGAGTTTTTCACGTCAATGTGAAAACTTCCAACCAAATTGTTGTTTTCATAATTGGAAGTTCTCTAAATGGAATTCAATAGAACCAGACTCAAACTTTTTGCTCTCACTTATCTGTCTATAAAGAATATTAATTTCTGCTAGTGATTAACGTTCTCCCAATATGGCTAAACTGAACCCTAATGGCCGTTTAATCAAAGCAATAATACTCTGTTTGCTTGCCAAAGCAAGGGCAGTTACCCTGCTTATGCATCTTATCACTTTCCATGACTTGTGATTGCTATCTTTAGAATAATGCATCTTGCCAAAAATTGCAAATTAAATATTTCATCATGGAACTCGTTTATCACTATGATTACAGAATATGCTTTTACCTCCTTGGAGAATAAAGTTTGTACTGTATGGAAATTTTTTAGTTGTGATTGATTAACGTTTCTTTTAACTTTGTCTTTGGCCAAGCCAGTGGGGTTACTTTATTTAGCTTGTCGTCTCTGTAACTCATTCAAAGCCTTGTGAGTTGTGAAATAAGATTATACTGTAATAGGTGTGAAATATACTATCTGCAAACTTTTATACCTTATTGTATCTTTTTTTTTTCACGCGGAGTTTAACCTCCAATGTTACAAATCATATTTGAATTTAAGTTGTATATACTGATGTGTGGAGATTTCTTTTATAATGTTAGTGAATTTTAACCTATAGTATAGCAGGTTAGTAACCTTCTGGGATAGCATAGGGCTTTGAGCCTGTGAGTTCAATATTAAGAGTCACATATGAAGGATACAAAATTCTACTCTTATATAACTCAAAAGCAGGGAGACGTGAGACGTGAGACGTGCTCTTGTACTTTGTTGTGATTTATTTGATGGTAAAATGGAAAAACGCTGAGGGATATGACGGAACGATTATGATCCGTCCGCACATAAATTAGAGGTTTCTATTTGAGTCTACCCTCAGAAGTATAGTATATCTGAGTAGGAAACATTTAACCTTTTTTAGTTGACTTACTGAGGTGAATCTGGGTGAATTATGTGAGTGAGTCTCAAATAATGAATACCTAAAGCAAAACACATACACAAATACACACAAATACAGTAACAACATACTCCAGTGTAATCTCATAAAGTGGGTCTGAGGATGGTAGGATGTGCATAGACCCCACCTCTACCTTTGTGGAGTAGAGAGACTGTTTTCGATAGACCCTCGGCTCAAAAAGAATGTAGTCAAGGCAGGATTGCAAGAAAAAAAAAACAAATACTTGTCATTATATTATAATAAAATACATTAGTCGTGAGGATAAAACAATTAAAAAGAAGGGAGTAGGTACCTGAGTGAGTCAAGGCGGATGGTGTATCTAATATTATGAAATTAAAATTATCAATCGTCTCCTAAAGAGATTGGGTCTGTTTTCTGTTCTTTTCTTTTTAATGGACCACCTCTTTCCAGACAATTAATAGTGACTGCCCCCTTACTGAACTCCTGATTTATCGACTGGGCTTACCATGAGCTCTACCTGACGGTAAAAAATTGCATGCACCAGTAGTTATATCAAATCAGAAAATTTAATATTAGCGGTTAAAAATCATAATGCAAAAATGTATTGCTCTTTGATACTGTGTGAATGAAAGATAACAGGTCTCGCGTACATGATTTAGTGTAAATATTGGGTGAGAATAAATTGTTTTCCTTAGGCAACTGTTTCGAGAGGAAAATCTATTTAATTTATATTCCAAATTGGAAAAATATGATTTGCAGTTTCTTCAATCCCACATTTTTTTTCTAGAATGGTTACAATGTGAGCATTTGCAAAAAAAAAAAAAGTGCCTTTCTTGAGGCACTAACTAAACTGTTTCTCGCGTTAGTCTAGTAGGCTAAATAATTTATATGTGAAAATCATTTACTAGTTTTGGAGTTGAAGTTTAGAACAATGAACTAATCAGAACAAAATTTACAAATTCAAGTGGCCTCAAGGTGTTGGTCCACGTTTTCATCGCCAATAGGACGTTATCGAGGGGCAGTAAAATAGAAAACGTGAAAAATATACAGGTGGTGGTCCTTGTTTTATCGTCTCAAATAAATTGAAAGGCCGTGATGTATCATTTAATGGTACTAATCGAAGTTTCTCACACAATATTTACACCTAACCTTAATATGCATAAAATATCAAAACTGTTCTTTTAGTGAGTTCCACACAAATCATTTAAACTCCAAAAGAATATCTCATTAAGTGTAAAAGTAAAAAAATGAGGGTGTATTTGGTATGACGGAAAATGTTTTCCATGGAGAATGAAAAATGTTTTCTTGGAATATAAGCTAGTTTTTTACTTATTTTTAGTGTTTGATACGTAAGCAAAAAAATAAAACACCAAAAGTATTTAATGTATATGAAAACTAGGAAAACGCTATTGATGGGATGGGGTGGGGAGTGTGAATTTGCGGTTTACGGGGGTGGGATGGTCAAGGGGTGGGGGTTGGGATCGTCGGGAAATGGAAGGAGATAATAAATATGGAATGTCACTTATGAAACTTGTTTTTCCTACTCTTATTAGAGAGATAACTTTCTTTATTTTAAAGAACTTGTTTTGTTATATAAAAATGTTTCCTCAAATATTTTGACCAGAGAAAACAAATTCAGAAATTTTAACTACATAAAGATGTCAATTGGGACAGACAAAAAAATGGAAGAGCAGTACCAAACAAAAATTGTAAGATAGGGTAACTTTTGTCTTCGGGTAGTAGCTTTTGTAGCAACCACCAATAATTCATTTCTCCTACGAACATGATAAATATAAGTAATTTTAAGGAAGAAAGCACGTCATAAGAATCTATCAATAATTTACAGGAGAATAAAAAATATAGAGGCATGGCACGGTGGAATAAACGTGCTATCAATTCACTGACTTACCATGAGATGATAAGGGTTCACCTCAAACTTTATATAAAGGACCAAAATGCACATCAAAGCTATGCGTTGCTAAGTAGAATAACAACGTATCAACAACATGAAGGTCATTCTCTTCCTCCTCCCTATAGTCGTAGGAGCAGCAGCGGCCGCAGCTGCTCCTCAAATCAACTGCTTGAGCTGGCGTTTGTTGTTGAGACCAATAACATCCTGGATTGGAAAACAGTGCCAGCTCAATGCAAAAGCTACGTGAGCGAGTACATGACCAGCCATCAGTACCATGACGATTGCAATGCCGTGGTCAACGCCGCTATCGAGTACGCCAAGACCCTTAATGTTTCAAAGAAGGCAAGGACCTTTGGGTCTTTAATATTGATGAAACCACGCTCTCTAACGTTCCTTATTATGCTCGTCCTGAGGTTGGCTTCGGGTGAGCTTTTCGAGTACAACTTCTTATGTAGTTCAATTAAATACCCTTAGTTGAACAATTAAAGTATCCTCTAGTATAGTGATAAAAGTGGTACAAAAATTATTTTACATCACACAAATTCCAAAGGTGGCATTTCTGGTCTGCCACTAACTTTTATACATAAAACTCAAGAGTTTGACTAATAAAGTGTCCATATATATAATTTTGGTCAGGGCAACAAAATCCAACATGCTGAAGTTTGAATCGTGGATTAAAGAAGGAAAGTCACCAGCAATTCCAAGCGCGCTCGTTCTGTATAAAACGTTGTTGGATTTAGGTATTAAACCAATATTTATCACAGACACAAAAGAAGAATTCAGACAAGTGAGAATTGCCAATCTAAAGAAAGCTGGCTACCATTCATGGTTCAAGTTCATTTGCAAGTAAGATTTAATGTTGTTGTAAACGTATCCTGATTTTAGCTAGGTATATGAATAATATGAATTCAAATATAATTAATTGATTAATGTTATGGGTGCATGCAGGGGGGAAAATGATAGTTCAGCGTATTCAGAACATTCAGGTAACTGGAAAACTCAAAAAAGAGCTGAGCTGGTGAAAGCTGGATATCGACTTGTTGGCAACTTAGGAGGGTGGGATGATATTATTATAGACTTCTTGTTGCGCACTTTCAAAATGCCGAATCCCATGTACTACTTTTAAGTGATGAAACTAAATTATCTACCTTGGAATAAAGATCTCGAAATGTTTCAAATGACATGAATTGATTAATCACGTTTCGCATTTGTTGATTATGTTCAAAATTGATTCTTCTTTTCTATTTTCAGCTTCCAGGGTGTGACATTAATTGTAAAAAAAAAAAAATCAGGTTAACCTAAAATTGTAAGATAAATAACAAATCATAGAAAAAGAATTGACACTTTTTATATCTGAAAAATTATTTAACTTTTTCATAATGATATGTATTTATTGTCACATAAATATTATGGCATGTAAGATCACAAGTTCAAAGTGTATAATTGGTGTGAGCGGAAGACTTAGAGTTTTATCGTAAATTTCATATTCAATTAAACACTCCATATAAAATGAAATAGAATGAAAAATTAATTTGATGATAAATCGGAAAGCGAAAACCAAATGAATTATGGTTATCATAGTTTTGTAAAATAATGATCGCGAGGATATAATAATGAAAGGGGACCGGTTCCTCTATAGCTCAAAATGAAAACGAGAGCTAGAGGGATATAACTGATTATCAAAGTTCTTTTTATAGCTTGGTATATCTAATGTTATTATCATTATCAATCGTCTCCAAAGGAGATTGGGTCTGCTCTCTTTTTTTTTTTTATTTGCCCGCTCCAGTTCCAAATGATTAATAGTGACTGCTCCCTTAATGTAACTTGAATTCATGATTTATCGTCGACTATGCTTACTTGAGCTAAGTTTTTACCAAGATGAAATGAATCTCGTCGGTGGACGTGCCGAACCGAAGTAAGATCTCAGATTGACATCTTGATACACTAATTTTCCATAATAATAAATAGAGTCAATGATGACTCTGCCATGGGAAGAGTCGTTTCCTTCTTGCTTGATTTTGGGAGGGGGGCTTCCATTCACCAGCACAGACTAAAAAGTGCTCTCCGAATCGTACTGGATAGTCATCCATGCATCACACGACTCTCAGACCCAACATGTGGTGGATCCCGAGAGATAAAGTCAAAACGTAACATCCTTTGCCCCTTAGCAAAGGTAGAGTAGAAGGTACGGGTTCCACAAATTCATTAGTTTTGGTCCAAATTTTATATTTATTTTAAAATTTTATTAAAAAAATATAAATTATTAAGTTAGAATTAGTAACTCAATTAATAAACTAAAAATTCGTACGTACTCATAGACTTCAAATTCTGAATAATGATAAGAATTTCTACTCGCATTTCTCAGTTACTGATTAGAGTTATATTTATATTTGTGAAGTTGAATAACATTGTGGACAAGACGGAAAAAGAAAAACAATACCGTGGATAAGAATAATTGATGTGGTTAGCAAACGCTCTATGGGATTGATTACTGTGATTGGTGTTGAGAGGTCAGTTATTTGATGAATCGATGGAAAAACAAAAACCATTAGAAAAATATTGTGCTTATTTTATAATATTTTTAAATGCAATGATTGAAGATGAGATTTAAAAAAAGAAATAAAAGTAGGCAGTGCATGTAAAGAAGTCCAAGCGAAAATAGGGCGTTGTCGAGGGGCAGGGGCTGGTCCATATTATCAGAAAAAATATGGAAAACATGAAATAAACTTGGATTTATATAATCTATCTAATTGAATTACAAAAGTACAGACATTATTACATGCAATAATTGGGATTTTCATGTGATACAAAAGGAAAGGGAGAACAGAAAACGTAAATTATAGGTGGTGCTCCAGTTTTGTCACTTGTGTCTCGGATAATAATCTCGGAATAAAATTTGGGATTAACTTTATTCCATGTTTGGTTTGGGGTATTAATTAATTCCGAAATTATTTTATTCTTACCGTCTCATATAGAAGGCGGGATAAAATAATCCCATGGAATATCCTTGCTTCTCCCACACATACCAAACGATCCCTACTGGCTACTAGGTATTCTTTTATGAGCAAATGGTGTCAAATTATCTTCTTGATAAAGGATAAGGAATTTACTTTTTCACTTTCGGGTTTGATTGAGTATATAAACAATTCTGAAGACAAATGTATAGTTTAAGTGATTGTAACATATTGTGATTTTATGTTAATTAAGCTATGCATAACATGGATTGTGAATAGCTTTTACTCTTCTATAGAATCTATACATGGTATAAATAAAAGTTTAGCTATTGCCTTTAATTCACATTCTCCCTCCTCTCGGTAGTTGCATTTTTTGGAGTTTAGAAAGTTGCGATTATATATAATATGGATTTTAAGTTATACACTGACCGTAAAAGGAAGGAAAATTCAAAATAATACACTATCGGCCTCACTTGAATTTACATAAAATATTTTAAAAGAATTGAACTGGCCGTAATTCTTTTTTTGGTGCATACTTGAGAAAATTACCATAATCTTGAACTTCAAGAATTTAGGACCAGATAAAATGAACAGTGATACCAAACAAAAATTGTAAGATGGGGTACTTTTTTATTTTGGCTTATAGCTTTTCTTAGGACCAGAGCAACCACCAATAATTCATTTCTCTGTAGATATATTTATTAAGAAGCCAATAATGCCCATCATTAGACTTATTTTGAGGGAGGTAAATTACTGTACCAACTTTTTAAATAAATGAAGGGCATAAATATGAAAACTTTACTGATTTAGGAGGACGCGCTTAAGAATATGGATTTTCTTATCCTAGTAGATTTAAGCCATATAGTTTACTTAAGATTTTAAAGATTTTGTTCAGTACTTTTCACAGTACCGAAATATAAGTATCGGAAAGAAGCAGTGCAACGCTATCAGTGGTTCTTCCTTTCTATCCCATCTATCTATAAGAGTTGCTTAATTCGCCCCCATCTTTAATAGGACTGGACTAAGTTCGGGCAGATCTCCGTCCCATTTTAAGGAAGAAGCACGTTAGTACTAAAAGGATTTAAAAAAATTTAGAGAGATGTGCTAGTAATTGACTGACTTTATCATGAGATGATAAGGGGTCGGTCCAAACTCTATATAAAGGACCAAACACACATCAAATTCATAGTACATTTCTAAATGAAGGTCATTCTCTCCCTCCTCCTTATAGAAGAAAAAGTAGTATTTACTTTGTTTCAATTTAAGTTTTTTTTTTTATCTGTCCCAAAAATAGTGTATTTTTTTATATTTAATAGGTTTTTCAATTTTCATTTTTAATTTAAGACTATAAGATTCAAAAGTATCTATTTATTTCTTAAACTTCATGTCAAGTCAAACTAAGACACTTAAATTGGGACGGAGTAAGTAAAAAGTACAGTAATATATAGGTGGTGGACCGATGGTATGTTTTTTGTCATATAAACGGTGACAAATAAAATATTTTTGGGAAAAGGATCGAATATATCCATCTACTTTCTTTTATTGGCTAACTTTATATACCTACACTCAATTAGATGGAAAAAACCCAATTCGCCCAAATTAACTCAATTTAATAAAAAGTCAATCCCCAATTTATAACTCGCCCCGACCCACAAAATAAACACAACACCCACCCCAATACACCCCTCTTCGACCCTTTTTCATAGCAGTCCGATACTGTTTGTCATAGCAATACCGAGAGATAACTATGCCTTGAATCCATATAATATTTGCAATCACCTTTAAGCATTTATTTTAGTTCTAGTTCATGTTCATGCGAGTGCACGTACGTAAAAAAGAGGGAGATATAAAATCGATACAGCACTTGGTATTATCAGTTTTCAGTTGATTGTCTGTCCTTTATATAGGATTGAAAACAGCCGATCGCAATCGCGCGAATATGCCATTTCTTTTTAGGTTAATCAAGCGTTATGTTTGTCTTTGAAGGATTACATATAACATATTAATCTATACTAATTAGATAGACGTAAATCATAAAACGAGAACTTACGTGTTCTTCGTGTAGCGAAAACGGAAGTCGAACCGCGGTTGGAATTACTGGCCCGGTTGGAATTACTGGCCGATGGTGGTTGTCACGATATATCGGAGCAACCTCCTAAATCACAGTCTAAACCCTAATTATTTATTGTAGAGAAGAGAGCAGAAAAATACTGCAGAATATTCAGTCTTTATTGTACACCCTAAGTGTACTTATATAGAAAAATATTAGGGTTAAACTAATTATCCTAATGGGTCTTAAGCACCACTTATGGGTGGACTCAAATTTCTTACATCTCCCACTCACACATAATGAGAGTGCTCATCTAATCTGAGAAATATATTCTCATCTCATCTCCGCAACCATTCATACAGGGAAGTAGACCGTGCGACCAACATACTGTGAGAGCTTAGAGCTATACATCTGTTAGGAGTATATAGCCTTTCGTCGAGTGCAAACCTGCAAGTAGATCATAAAGTATGCAATACCCCATATCATATGAATCACATTTGATATAAACTCAAGATCTCATATATAATGTATTCACAATTGTAACTCATAAGTTATAATTGGTGCACTAGTAAATATAAATTAATGAGATTTCATCAATGATCTTCCTCTTCTCATGATCCTCTTAACATTAGGTTAACTATTTTTTTAGATATGCTTCGCCAGACCGAATCTGTGTTCATGGGTAAAGTAGACTTCACATTAGGTTAACTGAAGAAGGTATTGTTTCCAAACTCAATATATTAAGGTTAACTAAAGAAGGTATTGTTTCCAAACTCAATATATTAAGGGGTAAAGTAGACTTCACTCTAATAATAATGATATGTATGAGATGCAAGTATCTAAAATAAACCCTGATGGTTCCCCTTAAAACGGAAATGGAAGTGGCCATTTTTTATTAGCATGAATCTCTAAACAGAGTCCGATTAAGGGGTTAAATTTTATGGATTCAACCTTTCAGTGTTCTTATTTGAATTCATTATATTTTAAAAATTATAAATTTATATCTATTATTTATTATAATTTTAATAAATTTTTACACATAAATTTATTATTCACATCAGAAGTGAGGATTCAATTGAAACCCCGTCCTTCAATGCTACCTACGCCGCTGCCTCTAGGGATGCTTGCCAAAGCAAGTGCAATAGTATATAATAAGAATGGCGCTTCTTGCCTTGCAACTTTAATGTTTCATTATAAAACCATCTTAGCTCTATGATTGCAGAATAATATTAGAAACTGCTAATTGCCTCATTGCGAATAGAGTATACACTGTATAGATATTATTTTTTGGTAAAAATGATTTCTACCAAAAATACAGTTAGAGATTTGTATTTCAAGAATTTAAAGATAAATAGGTCGTATTCGATCCGGAGACCCTCTTGAACGAATTTGGGATTGGGATTGAGATTTAGATAATGAATAGGTTAATATTACAAATATAAATGAGAACAAGCAAGTAATGAGAACTTAATAAATTATATATGAAAAAAAATTATGGATTGAAGCTGAGAGTTCTGTATTAGCTTGAGAGAGATTTGAGTTACAAGAGGTGTGAGCTTAAAGAGAATACAATGTGTTCTTTTTTTCTCCTCTAAGTCTTGCTTATATAGATAAATCTTAGACTATCGTATCCCTAGATGACGTAAGCATCCTGACGTTACCACGCGCACACGCGATGTGGCGTTCTGCTCGAGGGTGGTTGATGTGATAGAAGTTATTGGGAGTGGGAGACAACTAAGTGAAAAGCTATAATAATTTTCACTCACAAAGCTTAGACTTTTTTCTAAGTAAAATTTATGTCCAAACACAATTTAAACCTCCACAAACTCTTTTGCAACTTCAACTTCAAATAATGAGTACTTTTTTTAAAGATAATTTTATTAATAAAGCAGCATATATGATGTGTTACAGGAACTGTACAATGTGTCGAAGCAAAACAACAAAAATATTCTCTATCTAGTCTGGTATTTGACATCTGTAGCATTAATTCAGCCTCATTAACATTTTTCAGCTTTTACCATAAGCAAAACAAAAACATACAATTAGACTTTTAACTTATTGACCGTCAAATATTAATTTTTCAACTTCGACAAAAAATTGTCCAGATGGGGTTCTTCAGGGTGAAAAGGCAAATAAGTCTCACATGTAAGTTTTGCCAGTTATTACTAATGAATTACATATGTCTAAAAAGCAGTCTCTAGCTAGTCGAATATGTCTTAATGAAGCTTCTAAATGATTCTTAATTAGAGCTTTATGTCACAACTTAAATATGCTGCACCACTTTAATATGGTATTTAAGGTGAGCATAAGATTTTCCATGGATAAACAATCACTGCGTTGTTAACAAGAACGAATAAAAAACTCAGAATTTACAGGAAAATAGCATAGACTGCATACCCATCATTTTTTAATGTTTAATTAGGTGTCAATATGCGTACTGTGATGAATTATAATTTTAAATATTAAATATTCAGCATAATATAATAATATTGGCTGAAGAACTAAGATAATTGTAAAGTATTTATTTCGGATGAAAAATGAATACTTCTACATTAGGAGTTGGATAAGGTAAGGATTAAGGAAATGAGTTGGAATTAATTTAATGCTACAAAATGGATTTTGACGAAATTTGGGTCATCTGTGCTAATAGTTTCGGCGGAATGGCTAATTTTGTCCTTTACCCGTAATTTTTTGCATGAGAAATGGATCAAGCCCAAAAGGCAACATTGTGTCCAGCTGGACAAGAGAAATGTCACCGCAGCTTTGGGACAGTTGGAAGTCTGAGCCCAAGCCCATCATTGCCGAAGATAACCGCGGCTTACAGGCGTGTCCAATACTGTCGCAAGTCAAGTTCTCGACCACATGACCTTGCCACGACATTTTCCTAGTCAAAATTCTTCCTCTTTTTCTCGTATAGTGACGGGTACCTGTTCTGGGATCCGATTAATTAAATGTTTTGATAAGTCTTAAATTTGAAGGGTAAACGTTCAATATCAAAAGTTATTTTATTCTCACGACTCGAACCTGAAACCTCGAATTAAGGATGAACAAGTACTTATCATTCCAGCACAAATTTTAATAATCATCATTTCCTCTTCGAGTCAACATTTATTGTTGGAAATTTGTCTTTGGTGGGAGTTGCGTCCAACCATATTTAATGACTTAAACACTTAGGTTCTGCATGTTGGAGACTTTGATTCTTCACACGTGCATAATCTACTAAGTGAGTAGATGGCCGTAGGGCCAAAGATCGTCAAATTTCGTTAAGAAATGAAATAGATATTGGTCCACGAAGTGAGGGGTTTGAAGCATGAAAATGTGGTATAGACCAATTCTCCCTCATCGGTGGAGGAAGGAAGATTTGTTTAGTTTATAAGTCTCAAAATTGGCTAAAGGCTTGGGACCCCAAGGGGTAACCCATGTGTTTGAAGGAGGGAGGACCTAGATGTGCTTTGGTTCGAGGCTAAGCCCACACGCGTGCCGCCGCCCGTCCGGCCTCGGGTCGTGGGCTTCTTCTGATATTATTTTTTTGGACCCAAATTGCTTCATATTTACAGTTTGGTCCCTGAAGTTTCAAGTAAGAGAAAATTGGACTTGTGCTTTTGTTGTTGGTTTTGGAACGTTAACCTCCATTAATATGCACATCAATTCAGCCATTATTTGGCTGAATAACTTTCACTAATGGTCTAATCCGTTGCACATTAATTCAGTCATTCATTTGGCTGAATTACTACTCACTAATTGTCATTACATGGCCAGTAACATCAATTATGTGGGCAGTTGATGAGTCCCCCCCATGCACTATATAATGAAGTCTTTGGCTCACTTGTTGAGACTACACACACAAACGAAAAAACAGAATTCTTCCTACTACATTCCAACATCATTTCATTACTCAAAGTTCTTCAAAGTAACACTTGAGTTTTCTTTGCTCATTTGTTGAGTTGTTGTTTTATCTTGGGAGACTATTGTCCAAAACGTAGAAAGGATATATACGGGACAATCTTGTCTTAAAGATAGAGTGATATCACTCGACCCAGCAAATCAAAGTGCTTGTAATCTCAGTTTCTTGTTTTCAGTTTATTGAAATTTCATTTTGTTGTAATACTTAGCAGTTACTTATTTACCGTTTCCTGCGACCATTGTAATCAACATTTATATCACGAGTTAATTTCTCAAATTGTCATTAAGCTTATACTCTTTACCTATAAAAATCACTAAACTATTTTTTGCCAATATAAAGTCACTCAACTTATAGATGGTCTTTCAGAAATTAATTATAACCGAAAATCAACTAAATTTCACCGAAAAACCACATAAGCGAATCAAATTACCATACTAGCTTAAGTTACCTCAAGTGGTAGAAAGGTATTACATGTGAAGTTTGCAACGGAGAAGAGAAAGGTGATTTGTTTTCCTAATTAATGGACTGAGTGTCGCGTAAATGTTCTGGTATGGGAAGTTTGAGAAAAACTATATACATGTGCGTTCGACGTGATTAAATGGGCTCCCTCACGTTCTATATGTTGTCCTTTCCTATCATTAATTCTTTCAAATTGCTCCTTGCGGTTCGCTGCAGCTCATGTGGTGCTAACATCGAAGAATCATTGGTAATATCTGTGCAGGTTAACATCCTTTTCGTTTGATTAGATAAAAAGTTTTGTGGTTTATAATAACTTTAGGCAGTTGGTCCAACATCCCTTGTTCCTTCATATCTCCTATATAATGAAAGAAATAATTCCTTCATTATTTTCATTGATTGAAAGAATATATATATATAAGTTACATATTTTTATAATAGAAAAATCATATTTTTTTCTACTCCTAAAACCTTATTCTACTTGGATACAAAATATACAATTATGGTAATACAAATATTATGGTAAATGTACAGTACTAATTACACTACAACATTAACTAAACTAGGAGTCATAGCGGGTGGTCTTCGAACGCTGAGATTGTCCCTAAAATCTTCAAAAAGGACCGAGTGAAGAACCTTTGTAAACATGTCGGCAATTTGATATCTTGACGGGACATGTCAGACGCGTACCTGACAACGAACAACCTTTTCGCGAACAAAGTGAATGTCCATCTCGATATGCTTAGTGCGCTGGTGCTGAACCGGATTACCAGAAAGGTAGATGACACTAATATTATTGCAATAAACCAAGGTTGCCTTCTGAATAGGACAATGAAGCTCCAAAAGCAAATTACGTAACCAACATGATTCCGTGACCACATTAGCTACCCCTCGATATTCAGCCTCGGCACTTGAGCGGGATAGAGTCGACTGACGCTTCGCAGACCAGGAGACCAAGTTGTTGACAAGAAACATATAATAGCCAGACGTGGACCGTCTGGTGTCAGGACAACCAACCCAATCAGCATCCGTATACGAGACAAGTGTGGACGTCGAGAAAGGATATAAGTGCAAACCATAATCAAGTGTACCCTGAATATACCGAATGATGCGTTTAAGTGCAATCATGTGCTCAATTATGGGATCATGCATGAGCAAACACACCTACTGGACAACATATGTAATATATGTTCTCGTAAAGATAAGATACTGAAGGGCCCCTGCAAGACTGCGATAGCGGGTCAGATCCTCGTAGGGTACGCCGGCCGAGGCACTAAGCTTGGGCTTAGTATCAACTGGAGTGGAAGTGGACTTACAGGATGACATCCCAGCCCTCTCGATGATCTCATCTGCATACTTCCGTTGAGATAAGAACAACCCATCTGAATGACGAGTGACAACAATCCCCAAAAAGTAACTCAAGGGCCCCAAGTCTTTCATAGCAAACTCAGAGTTGAGCATGGTCATGATAGACTGGCGTAAGGCATCGAAAGAGGCAGTCAAGATAATATCATCCACATACAACAGAATTTAGGCTAAGGACGAACCACGATGGTAGATGAACAAGGAATTATCCGACCTGCTGTGAGTGAACCCAATAGTCGAAACATAATCTCAAACCTCGTATACCAGGCCCGGAGAGACTGCTTAAGCCCATATAAGGACTTCTTCAACAAACATACATGATGAGGATGTTTGGGATCCCTAAATCCCAAAGGCTGATGCATATAGACTGTTTCCTTGAGATCCCCATGTAGGAAAACATTCTTTACATCTAACTGATGAATAGGTCATGCTTCTGAAAGAGCTAAGATGAGCACAGTGCGAATGGTAGCCGGCTTGACCACCGGACTAAACGTCTTATCACAATCCACACCAACCTGCTGAGTCTTATCATCGCCCACAAGCCGCGCCTTATGTCGGGCAAATGATCCATCTGAATTTTCCTTATGAACAAAAATCCACATAGACCTAATAATATTAATACCCGATGGACGGGGTACCAACTCCCACGTCTTATTATCAATAAGAGCATTATATTCATCGGTCATGTCAATTTTCCAATTAGGGTCATTTAGTGCAGACACATGATTTCGGGGTAAGGGTGATTTAAGAACATTAGAATGTAAATTAAAATGTCTTTTTGGTGTAAAAATCCCCCGTTGACTACGGGTGACTGGTCCATGACTCGGGGCAGAAGCGGGTGGATTTTGGGAATTTTCGAGAATCGGGACGGACTGGCCAGCAGGCCCACGGCCTACTAGCCCAAATCGGGAACTGAAACCGGGAACTAGGCCAATAATGGACCCAGAAACAGTACCCGAAACTGGGTAGAACGGATGGCCCAGTTGCTAGACCCATATTTGAAGATGACACAGTGTGGGGAGTACTAACGGGCAGTGGGCCCGCTGGAGAATTTTGGGTGCGGGATACGTCCGAAAGATGGTCAATAATATACAGGGATATACTATCATCCAAAAAATTATACGAACTAGGCACGAGAGTATTAACTTTAGCAAATGGAAATTGGGTTTCATAAAAAATTACATGGCGATTAATGATGATTTTATTGGAGGATAAATCAAAGCATTTGTAACCACGATGATTAGATGGAAAATCCAAAAACACACACGGAGTAGACCGGGCCTGAAGTTTGTTAATTGTGGTGGACGGAAATAACAGATAACACAAGCACCCAAAGACCCGAAGATGAGAATAAGAAGGAATTTTATTATATAAAATTTGAAGAGTGGAAGAATATGTCAGACTTTTGGAAGGAATTATGTTAAGGAGATATGTAGCCATTTGAAGAGCATGATGCCAAAAATATGGGGGTACAAAAGTGTGAATTAATAGAGTGCGGACAATGTTATTTATGAAACGAATTTTGCGTTCGGCTTTCCCATTTTGTGAAGACGTATGAGGACAAGAAAAACGAAAATTGATCTCATTATTAGCATAGAATCCCCGAAACACTCCATTGTCATATTCATTGCCATTGTCACACTGAATATTTTGATTTCTCGTTCGAATTGGGTTCTAATGAATGCTCTAAATTTTAAGAAGACGAAAAAAACTTGAGATTTTTTCGCTATAAAAAAAGAGAACATAATATCGATGACCCAAAGAACTAAGAACAGGAGACGTCCATAGATCACTATGAATAATATCAAATGGCATTAAAGTATGAGAATTTGAGTCCTCAAATGGCAACTTAACTATTTTCCTAAAGAACAAGATTGACAATTTGGAGTGCGACGCTCACCCTTACAAGAAATAAAATTGTTTATCTAAGGAAGACAAAATAGACGATCCCAGATGACCTAGCCGAGCATGCCACAAGGAAGGAGCAAGGGCTGCAAATGCGGACGGCAAGGCTGTACTCAATGGACCGGAACATGGCGTGATAAGATAAAGATCTCCCCTACTATCACACCTCATGAGAGGACTCCCCATTTTGAAATCCTTCACATAGAACCCAAATGGATCAAATTCTATGGATAGGAAATTGTCAGTGGTGAATAATCGGACATACACCAAATTTTAATCAATTTTGGAGCGTGAAGGGTATTTTTTAAAATAAGGGGTGGATAAGGGGGAGACAATGTTTTATGACCATAACCACGAATTGGAATTGAATTACCATTACCAACAATTATACCACGATTGTTGCTCAAATTGGAATAAGATGAGAGAGTACCTGAATCGGATGCCATGTGGGTAGTGACACTGGTGTTCATATACCAATTCAGATCCGGTTGAGTCAAACTAAGTGTGTGCATCGCGGCCTCAATATCGGTCTGAGTGAGGCCTGCTGCGTGGTGGGCTTGCGGAGGCCGAGGCCTAAGAATTCCTGCGTGTTGCCCTGGTTCGTAACTGCTGCTGGAACTATTGGGCCAGTGGGCAATGGGCCGTCGAGGCTGCTGGGAAGCCCACTGGCCAATGGCTGGAAAGCTGTCTGGAGTTGGACCGTAGGGCCACTCTCCACTGGTCCAAGCCCACGGTCCAGAGGCCCAGGCGAGACCCGGTCGGCCCATCAGAATCGGAATGGGGTCCACCGCCACTATTTTGGCCACCGTGACTGCTGTCGGAACCGTCGCGTTTGGCCCCATAATTTTTCCCGTTATTTTTCCGACTATTCTTGCTGCCACCGTGACCATGGTTTTGGCCAAAATTATCAACACGACCTGGAGAATTTGGAGAGGACGTCATCATGACTACGAGACTAGCACCGGTAGCCGCCTTCTTGGCCAAGCCGGCTTCTTCGAGCGTAAGCATAGAATGAGCCTAATAAAATTATGGAAGAGGATTGCTCTGACGAAGAAGCGTGCCAACCCCACTATAGGCCTCAGATAGGCCTACAACCATTTGGAGGACCAAACGATCATTTGTAACGGGCGCGCCAACGTTGCGGAGTTGGTCCGCCAATTCTTTCAACCTTTTGCAATATGCTGAAACGTTAGGGAAATTTTCCATGTTGACGTGGGAGAATTCCTGTTCCAGGGTAATAACATGTGAATTTTGATTATCTTGGAATATATCACGTATTTTATTCCATGCCGCCATCGCCGTAGCGTCCGGTTCGATAATCGTTTGCAAGAGATCTGTAAAAATAGTAGAGTAAATTCACTGAAGAACGGTAGCATCAATGGTCGTCCATAACTTAGGATCATCCTCGGGTTTGGGCACCTCCGTATCCGTAGGAGCCGCGGGGATAATATGATGGAGGACTTGATGCGAGCGTGCGTGAACTTTGAACAGTTCGGCCCATGTCGAGTATTGGACGTTTTCTATTTCAAGAATGATAGGAATGTGATTCTTGATGTTAGAAATAGTAAGGGCAAGGTGAAACGTGTTCTTAGCCATAATCGCAACGCAAGACGTGATGTAGGGATTGGGAAGAGAATTTTGGGAAGAGATGAGGTACCGTCGGGCACGAAATCCGAGACAGAAGGCTCGAAAATCGAGGCAAAAGTGACGGAATTAGGGAGAGGTCGACGGAATTGTGGAGAGAGGAATAAACGACCTAGACTTCTGATACCATGAAAAAAATAATCCCTTGATTATTTTCATTGATTGAAAGACTATATATACAAGTTACATATTTCCATAATAGGAGAATCTTATTCCTATTCTACTCCTAAAACCTTATTCTACTTGGATACTAAATATACAATTATGATAATACAAATATTATGGTAAGTGTACAATACTAATTACACTACAACATTACCTAAACTAAGAGATTAAATTATATCCTATGTACCGTGTATATTTAACAAATAACTTTAGGCAATTACAAAAAGAGTTGAATATTATTTGAAATGTATAGTAAGTAGTAACATTTTAGGAAATATACCAGATCATAGTGAATTTATCAACATTGATAAATTAGAGTAGGGAGAAAAGAGAAAAGCATTAACATAGGCTATATAAAACATTCTGAAAGTACTATATGATTGAAAAGTTTCATTTCTAGAAAAGTAGATAGGTTTGAAACCGAGTGATTTGTAGCTTATTTTCTGTCATTTGATTTGATCAAATCTTTCTAGACTTATACTAGTAACCATTCAACTTTTCCAACTTTTCATATTTTTAAATTATAATTTTGAACCTTTTTCTTAACAAACTGATCAATATGATTATAAACTATTCAGTTATTTTGCTTCTAATAAACGCCCAAGGCAAATTACCTTATTATTATAAGGTTTTGTTGGGTTCAAAACACATAAGTAAAGCATAACAGAAGTCTAAAATTTTATTTCTTACCCCAACAATTCTTTCTGGTATGGTTATATGACAATCAAACCTGTAAAGTAAACTTGAACATAACACTTACAGGTAATAAAAATCTGGAGTCTTTTACTAAATGGTGAACACGTGATTGCCTCTTCGACTGCAAGCACCTTGCTTCGGTGTATTCCTATGTCAAGAAAGTCATGAAATCTTGCCAGAAGTTGGAGAGAGTTTTATCCTAGACTCTAAGTCTAGAATTGTTTTGTAGAAATTAGCGTTTTATTAACAATGGGGTAGTACTGTATATATAGTAAATTTTAGGTCAAAATCTTATTAGGGTTGGGCTCCAAGTCTGGCCCAAAAACCGAGGTGCAATGGGCTAGTCTAACTGGGCCCACTGTCGGGTCGGCGCGGCGGCTCAGCCTAGTAGGCGCTGTGGCGCCTTACGTCCAATAACGCCCCTCATTTTCGTTAATATATATTCAGCACATTTAATTAAATTCAAAATCTAATTTTGACTTAATTAAATAATTTTCATCTAATAGAAATTATCCCATAGTTATTATCAATTTAAATATCTCGATTTCAAATTGAATATTTAATACTTTCTCAATACACCCTTAGACCGAAGAGACAATCGACATAGTGTGACCCTATAGGCCTTCATATATTGACATTAATTCAATTAAGGTCCATACGGAACTCCTAGACTGCATTGTACGGCGAACTCAATATGTGAAGTACGTTTACATGAATCCAGCAAACATAACATTTATGTGAGATGATAAATTCCTTTCATTCGCGACACACTCGATCAAGCTTAAGATTTGTCATGTGTCTATCCAAATGGCTTGATCACTTTATCTCATTTATATTTGTCGACAACTAGACCATATTCTAAATATGTCTCTTGCATTGGCCAATGACTTGGTCGACCTAACATCACTAAGAAGTTGAGTGTTCTCTCGAATATCCAATCGAGGAATGAATCCTATTCTTGGCCCAATTACCACCTTACTTTACATCATAATGCACCAACACAAGCCGTATCTTATCCTATAAGGAGTTTAAGCTTAGGACAGGGTCAAAGTACATTACTCTGTAAACAATGTGTGTATTGACCTCAAGTCAAATGATCTTTACCTCCCACAATCTGATAACACTCTAGACATGTCTAACAAATAGTTTATCAGCAGGGTATACCAATATTTTCCAAAAGTATACATGTGTCCATCACTAGTAACCATTACTAGTAGCATGTGAGACATACTACATTCTCTAAGAATGTGATGCAGACCACATGTCAACTTATAACATGTCATCGATATCCTATTCTCGATCATCATTAGTCGAGTTATTTTAGAGTTACGCTCTATCATCAATATCTCACTCTATTAATGACAACGTAAGCTCAAATGATGCACATTAATGAATAATTACAAATAATCAAATAATAATTCAATAATTGCAAATGTCATAAATATATTAATCTTATTAATAATACGAATGTATTCAAGTACATTTGTCTCTAATAATGATTGTCTCTAGGACATACACACTTTCACTTATGAGGATGAAGACGGTATAGAGGGTGTTTGAATTAGCTTATTTTAAGTGCTTATTAGCTTTTAAACACTTTTTAAATTTTTGTGATATTTAACAATAAAAAAAAAAGTGCTTAAAAGCACTTATTTTTTTACATGAAAAGTACAAAAATAAATTAAAAATTACATCTTTAGGGCGAGTTATGTGTTAAGGGCGAGTATATCATCAGAACGACGATTCTTCTTATCTATAGCTATCATTTTTATAGGTTTATCGGTCATTGTCCCTCCATTCGTTAATTCGGCGTGGGGTGGGGGTGGGGGTGGGGTGGGGGTGAGGGTGTATATACAAAAAGAAGAAACATAAAGGTACATGGATAAGAAGGCCGTTGCGTAGTGTTCATATACTTTTGAATAGACCTCTTTTTCTCATTTCTTATCTCTATGTACTTTACATTACGTATAGACTTTTCTCTTCACATTCTATGGTATAGAAAATTTTAAGTATGAAGAGAAAAAAAAAGATATATTAGAATATTGAAACATCATAGGATTCTTAATTGTTGACTTTTTCAAATTGGAGTACTAATGTTCCGCTACTTTCATGCCTTTCCTATGTAAACTAATGTTTGACTCTACCCCCCTTTTTTCCCTTTCTATTGCTTTCTTAATTTTATTTATCAATAACTTCTAAAATTCTTTGTAATGTTGACGATTTCAGAAATATAAACTTAGTCTTATTTAGTACTCCTATATTTCTTGAGTGTTTAAGATTTTACTCCGTAAAATAATACTACATCTTTTTTAGTTGATTCTAAATTGAAAATCATACTTTCCGTATTATACTTTCCAGTCCAGATAAGTGTCGTAAAAAACATTTAATATCATTACGTATTTATATAATTATTTTTGTTTTTTCAAATTACTATTTATCTCTAGTCAGATTTTTGATAATTGATATACCATTTATTGAAACAAGAATAAATTTAAAGAGAATATTAATAATCTCTTAATCTAAACGACATTTACTTTGGATCGGATCGAGTACTTAATAAGAAGTTTAAAATTTGTTTCTTTTTTATTTCATATTCGGTGTCTGGTACTCATAATCTCTATCTCCTTGAGGTAAGAGTAAAATATGTGTACACTCTATCTTCCCAGATCCACTTGTGGGATTATATTTGGTATGTTATTGTTGTTGGTGTCTGGTACTCATATTGTGGTTCGACCAAATTTGAATTCACGTTAAATTGTCCTATATTGAAGATAAACCGCTTCTTAATGAAGGTCACTCCATACTAGGGGTGGCCAAAGGCGAGTGCAGGCGGGAGCAGGTCCCGTGAGGGACGAGACCGACGGAGACGAGGAAAGGCGAGGCCCGGTCCTCCGGTGGGACTGGCGGGATTCGCCGATGTCCCGTCCCGTCGGAAAAGGGGACCGGTCTTATCGGACAGGGCGGGGTCAGATCGGTTACGAAATTTTCCATTTTTTTCCCACTTAATTTTAAAAAATAACATATATAAACACCTCAATAATTGAATAATATAGTGTAATAAAAACATCCCAAGGCTGTTTTTGTGCCTCTTATATTATTTAATAGAAATATAATTTTTTGTAATACAATTTCAAAATTGCAACTTTGTGGTGTTGAAAGTTGCAAGTAACATAGTAAAATTACAATTAAAAAAGCTACATATTTAAAAACACATTTTCTAGTTTCTTCACAGTGTCTTGTGGTTCTTCGGTTGGAATTGGAATTTATTGGTCAAATTGCTCGACATCACTTCCACCTCCGTCGGATAAGATTTTGTTGTTGTTTTCGTCGTCTTCTTTGTTGATCTCTGGTTGACCGCACCTTCTACGCTCCGCTCATATCCAATCTCTGAATAATACTGCAATCTCCAAGCTGTCTCCCGCTAATGAGTGTCTGTGCTCTCCTATTTGAAATCTTCCGGTAGGAAAAATGCTTTCAGACGCTGTTGATGACGCTTGAATGTTCAACACATCTCGGGCCATCTTTGACATTGTCGAAAATGTCTTTTCATTCTCCCTCCATTATTTCAGCAAGTCTTGACGTCATTCTTCATTGAGAACTGCTTGGTACGGTACAACACCCTGCAAAACAAAAACATCAAACTCGTTAACTTGATTAGTAGTGGTACCACTATACATTCTATTTCTAAGGCTTTCAATACTTACCGCATAAATAATATGTCTTTTTTTAGGTTGTATTGAATAAGAATAAGATGGTATGGAAGTCGGTTGGTTGCTAGCACTTTCTTGCTAGTAATATTTATATATTTTTTTACATTCATCGTGTATGCTAGATAAAACTTCATCTTTAGTTGGTTCCTTAGGTGTTTGGTCATTTGGATTTTTTAGAGTTGGAGGTGGAAGTACAACTATGCAATCATAAATAATTTCAATAAGTGTTTTACAACCGTCTATTTTAATAGTCAGATTTAATACAGCACCAATAATATAAATAGTGGAATAAGAATAAAATATTTTTTAAATTTGATAAACTTTTTATTAATAGGTGCCTTATAGGATTTTTTTTCAAATATTCACTAAGTAATAAAAATATTAGAGCTATATAAAATAACATAGTTGAAATAGTAGGATAATATATACTAGAAAATTATTTTGTTGCTTGAAAAAATTTCTCTAAAAATACAATAAGTTCTGAAAAAATTTCCAATCGTTATCTACAACTATATCAATTGGATTTCGATTATGGGCGTTCAAAAATAAAGTTATAGGTCTTCTGTAATCATAAGCAACAAGTAGTTGTTCATATAAAGAATTCCACCTAGTCGCTACTTCTTCGGAAATTTTTTTATAAGATAGTCCACAATCGTGACAAGTTTGACCATGTACTTGGTCCAGGACAGTATGTGAACCTTGTCCCGATTGAGAGCACATTGGCGCACCCGACTTTGTAGCCTTATATTCATCCCACCTAGCTTTGTGAAGGTTTTGTACATGTCTCAATAAACCTCCTGTTCCACCCTGACCTTTTCTCATTTTAAATTTATAAATATTTTTACAAATTTGACATATAACTACTTGATTTTCTGGGTCCCTAAAAAAGCTCATGCATCTGATTTTAATTTCTGTTGTGTTGGGCCTCGTCTCATACTAGGGGGAATAGGAGGCGTTCCAGTTTCAGTTTGAGGTGCACTGATGGGTGTGTCATCTAGATTAGTTGATGTGTCATCTAGATTATCTTCTAAATTAAAGTCTGGTTGAGTTGCAGAAAATATCTCATCGTCTAATGGTATATCATTAAAAATTATGTTTCATCTATATGTGTGTAATCAATCAAATCATCATGTCTAGGAATAGGATGAGTAGAAGAAGTACCTATGCCCTTGTTACTCCTACTAGAAGAAGCACCATTACCCTTACCCTTAAACATTTATCTTATTCCTTGCATTTTAATTATGCTAATAAATAATTAAAGATAATGAAATTAAGTGCGCTAATTAAAATAAAGTAACAATAATCATTTAAAGAAGGAACGAAGGTACCAAACGCCAACGTAACGTCGACGTGTAATCGAGGTTGAAAATTAAAATTTTGCTCGATGGATGATCCTCAAGCTAGTTTCCAATTTCACTCCTAATTTTTGAACTTTGATATAGTTATACAAATGAACAAATAAAATTTAATATTTAGTAGACAATGTAGACTTGTAGAAAGATTGATTGAGAGATTGTAAGAAGGTTTGTGAGAAAGATAAAGAGAAAATGAGGTATTTATAGTTGGAAAATTGGGTTAAAGTGTAAATATATTAACTTATGGGTTAAAATAAATATTAAGGGGTTGGGGGCGGGAGGCCAAAAATGATTATTGTGCAACGGATACTTTTTTGCAAAGGGGAGGGGATCGGGCTGGACCGGGGCGGGACCGGAGCGGGTCGGCGGGATCGGGCTTGGGTCAGGATGGGCCCGGGCCGAACGAGCCCAGGTCACATCCCGAGTTTGTCCCGTCCCCCCCTTTTTTTAATGCGGGACCGGGGCGAGATTGGGGTGGAGTCGGGACAGGGCCGACCCGTCCCACTGGCCACCATTACCATTACTCTATACCCAGTATGACTTGAACTAGGAATCGATTATTACTTTGTGACTTTTTATAAAAAGCAAATGGAATATTTTATGAGATGTATTTTTTCCCTTTATCTTGAAGGGGGGTTTCAAAAAGATATAGTAGGTAGGAAAAGTGGCATGTAAGAATGCCCCCCTCATGTCGTCTCCGGGGTCAAGAAACTTAAAATTCAGCACGAGGTTTGCAGCGTGAGTTTAAACTCTGGTGTGAGTAATTTATTCTCTTCTGGGTAGAATCTTGTATGTGATACATTTGTTTAGTTCTTAAGTCTTGGTCATTTAGGCACATCCCGTGATTTACTGATAGTAGTGTTGAGGGATCGAAACTATTATGTTCGAAATAATCTGACGTAAACGGGAAAGCTAAATATAAAAAAAATGCCCCTCATGTCTCCCGGTCAATGATTTTATCTTCAACTTGTTTCTTATCATAAAGCACCCAGAAAAATAAAAAGAATATGTTTTTTTATATTTGTTGACTTAGCTGGTGACTCGGATACTGATGGCTAATATATATCATATTCATAGTCATAGAGCTTATCCTCTTCAACTTAGTGCAATTTTAAAGTCAAGACATTCATTTCAAACCATACGACAAGATAATGTCGAATCTCAGGATAAGGCCTACTTATATTTTTTTCACACACATTCAGTTCCAAATTACTATAATCCAAATTACTACTTCACTTTTTGACACGTGTACAACATGTAACATCATTTAAATTTTATAATTATATTTAAAAAATTATAATTAAAAACAATAATTAAAATAAATTATAAATTTCGATAATAAATTTAAAATTAATAAATTTCAAATTTTAGCTCTCCGTATTTTGCGTGTGTAACGATTTCTGTGGCAGCATTTATTGTTTTACAAGTGTCACTATTTTGTTTGGGGTGTAACGGAAGTTTCTGTATTCTTAGTTGTCATAAAGTCCCAAAAAGTAAATGTTAATTTATATCCACACATTATCTTCTTGTATATGCCCACACATATATAAATGCCTTCCTAGAGTTCACAAACAATCCCATGTTTTCTTTTGCATGTGCCTATATATATTTAAAAGATAGACCACAGCTTTTGCTAACTCACAACATTAATATTATTATCTCAATCTGCTTATTCAATTTCAAGAACTGCTCACATGGAAACTCAGATGAAGAATCAAGATCAGCATCAATTATGGATGATAGATGAAGGGCATGAATTAGATCATGGTGAGATATGTGATAACATGAGCCATTCATCTTCATCATCACTTTCATCATCCATTGGTGAAGGATCAACCATCTCTAATGGATCTTGTTCATCTTCACTAGACACAACAGATGATGCATCTTCATCACCCTCTACTTCAGATGAAGCTCTATATGACTTATCATCCCTCATGTCACAATTACCCATCAAGTAAGTACTCGTTCTCCTTTTATTTTATATTTTCATGTTTGACTGAACATGAAGTTTAAGAAAATATGAAAAATGAAAAATGAAAAATGAAAGAAATGTATAGAAAAGAATGTTTTTTTTTATTGAATTACAACTTAAAATGACCAATCTTGTTAACATGAGAAATTTTGATGGTGAAAAGCTTATACCTTTTTGATGTTATGAATTGCAGGAGGGGACTATCAAAGTTTTATCAAGGCAAATCACAGTCTTTTACATCTTTATCAAGAGTGACAAGCTTAGAAGATCTTATTAAGAAAGAATCACCTTATAAAAGAAGGATGAAGTCTTGCAAGAGCTATGGTACTGGATTAGATTCTTACAAATCATATACTCTTCCTAAGGCAACTATATTGAAGAAAAACTCAAGGAGTTCATCATTTTCAGCATCTTGTACTAATGGAAAGGCAAGTTTTATCAGCAGGAGCAGGCCCCCTCTAATTCCTGTGCATAGAACATAGGCTATTGTAGTATCATTTCAACTTAGGATTATTAATCCCACCCCTCCATCAAAGAAAGTGAACCAAAAAGATGAAAAAGAAAATAAGGAGAGAGTACTATATTCAACAGAAAGTGAGATTTAGATAGAGAGTTGTGTATACTTCAATTTTGGATATGTTATTGCAGAAGTATCTTTATTTTCTGCCCTTGCAGTTGAGTCATTTAGACACAGTTTGTGTATACTTCAATTTTGGGTATGTTATTGCAGAAGTATATTTATTGGAAAACTCTATTGCTGTTTTTAAGTTTATTTAATCGTTCGCAGATATTTGGATCCAAACAGTTACTGTTGTTAAATATTGTTGTAGAAGAAAAAACTTTAGAATTGTTTAGTCTTCTCAGGAGAGAAGAATGATCAATTAATTGAATTCCCCATTGGAAGTTAACATTCATCAATTCGTACAAGTTACCATTAGTTGCCTTTGCACTTGATGCACTACTACATAATCCCTATAATTTGATCCGAAAGAATACAATATCAAAACACTATGAAACAACAGAGATGTTTCGATTCATCAATTCGTACAAGTTACAATTAGTTGCTTTTGCACTTGATGCACAACTACATAATCCCTATAATTTGATTTGAAAGAATACAATACCAAAACACTATGAAATAACAGAGATTTGTTTTGATTCATCAATTCATACAAGTTACAATTAGTTGCCTTTGCACTTGATGCAAACATAATCCCTATAATTTGATCTGAAAGAATACAATACCAAAACACTATGAAACAACAGAGATGTTTTGATTCATCAATTCGTACAAGCTACAATGAGTTGCCTTTGCACTTGATGCACTACTACATAATCCCTATAATTTGATCTGAAAGAATACAATACCAAAACACTATAAAATAACAGAGATGTTGTTTCGATTCATTAATTCGTACAAGCTACAATTAGTTGCCTTTGCACTTGATGCACTACTACATAATCCCTATAATTTGATATGAAAGAATACAATACCAAAACACTATGAAACAACAGAGATGATGTTTCGATTCATCAATTCGTACAAGCTACAATTAGTTGCCTTTGCACTTGATGCACTACTACATAATCCCCTATAATTTGATATGAAAGAATACAGTACCAAAACACTATGAAACAATAGAGATGTTGTTTCGATTCATCAATTTGTACAAGTTACAATTAGTTGCCTTTGCACTTGATGCACTACTACATAATCCCTATAATTTGATATGAAAGAATACAATATCAAAACACTATGAAACAACAGAGATGCTGTTTCGATTCATCAATTCGTACAAGCTACAATTAGTTGCCTTTGCACTTGATGCACTACTACATAATCCCTATAATTTGATCTGAAAGAATACAATACCAAAACACTATGAAACAACAGAGATGTTGTTTCCTCTAGACCAACAACTAAAAATAAAAACTCCCACGGTAGATATTCATTCAAGGAGACATGCCAACACGGTCTCGAATTCGACTTGATCTCCTAACTGGGGTTGTCAACACCACCTTCTTGACCTCTTCTCCATCTTTCTCCACCTGCATTCAGAAGCACACAGTTAAAGATTGTATTCATTAGAATTTGAACAGTTAGCTTTCCATTAGAATTTGAACAGTAGGGGAAAAAGGACTTAATTTTGCAGCATACCTTTTTCTTTAAGATCTTTTTTTTCAGCTGTAAAGCTTCCATATGATGGAGAATCTGTTAGATCCACAACAGATGGCTGGGAAGGAGGTAAAACAACTTTAGATGAATTAGTGTTGCTCCCTTCTGCTTCAATGAAGCTGTTTTTCTTAACACGGCTTCTGAGGGAGCTGCTGCTGACTTCTCTAACCATCATTTCACCTAGTAGTTCAATCTTTGGTGCACTGATGTGGCTGATCCCTTTCAACGCTTCTTTCGTTGGACCACACAAAGATGAAGCTTGTGTTATGGATCCAATGGCAGGTGTTGTTCTCTCAAGGTGAGCTTCTGAGATTTTCTGATGGATCATTCAGTGGTTCAAACAAAGATGAAACGTTTTCAACAAAAGTATCAGTTTTCCTCTCTAAGGGAGGAATTTCAATAGAAGCTTTTGGTTTCCTTGTAACCAAAGATGCCACCAAAAGCATTGAAGCTGCTGAAACTCCAATGATAATAACTGCGTTACTCGGTCCATTCTTTGACTTCAGCATTCTCTGACTCTATTCCAATTTCAAGATTGCTGGTTTCAAATTCTGTGTCAATTTCTTCAGCTCCTTTTGATAATGTCTCTGATATTTCTTCTTCTCCAGCGCGTTCCCTGAGAGATTTTTTCGACCTGCTCAATCTTGTTGTCAGCTTCTGCTTGCTCAAATTTGTAGCTTGAATGAGCAGTACAAGTACTTGAAATGTCATCCAGAAATGGTATCTGATCCTTCATATTAGGATCCTTCTGCAGCTGCGCATCAGAACCTTTAACTTCTTCCTCATCCACTTCATTGGAACTAGTAACTTCACCAGCAGCTATTGACATTGTTTCCTCCTCTTCATCACCATGTACAACACTCTTGAGTAACTTCAAACTCTGTGCTGTCCAGGTCAACAATATCAATATCTGCACTTAGTTCTTCCCGTGGCTCAGTTACTTTTTCCATTTCAGCACTTTCCACTTCCAACAACCCCACAGTATCTTCAACAAATTCGACCGCCTTAAGTTCATCATTAGTCTCTCTTTGACTCATCAACTCCAGAAAACCATTTTCAAAATATTCTGGCTGATCCAGATATACACTTCCACTCCCATAAATTTCATGGAAAACAGCTTCAAATATGTTCTTGCGAATCATATCGCCAGAACCTGAAGTCATCATTGAGTTCATGGAGGATAAATTTGAGCCTGACAGAAGGAAAACAACCAACAGAAGCAGAATCTTGAAAAGCCCTTTCAGACTCCATTCCGCGATCCACAACCTCCTCCTCTATTTCTTCGTCATCCTCAACACCATCCACCACATCTTCGTCATTCTCCAGCTCCAGGTTATCTTTTTCTGGCAGATTTGAGGAATCTTCAGCTTGCTGCAATGACCCTTGATTATCATTACAATTCTGAACATCAAGGAGGGTCCCACATGGCGCCTATTTGGCTTATAACGAAGATATTTAGGCCTAGGGCCGAGGTCATTAGTGAGAGGGTCATATGGCTTATAGGAGGATTCAACAATAGAGTTGTTTTCTTGATCATTGTCAGACTCGGAGGCATAACTGTATGAAGAAATAGGTAATTTTCCAGAACGATGAGAGGTCGAATTTAGGGATTTTGTTTTAGACCCGAGATTTGAGGCTTTGTGAGGAGGAAGGCTTTCACATGAGCTGGAAATTTCATTCCTTTCTGCCAATATTTTCTTTCTAATTGGAACTGAAGCTTTGGAAGATGCAGATATTGTGGGTGACATGAAATTCTTAGTCATGGGTTTTTGGTCATGTGGCTGCTCATTTTCATTCGTTTCTCTTGACCCTATTAGCAGAAAAAGAAACCGCTATCAACAAAATAAGACAATTTGTGATGAATACAATTATTATAAACTAATGGATTTCAGGAATTTCCTTCTTAATCATATCCTTTAACAGAACAACAACACCAACAACAACAACAAACCCAGTGTAATCCCACAAGTGGGGTCTGTGGGTTGAGTGTACGCAGACCCCTACCTTGGGGGTAGAGTTGTTTCTGTTGGAAATTTGTCTTTGGTGGGAGGTGCATCCACCTGTATTTAATGACTTAAACACTAGGGTTCCGCATGTTAGAGGCTTTGTCTCTTCACACGTGCATAATCTACTAAGTGAGTAGATGACCGTAGGGCCAAAGATCGTCAAATTTCGTTAAGAAATGAAAGAGATATTGGTCCACGAAGTAAGGTGTTTGAGGCATGGAAATATGGTGTGGGACAAATCTACCACATCGGTGGGAAAATGAAGAATTGCTCTCTTTATAAGTCTCAAAATTGGCTAAGGGTTTGGGAGCCCAAGGGGTAACCCATGTGTTTGAAGGAGGGAGGGCCTAGATGTGCTTTGGTTCGGGGCTAAGCCCACACGCGCGCCGCCGCCGCCCGCCCGTCCGGTCTCAGGTCACAGGTCTTGGGTCTTGGGTCTTGGGCTTCTTCTGATAGACCCCAAATTGTTTAATATTTACAGTTTGGTCCCTGGAGTTTCTGGAAAGCTGAAATTGGGAACGACAGAAGGCAGAAAGTTTCTACCGTACCATTTGTTTTTTGGAACGTTAAAACCATTAATCTGCACTTTATCACCTCCCTAAACGCTCCTTCAAGATGCACATTAAATGAGTCATTACTTGGCTGATTAACTCCTTCCATAAACAACCATTACTTGGTTGATTTAATGGCCATTACTTGGCAGTTGAGGAGTCCCTCACCTTATGCTACATATTGGAGCCTTTTGGCTGAATTGTAGATGCTGGACAGAAACGAGACACAACATATAAACACAGAGACAAACAAAAGAGAGAAACAGTGTCAAAATCATAAACTCTTCCTTCATTTTCCGTTCTTCAGCAAGTCGTTTCGTGTTTTGTTTTCTTCGTTAGAATCAACCTATTTGCTTTGTAGTGTTGATTAGTTGATGTTTTATCTTGGGAGACTATTGCCCGTTAACGTAAAAGCATATATACGGGGCAATCTTGTCTTAAAGACAGAGAATCATCTCTCGACTCAGCCCACATTTGTAACAATTCAGATTTAGTGTTTCTTGATTTCAGGTTATCAAGATTCAAGACTCAACAAGCTTGCGACAGTTCTGAATATTGGCTTGTTTGTTTATCCTTTCGAACACTTGTAATATTTATTTACTTTCCGTACTGCTTTACATATCCAACAGTTTCTGGTAGACAAGCATATCGGGAAAAAAAATAACAATAATGAAGCAATCGTGGTAAAGAACTATAGAAAACATGACAAAGCATTCAATAATAAAATAACATTAACTACAACAAAATAATACGATCATCGAAGTACAAGAAACAACAGATAGCAACTGACATCAACGGGTAATAAACTACGGGGGAAATATTACTGACTACTAGTATAGAAGGGCAAATGAAATAACGCTCTAATACGTACTAACCTTGTAGCCTAATCTGTGTCCTTCACACACTCCTTAAACAATGAATACAAGATATTGTAGACATTTCGGGCAGTGGCGGATCCAAAATTTTCACTCGGGGTGTTCGAAAACCACTTGAGCAAACCTTTTTTATTTGTTTAGGGTGTTCAAAAATTAATATATGTGCACAAACACAAAAAATCTACCCTATAGTGAACACCCTCACCTCCATGTAAATCCGACCCTGATTTCGGGGTTAAGTTTTTCCAAATATGAGAATATTAAGTCTGACAAAGTGCATCAGTTAAAGAAATTGCAATAGAATTCTAGGGTTTCAAGACTCAATTTTATGACTGAAGTTAATTAAGAGTAAATAATCGTGATTAAGGCAAAAGAACATACCAGAAAGCGAACGATTTGGAACTGTAGAAGGTTTAGGAAAGCTCAATAGTGGAGTAGTACCCATATCCATATCTCTTGATTTCAGAAATACCTCCTCTTTCTTTTCTTTTTTTGAAAAGTTTTGGTATATGAAGAAGATGGCCGTTAGGAGGTGGATTTCAGAAATATGACCGTTGGGGCATGTGGACTGTCAGCGCGATTTCGTATAACAGACGAAAACAAATTTCTCAATTCTAAATTCACAGGGCCGCGAATGGCCCATAGTTTTGGACAAGTCCAAGCAGACCGAGTAGATTGAAGTCTGGGCCTATATTTCCTTTTGGGCTTCATCAAAATTCGTTTGCCTTAGCCCGTGTCTACCATTCTGAAGATTCTTTTTGGATTTGGAATGAGAGGAAACTCATAGGGTGTTTGGATTGACTTTTAAAAAGTAGCTTATAAGCTAAAAGTCAAAAGTCATAAGTTGATAATACTCAAATTTTAGCTTATTTTTTACTTTTCATGCCTAAAAGTAAGTGCTTTTAAGTACTTTTTTTCATTGTCAAACAGCACAAAAACTAGAAAAGTGCTTAAAAGTCAATAAACAATTAAAATAAGTATTTTTCTAATTTTTGTGGTGTTTGACAATGAAAAAAGTCCTTAAAAGCACTTACTTTTAGGAATAAAAGTATAAAAATAAGTCAAGCCAAAAGTTGGATATTACCAACTTATGACTTTTGACCTTGATTTTTAGCTTATAAGCTACTTTTTAAAAATCAATCCAAACACCATCTAATAGAAAGGTGCAAGTGCACATAGCCAATTGGAGGACCGCTATTCAAAACATAGCTGAAAATTGCAAACTACTAACGGTTTAGATGCTTAAAAATCCACTTCAAATATATGAATATGAAGTATCAAGCTTTAAAGTTGAACTTTAGACATATCGGTGTAAAGTCGGAAAAGACAAGTTAAACTATATACTAGTAGGTATGTTAATAAACTTCGATATAAATGAAGCGAACTTCACAAAGAAGTTAGACGGTGAAGTTAGACTCTGCAAAACCTAACCTAATATTCATCATAGTATTATTTATAATAATTTTTTATTTTTTATTTATTTATTTCAATGCAACGATACTTCTTTGTTCACATAAAGAGGTCGAAACAAAAATTGATTATAGTGAGACGTAACGTATACAATGCCAACAAATACAAGCCAGAAACTAGATTACATTAATCTTCTTGATAGTAATAAATAATATTTACAATTCACTAAAGTCAGCAGCAAATGTCATGCGAATGTAGCATGATTGCAGCCGTGAAAATAGCAATTCCCCAGCCTATGAAAGGGTCAACGTTGTACTTAGAGAGGTTCATTCAAGTTGTGTGTGGTCAAAGGAAAAGGTGTAAAAGTCTCAACTTCTTTGCTTGGTAATGTGATTGTTGTCAAAATAGTTGAGAAGGCTCTTTTTTTTTCTTTCTTTCTAATACTGAAAAGTAAAGTCAAAGAAAATGAGATTTTAATAATATTAGAATTCACGTACCTAATTTGCTAAGTGTCACTTTATCAAAAACATATTTATTAAGAAATCATTAATAAAATAAAAAGTTTATCAAACTACCTTTATTTAATAAAAATAAATTGTTTTTCTCTTTTGATTAAATCATACATAAATAGTAATAATTTATGTCTTGAATAAATAACTTGTCAATAAATATTTTTTGAACAGAGAGCTTGCAAGTTTTTGTCAAAGGGTATAGTAGAAAAAAAGTAACCAATTTATGTCTTTAATTTCTAAGGTAACATTTATTTTGAGATATTTTTTTTTAAGATCACACTTATTATGGAACGGAATGAGTATTTGATAAACCGAACTAATAAAAGGCCTCTAATTCGGTCTATCCCACTCTCATATTGCTTTAATAGGGGGCTATGTCGTTACTTCGACGCATTCCTACGTTGTGTTCTATTTTTTTTTATACTTTTTGAGTAATAAATAATTGATAAAAGTACATTTTTGTCGATCTTTTTTTTATGTATGGTTCGAGATGACTTGGTTATAATGGATCGTCTTTCTATTTTTCTCCATTTAAACTAGATCTGTCCAAAGCTCGGGCCGGGTCAGGGCCAGGTAGGTGACTTTTTTTTTCCTGCTTGTCCGACCCTAGACTGACCCTGACCCTATTTTTTTTTAAAAAAATCCGACCCTTGCCCTGACTCTGACCCTTCGGAATTTTTTGGCTGGCCAGGTCGGGTCGATGATTTTTTTTTTTTAAAAAAAATTAAATTTTCAAAACTGAAATTGGCATTCACCCCTACATTACCACGAAATTTCGACGTTGAAATGTATTGTATATCGTGAGATCTTGACTAAAGAAAATTAGAAATCGATTTGGAAAAAACACAAATTGATTGGGACGCAATATCACAACTACTTTCTATTTTCATATGACTTTGTATTTTCATATGTTTAGATTCCTTTTATATTTTTCTTCTTCTTCTACTACTGCAATTCTGTTTCTTTTTTCCTTCTTTGGTAAGCAAAAAAGTATATTTTTTTCTATGAGGTAAAGCTTTATTGGAAGAGTACCAAGATGGTACAAAATGATACAAAAATTCATCCAGAGACCAATCAAACAAAATGCTACTCTTTCCTTCCTAACAACTCTCAAAAATCCATGTACCGGTCCAAAACATCATTGGATATTATTTTGCATATTTTGATAAGCAAAATAATATTAATTCATGTTTGTAGTACCTCATGGTTACTGTCAAAGCCTCAAAGGTACCATTAGAATACGGTCCTTCAGTAACTGGTCCGTGAATTTTGGTGCTTCTTCTAAATCCATATATAATTTTTTGTTACCCGAAAGGTATAAATTTTGTAAATTTTTTAGAACTCCATCCTCAAAAACACCTTAAATTTATTTCTCTCCAAACTGTCCATAATATATGACATGAATTGACTTCCTATAACTATTTGGATTTTACCTTTGCACAATCGCCCTATTTAAGCTTGTTTCTGGAAGTGGTATTGCGTCGCACATTTAATGTATTCATGATAACCACCATTTAAAGTTTCACCAATTTACAATTACTTTCTCTCTCTACATTATGCTTCCGTGATATTAACAGAATGACTAATAATATAAACATCTAATTAATAATCAGCTAACATTTTTATCTTATTTTATGTCGAGCTCAATGTAGATTAGAGCAATACATATATTATAAAAACATGCATTATATCACTTATTAATGACAAAAATATATATAAGTATAAAATAAATATTAATGAAGGAAAAATAATATAAATTATATTAAAAAAATACGCGGGTCGGGGTCGGGCCGGGTCAGACGGGTAAAATATTATGACCCTGGCCCGACCCTACATAAGACCGGGTCCCCGCTTTTCTGGTCGGGTGACTCGCGGGTCAGCTATAAGCCGATCCTGGCCTTGGATTTTTCGAATCGGGTCGAGAGGGTCCCCGACCCTTTGGACGGGTCTAATTTAAACATTAGCCTTTTGTCAGTAATACCCTCCGAATTCGTGATGTGAGTCAAATCTTTATATCACGCTTTGTGTTCTTATCAATTAAACCAAAATTTGATGTGTTTTCATATTGTATTGTTTTCTTGAAAACTAAGAAAAAAAATGAAATAAGTTATGTATAGTCAATTTGTACCCAACTCAACCAAATAAATATCCAAAATACTCCATCAAAATTAGGAAAAATGGAAAATTGGAGAGAAAAAAGACACGTGATGAGATATTTCTTACACTGCCCTACTTCCCTCCTAACAAACGGGGGGAAAGGACGTTTTTGGCAGGCTGCTCATATATCGACATCTTGGGAAAAATAAAATCTGACGATTCAAATTTGATCGTTCTCCACAAAGTATAAGAGCAAATAATTAGAAAAGTGCAAAGAGTTCATTTAGAAAAAGGTTGGCTGTTCCTACTTCTTTTGGTTACGAATAATTCTAGGGGTACAAGATGCGTGTCGGAGGCTAATAAATATGGCATATGATAGATATAAAGGGCAAATAGCATTTTTAGTTCTTATGTTATTGCTATATTCTAATTTTAGCCCTTATGTTATTCAATATAGTACTATTGACCTTCAATTATATTATGTAAGTTATTTTGATCCTTGAACTAACAGACTTCTAAAAATTAATAGAATGTTAAACTCCATAGAGGGACAATTTCGGTACAAAATTTAATTGGGGAAGTATCCACTTAAAAGCCATGTCTATGAGGAGCGACCTATACATACCGAGAAAAAAGAGAAAAGGATAAAAAATATCATTTACTTTGAGAAAAAGGTTAAAAATGTCCTTCATTATGAATTTGGGTAAAAAATAGCTCTCTACTTTGAGAAAGGGTTAAAAATATCTCTCTTAATGAAAATTACCAAATAACCCAAAACAACTCTATTTCATTTTTTAAACCCACTCCAAAATATGAAAAATGATTTTTTTTAAAACCTGTTGTTTAAAATTAAATCTGAAAAAATGTTTTTATTCATAAATCTGGAAAAAAAATCTTAAATCAGGAAAACTATTTTTTTTAAATGTGGACAAAAAAGTTTTCAGATTTTTGAATAAAAAACACTTTTTCAGATTTAATTTAAAAAAACATTTTTCCATATTTTAGAGTGGGTTTAAAAAATGAAATTATGTTATTTTGGGTGATTTGAGAATTTTTATTAAGAGGGGTATTTTTTGCCCTTTTCCAAAGTAGATGGGTATTTTTAGTCCTTTCTCAAAGTAGAGGGATATTTTTTACTCAAATTCATAACGGAGTATATTTTTAATCCTTTTTTAAAAGTAAAAAAAAGTTTTGGTCCCTTTTCCAAAAAAAACTAAGAAAAAGTTCTATGGCAAAACCAAAAATAACTCTTGCAATTCGTTGTAGCAGCTAATGTTACCATCATTGCAACAATTTTTCAATCTGCAACATACTTGCACATATGCACTTCTTATGAGTTTATGGCAGTCTTGATAGTCAATACAATAGTCATAACACCAATTCTGAGAGAAAAGGTATAGTAGCAGCAAGTGATTTTTAAAGCCAAAAAAGAGCCACAAAACAAAGATCTAACTATTATTACTTGTTGGAAAATGTGTAAATATATCCTTAAACTTTGCGATTTAAAGCAGATATATTCCTCGTTAAAAAGTGATGGATATATACCAATGTCGTTACAAAATGATGCAAATATATCCCTTCTGTTACACAAATGGTGCAAATATACCCTTTTCGCTAACGAAATTTTTCTAAAAAATTGTTTAGCTTATTTTTTAAATTAAAAAAAGTATTTTGTCACTTTAAAAAAAAGTCTACCATTTTTTTAATAGACATATTTTCGAAAGCCACATGATAATTTTTCTGGTGGATCGTGTCTGATTTGTTTAAAAAATATTTTTGTGACATTAAAAAAAATAAGACAACCCATTTTTTTAAACGAACCAGACCCGACCCACCAGAAAAAAAATACAGTGTGTCTTTAGAATAGTATGTCTACTAAAAAAAATGGGTAGATTTTTTTTTAAAAGCCCTGTGACATTTTTTTAGTTAAACATAAGCTAATAATTTTTTTAATAAAACCTGTCAGCAAAAATGGTATATTTATACCATTTTGTAACGTCAGGGGTATATATCAACACTTTTTTAATGAGAGTTATATTTACTCTAAATTGCAAAGTTGAGCAGTATATTTACACCTCCCGCTATCCGCCCAAGATCCAAGATAAAGTAATTTTTTTACTATTTATTATTTTATTTCATAAATAACATTAAATATATCCTTAAATTAAGAATTTGATATAGTTGGTCGTGATAGTGTACACCTCGGAATGCACCCTTATTATAGTTACAGAGATAAACACATTTTCACATCTTCTTAATCCGAAATTTACTTTCTAGTGGAAGTCTTGAAAAAAGACGCTTCAAATACTTGGACATACAGTTTACCAAAGACGTTGAATCTGTCCTTGGAGACGGAAAAACATACGAAGTAAAGAGACATGTTCAAATACACATGCAGTAAGTAGGATTCTTTGTTAAACCCATATGAAAACTCTTCTCAAGAAACTCAATGAAGAAAAAGTATAAGATATAAAACATTGATCTAAGATCAGAATTCATAGTTGGCAAAATATTCATTTTGAATGAAGAAGCAAACGGCTGGTACAGGTTAATTATGTCAACAAGCAAATATAATATTTAATGTCAAAATTGTCCTTGGGTGAAGTTAATTGACTTTTAACTTTTTGGGATATGCATGTTGAAGGATCAAAATCAATCATACAATATAATTGAAGGTCAATAGTGTTAAATTGAATAATGCGACTAACAATATAGCAATAACATAAGAATTAAAAATGCCATTTACCGAGACATAAATATATAAATCCCAAATCCTAGCCATAAAATTGAATGTTAAACTACTACTATTACTTACTGTATGAATAAAATTTATAATCACTTAATATTATCGAAAAATGACAAAATTAGGCCCTTATAAATTGATTTAAAATAATATGTTTTCGTTCATGTTTATCAAAGTTGAACACTTTTGATTTCTGATATATTTAAGCAACACAACGGTAGTTATATTCTACGAAATTAGCTTGTGAGAAGGACGTGAACGTCATTTAAGCTGAAGAACCCATCGGTAAGATTTCTCTCAATTATCTCCCCTAATTCATACTCCCTCCGAATAAAAAAATATTCACTTATCAAATCAAGAAAGAAATAACTTTACTTTTTCAGATTTGTCTTTATTAAGTGTGAGATGATCAAATCCCAACAACAACAAACAACATATCCAGTGAAGTCCCACAACGTGGAGTCTGGGGAAGGTAGAGTGTACGCAAACCTTACATTTAACTTGGTAGGTAGAACGATTGTTTCCGAAAGACCCTCAGATCAAGACAGATGATCAAATCCCAATATCTATTTAATTAAGAACATTTTAGTCAAATTACATATATTTGTCTAAAAATTAATATTTTTTAAAGAATATATAAATAGCTAAGTAAAAAATCTTTTTAATCCGGAGAAAATACCTAAAAGATCCAAATGGTTATAAAATCAGACCAACATTAAATTAGGAAAAGTCTATCATAATAGTTTCTTCGGTTTAAACAATTTTGTATTTCTCATGAACCAAATCCATGAAATATAACTATCATTATGTATATTAAATATAACATAAATCACAATAAAGTATTAAACTGTTCAATATACATCTACGGGGTCATTTGGTACGCCGGATAGGTGGGATATGCTCTATTTGGTAAAATATATAAATTTATCTCTTAGGATAAATTAATTTTCTACTTATAAAATGAAACCCGAACTTAATGTTGGAATATCCACCTTATTCGATCAAATTTAAAATTATTTTATTCTACATTCCAGATTGGATAAATTAGTCCAGGACTATAATCCGAAATAGTTTAATTCGCGTACTGTGGTCTATTCTAGACCAACTGCCAAACTTTTTTGTCATTTTCTCTACCATGATTCACAAAATATGTTATCTAATTATTTTTGCATTAACTGTCATTAAAGCTAAATTAACTAAATCTATATTGGTACTAAATAGAGTAAATTTATCCTCATCCAGTCTGCCTAATATCTATATTGACCTTAAATTCCCCCACTTTCTGTCGTTAAATTACTGAAACTTCCCTGATCCCATCTCATTCATAACAACACACAAACACCCCCTCTAATTTATTACTATTGTCC
The DNA here is from genome assembly GCA_029783415.1 of Anisodus acutangulus. Taxonomy (NCBI): domain Eukaryota; kingdom Viridiplantae; phylum Streptophyta; class Magnoliopsida; order Solanales; family Solanaceae; genus Anisodus; species Anisodus acutangulus. The sequence goes on from CM056497.1 coordinate 2,129,548, forward strand.
TTAATAATCCACATATCTTTTTCTATTGGACCAACTTTTAGCCAACCTCAAATGAAGAGATCGACGGTGGGAGCCGCCGTGGTTGGGGCAGCTACGGTATGTGCTGTGGCGGCATTAATAGTGAACCACCGTATGCGTAAATCTAGTAAATGGGCACGTGCTATGGCTATTCTTGGTGAATTTGAAGAAAAGTGTGGGACCCCTGATGCAAAGCTTAAACAAGTAGCTGATGCTATGACTGTTGAGATGCATGCCGGACTTGCATCGGAAGGTGGTAGTAAGCTCAAGATGCTTATCACCTATGTCGATAATCTCCCTACCGGGTTGGTACTCTTTTTTTCGCATTGCTTGTATCGATTGATATAACTAGCGGTAGTTATTTGTCGTTAATGATTCGTGTCATTAAATCATTGGTTGAAAGAAAAAAGAGTTCCTTTTTAGTAGAAATCTGAATCTTGCTTTGTTTTCAAGAATAAAGCTTAGATTTTTTTAGAAGTTTTCATAGATTTTTAAAAACCTTATAGATTTGTCTATGATGGGGTCTTGGGGACTCTGTGTTGAACTAATTGTTAAACGTACTGTTCCATACATTTTGCTTTAGGATGATTTAAGATTAAGTTGAAGAGAGTATGAAATGTATTAAAAGAATCAGTCTTTTCTCAATGTTGGTTCTGTTTTATGTGACAAGTATTTAGATATCATTTCCTGAAGTTGTTGCATTAGGTTAGATTGTCAACATCACACACCTTGGGGTGCGGTCCTTCCCAGACACTGCTAACGCGATATGCTTTGTGCACCGAGCTGCTCATTTCCCTGAAGTTGATTTCTATTTTCTTGTTTCTACTGTTTTTCATGTTCTTTGTGGTTTATTAAGCTACTCATTGATGTACTATGATGTTGATAGAGCCGTAAGGCAGCTAATTGAGCTGCTTTGTTAGAAGCAGTGAACAATCTGTAACTGATTTTTTGCACCCAAGGGTGTGGCCTAGTGGTCAATGAAGTGGGCTGAGCACCATGAGGTGCTCAGGTTCAATTCCCATCAGAGACAAAAACACACACATGGTGATTTCTTTCCATTTGTTCTAGCCTTGGTGGACAGAGTTATCGGGTACCTGTTGCTGGTGGGAGGTGACAGGTATCCGTGGAATTAGTCCAGGTGCGCTAGAGTTGGCCCGGATACCACGGTTATAAAAAAAAGAAATAACTGAATTTTGCTCCACTATATAAGTTACTCCTCCCGAGGGTCTTTCGGAAACAGCCTTCCTACCAAGGTAGGGGTACGGTCCGCGTATACTTTACCCTCCCCAAACCCACGTAGTGGGATTTCACTGGGTATGTTGTTGTTATATAAGTTACTCCTCGAATTCCCTCGTCATCCCTGGACATGTCCAGAGATGAATTTGATGTGTAGAGCGTTGTCATTCCAATATGTGATTGAAGTAGATTTATTTGCTGTGGCTGTGATGTGTGATTTGCAGCTATTGATTCTGTCCTGAATGTCAGTTTTATGGTGCTCTTTTTAAACTGCTAGCAGAGTGTACAGCCAAGTCCTGTTATCCATGATATTTCATCAAGTGATTTGAAGTATTATGTATTGTGGCTGGTCTAAGCCCCATTGTAAACCGAGGATATGCTAAATGTTTGTTTCATCAATACCTTTTTAATTTAGTGATGAAGCCGGGGTCTTTTATGCATTGGACCTTGGTGGAACGAATTTTCGAGTGTTGCGAGTGCAATTGGGCGGAAAAGATGGTGGTATTATTCATCAAGAATTTGCTGAGGCATCAATTCCTCCAAGTTTGATGGTTGGGACTTCAGATGTAAGTATTTACCTGTTGAGATGTTGTAGCCTTCTATATTTGTTTAACTACGTTTTTTTGCACTCTTAAAGTTGACATGATTTCAGGCTCTTTTTGACTATATTGCGGCAGAACTTGCAAAATTTGTCGCTGAAGAAGAGGAAAAATTTCATCAACCTCTTGGTAAGCAGAGAGAACTAGGTTTCACTTTCTCATTCCCGGTAATGCAGACTTCAATCAACTCTGGGACTATTATGAGGTGGACAAAAGGCTTCTCCATTGATGATGCGGTATGCATTGTCCTCCCTACTCTGTGCTTCTTGTTTATTGTAGTTCCTTGTAGGGCCAACTATCCATATTAACCTTTAGTTAGTTATGCCACATGTAGTTCTAGCCATCCCCGCTCTGCGGCTTGGTTTGTTCTTTCCAATTTGATTTCAGTTTATTCTCTACTAGTTCTGAAGATAACATAGAGAGTCAATGGTTTTTGCTTATCCTAGTAATGAAACAGCCTTCTAATTTGTATTTCAAAATATGTGTTAGGCTTAGACGCTAAAATATGATTTGCCTAAAAGGAAACATTGATTGTGCGAACTTTATTATTTCATCACCACTTATGGAAGTAATGTTATTAAAGGTGCGGATAAGTAGTGAACGTTAGGTGCGACGTAAATTTGCCCCTTCGCCTTGTAGATGGCTTCAGTACAAGCACCGTTAAATTTTGTATAAGAAACTAGTCACTAAATCTAGATAAGAAGTAAAACTGCATCTTTCCATCTGAATCAGAAACTTCAAAACCATATGGGTTTTTTCATTTCATGTTTCACTTAACTGCAATTTTTCCAGTTCAGTAACATTATCTTTTGTGTTTATAGTTATTTTACCTTATATTACTTGCACACACAGACTGATACTGTTTCATTTAATCTGCCTTTCTTTGCTAAAGTGGGCACTTGAAATGCACTTTGCGTAAGGTTCTAACAGATCTTGGTACTTCTCTATGCTTTATGCTTTTAACAATACTAGATGGAAGAGCTAGTATCCTTGTTCCTGTTCTAGATATTCAGGATTCCAAATTAAGTCCCTCATTTGGTTAATGAGTATAAAACGAGTGCCCCATCAAATATGCTTCCAGTGGATATATCATATTCCCACTATAAACAACAATATATATATATAACTTACTGTCAAATGAATGGCACTCAATTGTTTCCCTTGTGAAACGTGTTAATTCTATGCTGAGAAAAAAACTTTTATGTGTTTTAACGAAGTGCAGAGCTAAATTTGTACTAGTTGATTGGACATAGGTTGGCCAAGATGTTGTTGGAGAACTTGAAAAAGCTATGAAAAGAAAAGGCGTTGATATGCGTGTCTCAGCTCTGGTGAGTTTATCTGGTGCCACGGAGGAATATTATTCCATTTAAGAGTGTATGAGGAAAAAAGATACTGATAAGAAGTACTTATCAGAAAAGCATGTTAGTACTGCTTAGTTGTTATTGATTTTGATTAATGTTTTAATGAAAGGTGAATGATACCGTTGGAACGTTGGCTGGTGGTAAATATACACACAAGGATGTAGCTGTTGCTGTTATCTTAGGTACAGGGACCAATGCAGCTTATGTGGAACGGGTGCAGGCAATTCCAAAGTGGCATGGTCCTGTGCCAAAATCTGGTGAAATGGTTAAGATCTTTTCAGTAGCTATTGATCTACTTTTCTCTCTGGTACTGTCGCGATATAGTTGCTAAATGCGTTCTGTGTTTCTTTCTAGGTTATCAATATGGAATGGGGTAATTTTAGGTCATCCCATCTTCCATTGACAGAGTATGATCATGCGTTGGATAATGAGAGTTTGAATCCCGGTGAACAGGTGACTGTCTATTGTTATAACTTCTTGTTGTAGGCTTTCTTTATGTTTCCACTAATTAGATGTATCTGAGGAATATTTCCGCTTATCCTAACAGATATTTGAGAAGATGACTTCTGGCATGTACTTGGGAGAAATTTTACGCAGAGTTCTACTCAGGGTGGCTGAAGAAGCTGGCGTTTTTGGTGATGAGGTCCCTCCAAAGCTCAAGAATCCATTTGTATTGAGGTACTTCTTTGTAACTTCAGAACTGCTGTGAATAATCTTTTAATGCAAAAAAAGAAAACCTAAAAAACCGATCTTCAGTAATTTAGTAGTAAACTATAACATCACCCTAAGTGTTGAACTTGTAATTTGATTTTCACTTTGTAATTAGATGAAAATTTTGCAAGTCAATGTCAATTGCTCCCTAAGACATGTCTGGATAATAACGAGTAAGGTGAGTGGAACATCACAGATAAGCTTCGAGGAAGCATATTTATGTTTCTGGACGATCAATCAGTACTAAATAATGAGATGGTATTTGCATTTAGAAATCCTTCTTTGTAATTTAATTTTAGTTTCTAATTGACTTTCATGACGTGTCTTTTCTAGTTTCCTTGGTTCCTGAAAGTGTGTCTTGTTTGTCCACATTCAAGAAGCTCCTGTGATAAAAAATGTTAAAACAATATGCAGGACACCTGATATGTCTGCTATGCATCATGACTCATCCTCTGATCTGAGAGTGGTTGGTGACAAGTTGAAGGATATTTTAGAGGTAAATATTGTTGCCTTTCAACTCTTGCCAAAAACAATTGTTGCCATTCTTTTGTGTATACTGCACCAGTTGATGGAAAAACAAAAATTAAAACAAATGCCTCTTTTTACTTCCTCATTGCCTATGGGTACGGCATATGCTATCCTTGTAGAGTAACTTTAAGGAGCATACACGGTGAGCTATATCACCTTTTCAATTCTGTCTCACATTGGAACAAAGACCGAAAAATTGAATTACTGGATAAATTTTCTTTTGCTGTGAACAAAAACTGAAGAAGAATCACTGGCACTAATTATTAGGTTTTAGCCCTAAGATAACACGAAACAATAAATCGATATACGTATACAGAAAAATTATTCGACAAAAGTGCCTTAATTATAATCAAATAGAATAACTGCAGAAATTAAGTGAAACCAACTTTTAAAGCACCCACCTTAAAGCTCTCAGAATAAAATATAATTTTAAACTTTGTACAAAAATGAAGGGAGAAAACACCTTGCTAGACGGAAAGGAGGAACTTTTTCTTGGGTCCAAGATTAGCTTATTTGAAATATTATAAGCATTTCAAGATTTATCCTATAAGATAATAGAAGTACTACAACAACATATCCAGTGTAATTCCACAAGTGGGGTCTGGGGAGGATAGAGTGTACGCAGACCTTACCCTACTATGGGGAGGGTAGAGAGACTGTTTCTGATAAACCCTTGGCTCAGAATAAAGCAATAACAAGTCAAAGATAATAGAATTATCTTAATAAAAGAATAGCAGTTTTCTTTTTCTTGGGATAAGGAAAAAGAGTTTGAGGTTATTGATATTTTTTCCATCAACAATGGTTTTGTAACTTTACTTCTTGATAATTTATTTTCACATCACCAAACATGAATTCACACTACTTTTCATTCTGCTATTTAGATATCGAATACCTCCTTGAAGACAAGGAAATTAGTGGTTGAGCTCTGCAACATTGTTGCGACACGTGGTGCAAGACTTGCAGCTGCAGGGGTATTAGGCATCTTGAAAAAGATGGGAAGTGATACACCCAGGCAAGGTGGTCCAGAAAAGACGGTTGTAGCCATGGATGGAGGATTGTATGAGCACTATACAGAATACAGGATGGTCTTAGAGAACTCTTTGAAGGAATTGCTCGGAGAGGAATCAGCAACGAGCATTATTTTTGTGCACTCCAATGATGGTTCTGGCATTGGAGCTGCTCTTCTTGCTGCCTCTCACTCAATGTACCTTGAAGATGAGTCTTAGGAGTGATAAGTTACATATCTTGCTAGGGGAAACTACCTGTACCTTTTACATTTTGCGCTCTAGCATTTTGTTTTATTTTCTCTCCTATATTATACAACCAAATGAAGTTAATAATTTCCCTCAGCAGGTACTTTTACCTTTTTATCTCTGGGAGATCTTTCCTAAAAGTGCCTACATAAGCACACAGTTTTTAATCACTTTCAGCACTGTTGGTTCTTCCTCTTAATTTTTCCGTTTACTATTGAGATCAAATTCAAAGGTAATAAATTGGGGGAATTTCAGCTGAAATGAGTAGCCGGTTAGTAGGCCTGCTGTCTGTTAACGCCCTTTGGATAAATGTTCTTTTGTCCTTAATGCTTACAGGCTTAGCGTTTTCAGATTTGCTCTCAACTCTGTTAGGAGGAAATCTTTAATGCTCTATAAAATTGTGAACCCGGTTTTCCAAACTATACATTACTGTGAGCTTTTTTGTAGTAAACAAATTGCTGATTAGAAAATTCTGAACCCATCAATTGTCGATGAACTTGGACCTGGGCCACCAAGTATTAAGAGTTTGGCTGTGAGTAATGAGAATGAGATGTGATTCAACGTCCTAAGTTTATTTTTGATGTTCGGTCCTTAACCGGAGAACATACTTCTTGTTTCAAGGATCTTTATTACAGGCGACTGTGATTTTCAAAGTGTAATCTACTCAAAATCATATCACTTGACTGGATGATCTTAAATCCTTTACTGAAAGCATATGGATTTCATCGTCTAAATTTTATTAATAATTCTTTCTTTTTATTAGTGACGGGCTTCAAGTTAATTTGTCTACATCTCGACTAGTTTATCTAGTATACATATAACACACCACTGCACAATAACTGCTTAATTTTATCCATTATAACTAAGAATTTCGCTATTATCGTCTCTGGGATTGGGATTGAAACTTTGGATAGTGATATTGTTACTCCAACTCTTTGGCTGCAAGGATTTCTCCTCTTCTAGCTTAAATTTTGTTCAGTTAAAAAGTGCTTCTTTGCTGTGTTCAGAATGGTGTAGTCCAATTTTGTGTAAATATGAACATTAATTCTATGTTGTGGGGAAAGAAAACTACATACATTCGTGTCTAGAGATCCGTCTTGATTTCTCAAAGAGTAAAAAGACATGTATATGGATAAATTGGTGCACTGGAGCTATACTCGTTCTCTAAATTTGAACATTATTTCTATCTTTGTGGAAAAAATAAGATAAATCCAGGTTAAAACTTTAGAAACTGAAGGTAGCAAGATTTTTTGTCCAATGGATGCAAAAGGAACAGACCATCTTAAGAAAGCAATAATTCTTTTGCCTTCCAAAAACACAAATATTAGCAGTAATATTCATAATTTGCATCATCTTTTTGCTTCTGCTACTACTTAAATAATGAAAAACATCCAATCCCATACAAAACAAGTCACTCTCTTCACTTCACTAATCTCGTTAGCTTATTCATATCATTAGGTCAGCTATCCCTGCTGTTTAGTTCCACCCGAAACAAGTCAGTTCCCAAGTTTAATTAGGAGTAAAAGAATTGTGGCATAAACAAATCAAATGAGTAACAATTTGGAACTCACGAGTAAGTGTAGAGAGTTCGGAGCTTTTCAACATACGCAGCCTTTTCACAGTGGACACAAACATGCTGAAAATGTCACACGTTAAACAATTAGAACAGACTGATAAAACAGAAATCTTGAAGACCATTAATCTCAAAAACAAAATAACCAGGTTGCACTAATATCATGTCACTGCCAAATAAATAGTGTACTGTAACCATATGCCATATTAGAATCCAGAAATGGGGTTTCATTATTGGTGCATTATGCAACTCGTGCACCATAAATATGCAATTTTTTGGCTTGTTAGCTAAAACTACAACTGCGTCTCGGTTCCAAACAAGTTTGGGTTCAACTATTGAATCCTTATTATCCTAATATAAAGAGAGCATTAAGTTATACTAATATCAGAATATTAAAAGAGAAAACAATAGCTTAATTAGTGAGAGCATCAGATCCATATATTAGTACTGCCAAGGGACATCCCCAACAAGCATCCTGTCAGCTTCATTATCCTCATATACAAGCGTATATTCCCCACTTCCGTCCAATAATCCACTTATCGCTTTCTCCCCTTCTTCCTTCTTCTCATTCCCACCACCAGATGGATCATTTTGAGCTAATTAACAGAGCAGCAAAAAAAAAGTTAGAATTTTTAAGTTCAAGAACCCTTCTTAAAATCAAGATTTTAAATGGTTAAGCTTAAGTCACATGTTAGAACCCCCATAGCAAACAAAAACTTTGTATTATTAAGTGGCGAACGGTAGAGGGACGAGCCCATTATCCACGAGCGCGCTAAAAAATAAACATTATAAATTGGAAAAAGTGGATAAGTAACCTGCAAGAAGGCCTCTAAAAAGTTGATCAACAGCAGAAGAGAGTTTGTCATAGCTGTCATAAGCTTTGAGATCTACTTTCCTTCCAATAGGAATACCATCCATGTTGATCTTAACAAATAATCCTTTCTGACATATTTGCATTGGTTTTTCGTTGGCACTCTTACTTGGGACCACCACATTTTGTGTCTCAGTTGCAGGTTTCACAGTGCTGCTACTTGCAAGATTCTTCCTAAATGAACGAATTGGAGGCCAACCCACCACTGGGGCTGGTGCAGTCCTATTTTTTCAAATATTTTATAAGAATTAAAGAACATAAGTTAGTCACAAGAACAATATACCATAGCCCCACCAACTTTAAATTATTACTAGTCATAAAAGTAGAAAGCAAACACTGGGAAGAATTTAAACCATCTCTAAGACAGGGCATCACAAGCCATCTTTGTATGTACAAAATGAGAGTTTAAAAGGGGCCGTTTGGTTAGAGAGATTAGGTAGGTTGTCCCGGTTTAAATTTTGGAATTAAATTCCATTCCCAGTACGAGTAATTTTTTTTCCTTTTATGCGCAGTGAAAAATAGCAAAAAAGGCATCCCAAAATGTAGCTGAGAAAATGCAGATAGATGTTCGCTTTATGCAAAACTATTTTAGAAAATTCTAAAAGCACAACAAAAATCTACATAAAGTTTTGCAGAATAATGCAGAAATGAACTGCCAAAAATTTTAAAAATTGTGAGGAAAATGCACAAAAAATTAATGTCATACGCTATATGAAATCTTCCAAATTTAATACTTTATGGTTTTAGAGTGTTTTGACTGCTCCAAAAACCTCATTAGATGGCACTAAATTGTCATCCAATTTATTTTGGCTAGTCCTTTAAAATATTAATAACAAAGAAAACGCAAATAAAGATTAATAACTTAAACCAAAATAACACTTTAAACTGTATAAATTTAAGAAAAATATGCAGAACTGAATATGCAAAAATGTAATTTATCTGAAATTGAACAAGTAATACAATTCTTTAAGAATGATATGATTTTCCTTAATATATTGACCAAAACTTCTGATTGCCCCGAAGAAGATGAGCAATTGAGTTTTCTTTTATAACTCATCTATAGTGCCGCAAGGAATTATATGGTCAAAATATATTTAACTTTATATCCGAATTTAAATTCTCCACAAGGAATATATAAATACCCATTTCAAAGTAAAGGCAAACTGAACTCATATCTGGTTATGTTAGTGCAATTATTTCTTATAGAGAAGTTAAAACAAAAACTTGTAAGGAAATAAATTTCAAGAATACAAGTCACGTACTGGGATCACACCCTTTGATTTAATTCATCAATCAATATGTATAGAAAAGGCACAGTGAGTGTCCGGGCACCGGATGAAAAATGAGGGAAACTTAAAATGAAAATGAGGGAAACTTAAAATTCAGCTGGAGGCCTGCAGCGTGTGTTCGAACGCTGGTGGGAGCAATTTGCTCTCTTCTGGGGAGGACCTTATAGGTGATATCAGTTGCTCTGTTCAGGCACATCACGTGATTTACTGATAGTAGTGCTGAGGGACCGGAATTACTATTTCTATAAATAGTCTGGCATAAGTCGAGAAGATGAATATAAAAAATAAAAATAAAAAGAGAAAAGGCACTGTGAGCAGAGGAGTCAACATCGCACTTTTCTCTATAATATACTCGAAATCTTCAATTAGGTCTTGATTACCAGATCTGATCTTAAATCCAGTTAGCAATACCAGTGAAGGATTAAAAGAACACGAACAGACTTCAGGGAATAAAATGTTTCGTCATATAAAATTATTGACAAATACCATATAATCACGTTTTGCCTTCAATTGTCAAAATCAGTAAATAATTATTACATCAGGCGGGCCCCATCAAATTATCCTTTTACTACCAGTTATGAAGTTGAATCATCTATAATGTAAAATGTAAACACTATAGGTTCTCAACCAAAACACTAAATTTTATTCCGACAAACATATATTACATCTAATGATCTAACTGTGCTCTGATAACACTTGTTAGAAGCAACAATCCAGAATCACATCTAAATCATTAGACAGTGATGAAGAATAGTAAGAATATTTACCTTGATTCATTATACTAATTTTGTATTAGAAAAATTTTATAGTCTTGTATTAGGAAAAGATAAATTTAATTTCTTTAATTAAATATTATAAATCATGTATATATATCTTTTTAAAAATAAATTATTCTCTTTCATAGTATCAGAAATCTATGACAAATTTTCCTTCTCTCGGATTACCCCTCGGCCACCGCCTTACCGACTCCTCCCTCCCAAATTTTTTTCCGGTAGTAGAAATAGTACTACTGTAATTTAAGACAGTACCAGAGCAAACTACTGTATATATAAGTAAGAGCTTTCAATCCATCTTTAATGAATGATTATGAGAAAATAGTACGAATTTATTTCTACTGTGCTATATGGGGAGACTAGAATTCACTTTACCTTTATTTCAATTTGTGTCAATATCATAAATAAAGAGACTTCAAGGAAACAATACAAAAACATCCATGAGATAGATGCATATTGAAAATGAACATACACTCATAATAAGTTTAAATTTATTTTCACAAAAGAGTAGTGAATATTATATTAATGGTTATTCGCATTCGTTATTAATTTAAAATTCAACATCTGAGTTTGCTTGACTAGACCTCTTACATGTGAAAATCATCGACTCCAATTGAACTTTGTTGGAATGATTTTATGTATATGAAGAGCTCTATTGGTTTCATTCGTAGCCGTATTGTGAAGAAGAGAAGAAGATGATGATGATGAAGCCTAGAATTTTTCAGACAAAGAGGTCTAATATGAAAACAAAGTGAGGTTGGACATGGGCCTCATACGACTGGGCCTTGGATTTGTTCTCACATGACTGGGCTGCGGACTTCTTTTTAAATATGCTAAGCCCAAATCCCAATATAGGAGAAAAGGCCCAATTCATTTTATAGGCAGATGTAAATACAACTTTCTTACCTTGTAAATATCTAGTTTTGTTACATAGGCTAGCAATAGGAAACAGACAAGTGGCAAATCAGTTATAGAATAAATGCTCTATTACTTGTATAAATTAGGGGTGGCCAGTGGGCTCGGGTCTCAATGGCCGGTCCGGGCGGGTCTGGTCGGGCGGACGATCCGGGGTCGGATCGACTAGCTGGGCCCAGCGGGTCGGGTCTGGCGGACTGCCAGCCTCCAGATCCCGATCCCGTCGGTATCGGCGGGCTCGGCCGGGCTCGGGCCTGGGCGGGCGGCCGGGTTTTCTTTTTTTTAAATAACATATGTATAAAAAAACTCAATAAATAAAACAAGATAGTGTAATAAAACATCCCAAGGTCAACAGGCCTCTTATATTATTTAATAGACATATGATTTTTTGTAATACAAATACAATTGTCTGTATCTAAATTGCAACTTTATGGTGTTGTCCAAAAGTTGCAAATTACATAATAAAATTGCAATTAAAAAAATTACATTTTCAAAAAATCTGCTCTAATTGCTTGATGATTTCATGTGGTTCTTCGGTTGAATAGGTATTTGTTGGTCAAATTGATCCACGCCGCTCCACTACCTTCTGCTAAGATTTCGCTGTAGTTTTCATCATCTTCTTCTGATCTCCTGGTTGACCGCACCTTCTCCGCTCCGCCAGATCCAATCTCAATAATACCGCAATTTCTGCTCGCTCCTACCAACGAGTGTCTGTGGTCTCCTATTTGATATCCGTCATAGAAAGCGCTTCCGACGCAGCTTGATGACGCTTGAATGTTCAAAACATCTCGAGCCATCAATGAAAGTGTCGGAAGGTCTTCTCATTCCCCTCCAGTATTTCAAAGAAGTCTTCTTGTCCATCTTCATTGATAACTTCTTGATACTTGCAGAACCCCAGAAACAAAAAAATATCCAACTCGCTAATTTGGTTAGTAGAGGTACGGCCAAGACATTCTATTTCGAGGCTTTCAATACTAGCCGCAGAAACAAAGATGTCTTTGTGAGGTTGTGTTGAAGATGAAGAAGATGGTATGGTAGCCAGACGTTACTAGCATTTTCTTGTTGATAAAATCTATATATATTTTTGCAAATGGTGTTCTACGCTATTCAACACTTCTTCTTTAGTTTGTCTCAATAAAAAGGTGGTGGGTGATTTAGATTTTTGGGACTTGAGGTGGTAGTACTTCTATACAATCGTGAAATAGTTTCAATTAGTGATTTAGTACTGCCTATTTTAATAGTAGGATTTAATACAGACCAATAATATAAATAGAAGGAATAGGAATAAAATATTTTTATTTTGACAAACATTTTTTAATAAATTTATAAGTCGTTTTTCCATATATTCACTAAGTAATAAAAATATTAGAGTTATATAAAATAACATAGTTGAAATAGTAGGATAATATATACCTGAAAATTCTTTTTGTTGCTTGAAAATTTCTCTAAAAATACAATAAGTTCGAAAAATTTTTCCCCAATCACTATCTAAAATCATATCACCTGCTTTTTATTATGAGAGTTAAAAATAAAGTTATAGGTAATTTATAGTCATAAGCAACAAGGAGTTGCTCAGATAAAGAATTCCACCTAGTGATACTTCAGGAATTCTTCTAAAAAATCCACAATCACGATAAATTTTTATATTCTTTTTCACGTTGTACTTTATTACTTTTAAAAAATAAAGTTTATAGCAAATTGTATTTTACTAAGAATGTCTTCAAAAGTGATAGACCATCCTTTACAATTAAGTTATATATATGGCACGCGCATTTTATAAGTGAAAATGGTCCTGGAAAAGACGGAGCTAAACTATTTTTAACATTGTAATTGGCGTAATTGTTATTAGAAGCGTTATCTAATGTAATAGTCATAATTTTATCGGTAATTCGCAGAATAATCGCACACTTGATAAATATTTTCTCGCAATAAAAGTACCAGCAGTCTATCATCTATATATCTATACGCTAAAATACGCTTTGCATAGACCATTTATAATCTATCCAATGACAAGTTACGCTTAAATAATCATGGCCGTTAGTACTACGACCTATATCGACGTGATAGATACTTTGCCATTAAATGATATAATGAAAACGTAAATATTGTCGATATTCACGCACAAATTTAAATACATCTTCTTAACAGTTGACCTAGGAAACCGTTAAAAGGTGATTATATATATCTCTAATGTAATGAATAAAACCTGGAGATGAAGGAAATGAAAAAGGCAAACCCTCCACAAAGAACTAATTTTGATATTGCTTCCTATCTCTATGTTTGTTGTATTTAGAGCTCTACAATTTCCCCCGCCATGTGGTTAATTTGACCTCAGACTTCTGGTCCCGGACAAGATCGATATGTGAACCTTGTCCCGATGGAGCGCCGCTGCGCATTCGGCTTTGAAGCCTGGTATTGGGCATACCTAGTCGGACGAGCACTTACCACGCGGTCTAATTAAACCCCCGCCCCACCGTGACCTTTTTCCGCTTTTAAATTTTAAAACATTTTTACAAATTTTACATATGGTTACTTGATTCTCTACGCCCTATCAAAAATGTCCATGCATCCGATTTTAATGGTCGTTTGTCGACCTCGTCTCATACTAGGAATAGGAGGTATTTCAGTTGGCGTGCACTAAAGTGGCGTTGTCATCAATTAGTGGGTGTATCGTCTAGATCATCGCCTAAATTAAAGTCTTCTTGAGTTCCAGTAAAATAACTCCTGCCTAAATCTAATGGTATTGTAGGAAAATGTCGAGTATCAACAAAATCATCCCGTAGGAATAAGATGACTAGAAGAAGTACCTTGCCTCGTTGCTCTACTAGAAGAAGCACCCTTACCCTTACCCTCTTAAACACATACCTTTTAATCCTTCCATTTTAATTATGATAATAAATAATTAAAGACAATAAAATTAAGTGCTACTAAATAAAATAAACGCAATAATAATTTAACGAAGGAACGATCAGATAAACGCACGTAACGCCGACGTAATCGAGAGGTTGAAAATTGAAACTTTGCTCGATGGAAGATCCTCGTTAGTTAGCGTAACTTCACTCCCAATTCCCAAATGAATTAATAAAATTGAATATTTAGCAAACAATGTAGAGAGATATATTGAGAAATTAGAGATTGTAGGAAGATTTGTGAGAAAGATGAAGAGAAAATGAGTTATTTATAGTTGAAAATTGGGTTAAAGTGTAAATATAATAACTTATGGGTTAAAAATAAATATTGGGGTTGGGGGAGTGGGCCTAAATGGCTGTTGCCAACGGCCATACACTAAAATGGCCGCTGTAACGCGGCTATTTTTGCAAAGGGGGTTAAGGGCTCCTGGCCTGGGCTCGGGCTGGCCTGGCGGCGGGTCTCAAGCCCTGGGCGGGTTTCGTCTCAAGGGACGAGACATCGCCCAGTCCCGAGTTCGAGTCCCGCCCCCGTTAAATTTTTTTTTTTTTTTAGAGCGGGGTCGGGGCGGGACCGGGCCGGGGTCGGGACGGGGTCGGGCCGGGGTCGGGTCGTCCCGGCCCACTGGCCAGCCTTAGTATAAATACACACATACACTGTACATAATTCTCATTCAGAAATACAAAGAAAATTTTTCATATTTGTCTTCTTTAATTTTGTCAAAGTTCTGGTAATAACTTTTGGAAAAAAAAAAATTATGTCAAAGTGCTTAATTGACATTTAGATGAAGAGTAGTTAAAGGCAAAAATGATGGAGGAATCCTAAGCTCTTCATATATATGCTAAACATTCCTTGGATGCCATTTTTTTTAGTTTTACCCGGTGTCAAATATTCAATTTGAAACTTGATTAAAGGGCAATCTTGTGCGTAAAGTATTTTGCGTTAATCAATATAGCATAAATTCATTAAAAAGAGAACACTCCTTATTAAGATTTCTTTTATTCTTTAAATTCTATCCAAAATTTATAATTAAAAGTGAATAAATTATATATTCCAGCACATCTCTTTGTAGTGGATGTTATTCTTCACGCCGAACATCTACTGCCCCATAAGCTCATAGCTTTAAAAAAATAATGAGATATTAGAATCAAACTTTTAAAGTAGTATAATTTAGATAAGTAGAAATTATATGAGAAATATGTTTTATTATAATTTATAGACAAAAGCAGAACATAGAGAGTATTTTTTTGAAAATATAAATGACTCTTTTATCAATAATTGTTATTAAATATTTTTGTATATAATTAGGATTTATAATACTTTTCCTGTTAATTTTTTTTAATAAACGAAGGGAGTAGTATAACTTTTTACCTATCGAGGCAAGTGGTAAAAATGCATCCTACATATTAAGTTATGGCGGTGAAGATTGTAGAGAATTGTGCGGTTGACGCGAGTCTGTCGGTCACCAGGCAGATGAAGCTCAAGTCAACGATTTATTTGAAGTCCTTCAATACTTCAAGTTTGATCGGAAAATAATCGGCGATTTTTAAGGAGAGATTTTTTTGGCGGCAACTGGCAAAGCAAACTATGTGGTACATGTACTGATGGAGTGGACGCAAGTACAAACTATGCAGCTCTCGCAACTTGTGCTTTCCTTTTCCCAAAACAAGAGTCCTTAATCTCTTATGCTCATTTCCACTTGGGGCCCTCCCAATATCTACCTGTCAATGTATCTCATTACAAAATATAGAACCAAAACAAGAAAAAAGGTTAAATCTCTAATTAATTATAGTCAATCGCAACTTACACTCTGTTTGGATGATGGTTACCCATGGACCATGGTTTCATATTGTATAATATTGTATAGGATCTTATTGCATTGCATTGTGTGTTATACTGTATAGTGAATACAATTTTGAATATACTATATCGTTTATTGTGATTTAATGGGTAAATGAAATAAGTCATCACGTACAAATCATCAAATTCATGGTTACAAAAAATAATGTTTTTCATTGTTATATAACAACGGAGCTACAATGAATTTGTTGGAAATTTATCTTTGATGGGGGTTGCGTCCACCCATCTTTAATGACTTAAACACTCGGATTTCGCATGTTGGAGACTTTGGTTCTTCACACGTGCATAATCTACTAAGTGAGTAGATGGCCGTAGGGCTAAGGATCGTCAAATTTCGTTAAGAAATGAAAGAGGTATTGGTCCACGAAGTAAGGTGTTTGAGGCATGAAAATATGGTGTGAGACAAATCTACCACATCGGTGGGAAAATGAATAATTGTTCTTTTTATAAGCCTAAAAAATGGATAAGAGTTAGGGACTCCAAGGGGTAACCCATGTGTTTGAAAGAATGAGGACCTAGGTGTGCTTGGGTTCAAGGCTAGTCCCACACGCGTGTCGCCTGTCCGGGCTCTGGTCGCTGGGCTGATATTATCTTTTTGGACCCCAAACTGCTTAATTTTTACAGTTTGGTCCCTGGAGTTTCATGAAATGCTCCAGCAACGGAAAAGCCAACAGTTTTTTATGGCATTACCATCTGAAACGTTTTGCACTTGTTACAAAACGTACACTGGCCGTGACTATACCTCTTAAACAACCTCTTAACACCTCTCCTCCTCCTAAACACTATAAAGAGAAAACCTTTCTCTAATTTTGAGGGTGGACAGTAGACAGAAAAATAGTAGACAATAGAGAAAAAGAAAAGAAAGAGAAGACACAAGTGCCAAAAGCATAAACTCTTCCTTTTCCTCTAAATTTTTCATTCTTCAGCAAGTCATTTCATGTTTGTTTTCTTCATCAGAATCAACCTATTTGTTTTGTAGTGTTGATTAGTTGTTGTTTTATCTTGAGAGACTATTGCTCGCTAATGTAAAAGCATATATACGAGACAATCTTGTCTTAAAGATAGATAGTCATCTCTCGACTCAGCCGGTGGTGTTGTGATTATCTAATTGGTTGCTAAGTGTTTCAGGTGTCAACTTGAAACTCAAATGACTCTAGCCGTTCGAATTCTCAGCTGTTCTACAAGCCACAAGTGTAGCAGTTCATGTTCTTGTATTTCTGATTACAAGATTCATATTTGAAGTTCTAGTTCAAGATTAAAAGGTTGATAACTTCTTGTTGTTTATCCTTTCGAAGCACTTGTAATATTTATTTACTTCCCGTACTGCTTTATATCCAATAGAATTTACAACAACATATAATATAATTTTAAGAACAATGAAAACAAACGTGATAGCAATGAAAACAATACAATAATATGATTCTCGTTGATTCTCGACAACCTGAAAATCTTTATGGGATAGATAGGTTATTGTTTCAGTTTGATTCTCGACAACCTCCTATTTTATCTGGGTTTGGGACCGATAATGTGAATGGAGTATTGGTATTATAATATGATGTTAATAAAGGAGGTTAAAGGAATTACTCTCTTAACTATATAACTGGGGGGAAATCAAGACTAAGACGAACCCAAATAAAGAAGAATGAAAAATTAAGATTTATGTAGTTCGACTCCTTGGGCGTTAAAACAAGATTCTTAGCCATTTAAACGTGGGGTACATGGACAATGTTGATTCCTTTGGCTTTCTTGAATGTTCATAGTTCTTAGAGAGTACTAAATGTTAGTGGTATATTTAATGTTGATTAGTCACTAACTCAATAGTGGCAGTTTAGTCAGTGAAAAATATGATATCCATTTCTCTGAAAAATCTCAAGAGTCATTTGTCTCTCTTTCCATATTTTTCCTTTTAGGTTGTTTCTGCAGTCTCACAGAGTAGTTACCAGTCAGTGAGTTGGTAATAAGTTTCACTAAAGACCTTGTTTTCAGCCATTACAAGACAACCCCCCACCCCAACAAAATGCTCTCCTC
This sequence comes from Anisodus acutangulus, assembly GCA_029783415.1. Taxonomy (NCBI): domain Eukaryota; kingdom Viridiplantae; phylum Streptophyta; class Magnoliopsida; order Solanales; family Solanaceae; genus Anisodus; species Anisodus acutangulus. The sequence goes on from CM056497.1 coordinate 2,147,470, forward strand.
TTAAGATTCAACTCTCTGCAGTTCTTTTTCATGTTCTTTCTTTAATTTTCCATAAGTTGGTATTGACCCATTTCACTAAATCTATCAAAGATTCAATCTGTATTACAATGGATCATATACAATCAACATTTCTTGCAATACTTTGTGTGTCAACCATTTTCAAGATTGTCCCTTTTTGTTCATCACACCCTACTCCATTAAACTGTACTGACACTGGTAGGTTATGCACCTCTTTCTTGGCTTTTAAACCCACCCCAGAACAGACACTTCCAGTGATCCAAAGCATGTTTGATGTGTTACCAAATGACATAACTGTTGAAGGAAATGGTAAAGGTTATGTCTTTATCAGAAAGAACTGTTCTTGTGCTTCTGGGATGAATAAGTACTTGACAAACACAACATTTACTGTTAGAAAGAACAATGGATCTGTGTATAATATAGTTGTTGATGCCTATGCTGGGTTGGCTTATTTTCCAACTAATTTTACAAGGGAAGCTAAGAAAGGAGCAGTGGTTTCATTGAAGCTCATATGTGGTTGCTCAAGTGGGTTGTGGAATTACCTCATGAGTTATGTGATGACAGATGATGATACTGTGGGGTCTTTGTCTAGTAGGTTTGGGGTTAGTATGGATAATATTGAGTCTGTTAATGGAATTGCCAATCCTGATAATTTCACTGTGGGATCTTTATACCATGTGCCATTGAATTCAGGTATGAGTTTCCTATCCCCTCTTATGATTTGTGTTTTTTATTCCAATTATCATGTATCAGTATTTTGATTTTGGAGCTTCTTGATTAATCAAATTGTGTTAGTTGTAGTTTGAACTTTTAGTTGCTGAGGAGATTAGTCAGATTTTTCTTTATTTTTGTTTGTTTGAGGGGTGGGGTGGGGGGTGGGGGTGGGGTTAGTCTTTGTGCTAGAGAGATGCAGAATCCTCTCTCATTTGTCTATGGCATGTTAAAATACCAATTATGTTAGAATCAGGTCCGGAGAAGATCATCGACTACCTAATGCTTGTATTTGATAGTGAACATGAGAACAATGTTCAAGAACATCTAAAAAGCTCCAGACTTTTTGCACTAGGCTAAAGGTTGATGAAAGTGGATGTAATGGGAATTAGCTTGGCACTCCTTGGGGCATGGCCAAAATCAGTTGGCTCGATCAGTTAGAGAGTTTGGACTGAACGTATAATGTATTAGTTTCAAGAATGCATTCCAACTATATAGCATAATGATTATAAAACACGACCTGTAAGTTTTAAAGAAGATCTGGTGTGAAGATGAGCATATGGTTACTATTATTGTGCCGTTTTATCTGAATAAGAGATCTCATGTGTTCAACTAATTCAACTGTTCTGCATGAAGATTGCTGAAGTATAGCTGAATGGTGTAGGTAATTGTTTTTTATTTCTTCAGCAGGAAGTATAGACCACTAGTGTATTATCCATTCCCCAAAATGAAGTTCTATTTTTCTGTGAATATAAACAGGAAGCTATGTGACTCCAACTGCTCTCTTATAATGGTTGTGTAATTAGGTTAAATCACGGAGATATGGTCCTTAAATGTTATGAAAGAGCTTTTATTTTTATTTCCAGTTAACATAGATCACCTAGCTTAAGAGAAAATTTTATGGGGTTGCTGATACTGAATTCTGATGCTAAATGTTTGGTGATTTTCATTTAATCACTGGATGGCTTGATAAGAAAAGTGAGAGGATAATGCTCTTGACAGACTTAAGTCTCAATTATGCATCTTTGCTACTTATGTTTAGGTCCAATATATTCTTGACTGTGAAGAACTTTGTGAGATAATTGCAACTTTGCGAGGCTCAATAACTACCTTGCATTTACTCATAGTCCATAGCTTTCCTAATAAGCCTCTTTTGGTTAAAAGTACTTTACTTTAATGACTTCGTGTCTGTCCAGTTCCTGGTGACCCATATCCTGTGGAAAATCACACCGTTCCTGCCCCTTCTCCAGCACCTTCTGTTGCTGATATTTCAGGTAAGATAGATTCTCAATAGCTTATGTGCGTTCTTCCTTTCCTGTTGGTCGATATGTGTCTTTCCATCTTACTATCACTCAAGGACGATGTTCATGTGTAGTTTTATACACAAGCCAATAGATCTAACTTTATAAAAGTCACGGCATGTCAAGTTTTTGTGCCCTTCTTTCTGTTAGTGGTCTCTTGCGAGTTGATTATCATTCTGCGAGCTATTCACTATTGTTGCAATAAAAAATGTAGACTTCTATTTGAATATAAGGTTTCGTCTTAGCAGTCAACTGGATTTAGCTTTATTCTATCACCAACTGTTGGCTACGTAGAAAATTTATTCGTCATTCAGTTTTATGTATACCCCTATGTTATATGATAAGTGTCAAGCTATTATATTTCTTTTATGAGAATATTTGTTAAAAGAAAATGAACAATGTACAGAAGGAGAATGTTTCCTCATAGTGGATACGTGTTTACCTCAATTGTTTCTCAGATGTGTTCACTATATCATTGTATTTTTTTCGTCTTTCATGACACTTTGAGTTTATATAACAAATCCACAATAAAGTTTCCCTGTCAGCTATGGTTGTTTTCTTAATTAAAAAAGAAATCCTCAGAAGTATTTCAGGACTGCATATCTTAATGGAATTTCCCACAGTAAATTTGTTTTAAACGGTTACCTTTCTGTTGCAGTAAATAACTCCAATGTTCAACTGTATCTGCAGGAGTTGAGGAAAATTATAAGAGTCATGCTATTTACTGGTGGATAATTGGGGGTTTGGGTGCTGGTCTTCTCCTGATTGCGGTCATTCTTGCTTTTGTTTCCTGGAGGTCATCAAATTGTTTCTCCAGAAGAAGTCACACAGCAGGTTCCAATGAGAAGGTTTCTCATAAGTTCCAGATTCTTCGAAATACAAGTTTCTGTTGTGCATCAGGAAGGTACATCGAGGACCGGCAAGAACCGAATGGAGAATCTAGGGACCAACAGATTAATATTCCCAAAGGTCAGACATAGACATGCATGCTTTTGCAGTCTTTTTATTGATATTACCTAAGATTCTTCCTTTAAAATTCTGTTGAGACCAAGTTCTTTGCTTATATGTATTAAAATGTTCCTGGGCGCGTATTCTAAGAGCCAATAAAGCAAATCATAAGCCACTGCTGTTATAGTCATTCTGCTAGAGAGGTGAGGGGAAATTGGGAAAAGCAAAAGGAGTTCGGTTCTATAATCATTATGTAACTTATCCTTGAATGAATTTTCAGATGGAAACATAAAACTAGAACAAATTTACTCTATATAACTTTTGAAAACGATAGACATGGCATCAATCAAGTTATCATAGTCAAATAGAAGGCAAATGAGCTCAAATAAGCTCTCAAAAGTTAATAATACCTTCTTTTTTCCACCTTGAGGGATACATGCCATAAGCAAACTGTTGATGTGAAGGTTACACATTAGGAACATCCCACTAAAATTCAAGTTGTGCCTTTGAACTTGAGTTATTTGAGAATGGATGTCTAAACAGTAAACATGATGATGTTATTATAGCCAGGATAAGTTGAAATTGCCAAGCCTATGCTGGCCTTAGTCCTTTACTTGCTTTGTAATTGTGTGACACTATGCTAAAAGGAGTAGTTTGAAGATGTTCCATAAAAAAATTTCTCTTCTGCTCATAATAGGGGAAAAGATGTGTATATTATGGTTTCACTATCCTAGAGCGCTTCTCGATATAATAATTGACTATTATTTGTCAGAAAAAAGAAGAAATTAATTGACTATTTGGGCATCCTGCAGTTATAGGGACTGATGTCTTTGACATGGAAAAACCTCTTGTTTTCGCCTATGAAGACATTCTATCTTCTACTGACGGATTCTCTGACTCCAACCTTCTTGGTCATGGAACCTATGGTTCTGTATATTATGCCATTCTCCGCAACCAGGTTACTTTCCTCTACTTTACCTATATTGATACATTTCCTGTCAACATGGCCTATTAACTTGCTTATCACTTTGGAACGTTAACCTTTCAGGAAGTTGCAATCAAAAGAATGACTGCCACTAAAACAAAAGAATTTACTGCTGAGATGAAAGTTCTATGTAAAGTTCATCATTTGAATTTGGTAATGAATACTGTATTTCACTGCAGCATCCTGAGTTCTTATTTTTGGAGCTTGATGATAGAATATAGATTGCTACATCAATTCAAAATTTTGACTCCTGTCTTGGTATTATTTTGTCAAGGTAGAATTAATCGCTTATGCAGTCAGTAATGACGAACTATTCCTCGTTTATGAATATGCCCAGAAGGGTTCTCTTAAAAGCCACTTGCATGATCCTCAGAACAAAGGTATACATCTTGAAGATAATCGTTAAGCTCAGAATTTATGTGTAGTATATATATACATTTTTCCCAGTTGCGGTGGAAATGCCTCGTTACTGCTGTATTTTGGTAAAAAAGCTAGATGATCCGACCTCTTATTTTGTGTAGGTCAAACGCCGCTTTCTTGGATCATGAGAGTCCAAATTGCACTTGATGCTGCTAGAGGTGTGGAATACATTCATGAGCACACGAAGCCACATTATGTGCATCGAGATATAAAGACAAGTAACATCCTGCTTGATGATTCTTTTAGAGCAAAGGTTGTGAAGCGATCTTGGTACCCAGATTTTGTCCTTTCTGGCTGTCGTTCGTCAAACTCAAATTCTCATTGCATTTTGTTTTGCAACAGATTTCAGATTTTGGTTTGTCGAAACTTATGGGGATAACCAATGATGGAGAAGCCTCTCAAACACGAGTTGTTGGAACCTATGGCTATGTAGCTCCAGAGTAACAACATAACCAACAATGAGCAATAACACAAACTGAAACTTTCTTCTCTCTGATTTTGTTTGTTTGTCTTGCTGTTGCAGGTATTTGAGGGATGGCCTGGCAACTAAAAAGATTGATGTGTATGCTTTTGGTGTTGTTCTTTTTGAGATGCTGACAGGGAAAGAGGCCGTCACTCGGACTGAAGGCAATGCGATGAAAACTGCAGAAAGACGTTCCTTAGTGTCCATTGTGAGTCTTATTGCTCACGAACTGTTCAGGCCTGCTTCCTTATGGATTCTATTTCCCAATATTGCTGCTTCTATTCTGTTATGTGATTAAGAAAGATGAAAAAGATCGATTTTATCATACATACTGAGTAAGATCAAATTCATCATACATTGTCAACATATTACTAGATGTCACCTATCTGGCATCTTTATCAAATTGGGAATTTTACTATTTTCTGGTTTAGGAGTAGTTCATCAACTTCCTAAATGCTTTACGTTGAACAAATTTCAGATATTCCACGAACTCATTCCTATTTTTATGTACATAGCTACATTGTTGTACTGTGTCTATGTATAGGTATACATAATGTGTATGCATGAAGCATATATATATATCGGGCGTATCACAGGATTATGAAGGTCGTTTAGAAATGTGGTTGAATTTAGGGGATAAGCTCGAGATTTTTCTGGAAGGAATAATAAAAAACTCGCTACACCCATGAATACGAAGAAATATTAGGCATTAAACAGTAGTAGTAAGTTATTTCTGAACCAGTACTCGGAGAGGGTGGGGAAAACTAGAATAGTAAATATGAAACACCCTATTTACACAATTATATGCATGCTATAGATAGACTATTGGCAGCGATTAATGCTTACATAATTGCAGATGCTGGCAGCTCTTAGTAACTCACCAGACTCCACTAGTATGACAACCTTGAAGGACCAACTGGATCCCAGTTTGATGGATTTGTACCCTTCTGACTGTGTTTTCAAGGTAAGTTACTGTTAAGAGTCTCTCATCGGAAATGGAATGAGAACATGGACTCCTTATATGGAATTGGTCAATCCTCACCCTATAAGCTAGCTTTTGAGGTTGAGTTAGGCCCAAGATCCATTCTTTAAATGGTATCAGAGCCAGACTCATTCCAATTCTTTGTTCACCGATGTTGGGCCCCCAAATATATTGTCCACGCTCCAGTTAACGAGGTCTGGGCGTGCGGGGAGTGTTAAGAGCCCCACATCGGAAATGGAATGGGAACATGGACTTGGACAATCCTCACCCTACAAGCTAGTTTTTGGGGTTGAGTTAGGTCCAAGATCCATTCTTTACAGTTACTAATCTTAGCTATTATCAGTGGAGTGACATCGGTGATTGATTTTCTAATGAAATTTCACGACTTATGTTTCATTGTGTCCTCAATGGTTGACGTGTGTTTACTTTGGTAGGTGGCTATGCTGGCTAAGCAATGTTCAGATGATGATCCAATATTGAGACCGGACATGAAGCAAGTGGTGATTACGCTTTCACAGATACTGTTGTCTTCTGTGGAGTGGGAAGCAACTCTTGCTGGGAACAGTCAAGTGTTCAGTGGCATTGTGCAGGGAAGATAGGTCCCGAGGGTAATCTCCGAATGCTGAGCAAAGAACTTTCATCATTTTTCCATATGTTGCTTTGCATCCTCATCATATATAATGTACATAGTAATCATTGGAGTTAATCTTCTCCATTTTACATCACTTTTTTCCTATCATTCTTTCTCATGTATCTTTTTAATGCACCGAGTAAAGTAATTTCTCACATAGCGGGATTTTTTTTTTTTTGGATAATTACCGGGAGTTAAGCTGCAGTTTTGCATTTGATATATTGTAAAAGTTTTCATTTATTATCCAAAATGTTGAAGTTCCTTCCATTCTATTGCTGGCAGATTGTATATTTTACAATGGTGTGTTCTGGTGTAATATAATCATAGTAATTTAAACATTAAAAAACTTATATGCTGTCCTCAGGGAAGCACCTAAAATACCACTAGCCAATTTTAGGAAGAAGTCCATTTCTTTCATAATGTGAAATGCCAGATAACATCTTCACTCTTCAGGAGTTGGGTGTATAGTATTGACACTTTATCTTAAGGTCTAATGTAAAGTTGTTGAATTGGTTCATATAATATTTAGGTTACATTCTATATTCTAAGGCAATTGGCTTAGACTAGCATTGTGGATTAATAGACTTGGATGAATTCTTGGGAAGGGAGGAGACAATGAGCGTGAAATGCAACTTATGTAACTTGTATTCCCAAATGTTTCCTAATTTTCAAGAAATTTCTTTAATTTTAAAAAAGAATTCAAAATATTTTGACCAACCAAAATGGAAAGATTGAATAACATTTTCTGGAAAATGTTATAGTGATTAGTTGGGGTTCTCCATGCATACAAAGATAACAAAACTATAAAGTTAATCATCATGATTACCATATAATGATAATATCATAGAGAGAAAATACTAAGTTCTTCAAATCTAGCCATGAAGAAGACCAAACAGAAAGACTGACTACTACAAACTTCAGACAAGAAATTTCATCCCTATATTCTTTATGATTGCTTTTACTTGCAGAGTGAAGCTAACACACGACGAGGTGGGATGAAAGATTTCCTGGAGTGAAGAACAGCCAAATTATCAATCAGCAAGACGTCACCTTTCTTCCATGGAATTGCGACACTTTCATCCTCAAGGATGCTTAAACAATCATGTACAACTTCAGCAGGCAAAGGCTGACCATCTCCGAAAGTGACTGCTTTCACAGGATCGTTTCTAGCATCTTTCCACCCAGTATAAGCAGCTACCATGCTATTGAACCATATTTTCTGCTGCCTTTCTTGGTTGAATTTGATGCCTGGTATAGGGCCCATTACGGTTTTAACTCCATCCTCTATCCACTCCAGCTTCATCCCTAAATTGGCAGCCCTGTTAAATGTCATACGAGTCAATGAAAACCAACAAAAATAACAACCTTTATTTCTAAAGTGGATGTCTGTAAGGGAAAAGTATAATGCAGGGTCATTTTAACTTTTCTTGTCCCAGATCAAACTCATGAACAAATCAGCATCTTATAGTCCAGCTACTTGCAAGCAAATAAGCAAGTAGGCAACAGTCTGTCACAGAAATATAACCCTGTCTGCCTTGTCTACATTTTTCTATCACTGCAGTCAACAGGGTCTTATATTTCATGACCTTATGTTGTTCAAATGGTGCAACGCGTCTCCTAGAGAAACTTGAAGCTTCCTTTTCTACAAAGCACTAGAATCAGATAAGCTCGTATGCAAGGTATAATATGACTGATTTAGGTATTGCACCATTTGAACAACGTAAGGTCGTCAAATCTTCAAGTCAGGTGATAGAAATAACATCAAGCACCAGCTCCAAAAATAAACAATTCAACGTCGATGTCTGTTTCAGCAGCAAAAAGCAATTGTACAACAATTATGTTTTTGTCATCAATTCCTACTTCATTTCCTTCTCCTAATTTGATGCATTTAATATTCCTGCGCCATCTTTACCAATATCTGCTGTTAACTTAACTCATTACTCAGCAGTAAGGGGAGTATTCGGAAGAGGTTCAAAGAACCTTTTATTCACCACTTTTCTGATATTTAATCTCTCCCTGCTCCCCAATATGTAAGAGGCTAAACTTTTGCATCATTACTGCTAGATTTGAAGCCAATAAGAATACAGATAGTGCAAGAAAGTACTATAATTTAACTCATCTAGCTGCTAAAATAGTGAAAAACAATGTATCTCATAGCAACTGAGAAACAAGTTAAAAAGAAAACAAAGGAGCAAAGTACAAACCTTTCTTCAGCCACGCTTTTGTCTTTGGTTAAAAATGTTGATTTCCAGCCTCGACCAATTGGCGAAGAAGGATCATCATCTTCTCCTAATACCCTTATATAAGTTAAGCCATGCTCTTCCAATCGCTCAACAAACTCAGGATACTTACTCTTCATCTTCTCATATACAACATGACTGAGGACTATTGGTGTTTCTCCCCCACTTCCAGGTTCCACATCACAAAAGAAAAACAATTTTGATGGATACGCTGGAACCTACTCAATGAAAATAAAATTGCTAAAATAATATCAAATACAATTAACTAAATAAAACAACAAAACCCTGATCTTATAACAGAGAGATTTCTTTAGTTATAAATAGTTTAAGTTATATTCCAGTCAGATTAAAAAACTTTTACACAATCTAAAACCTATTGTAGCAAGTAATCTTACAAATTCCACATTTTAAGTAGGCGGTAGATGTCCTCTGACTGACCTACGTTGACCTACTAGTATACAAAAACTTTGATTTGATGGAGTATATAACTTAAACTCTTGTATAACTAGTTGATTCCCCCCTTAAATTTTACCCAGACAATGTGAGTATGCTGTATTAGACTATCAAACAAGGTCAACAAGAGGGGGGTTGTACCTGACCACTGTTCCAACCAACACAAGAATACCTGACCCCCTATGTACCTCCAAAAAAGTAAGTTTATCACTTCTATCTTACATACAAATTTATCAACTAACCTTGAAGTTAGCCTTATCATATATAATCCTTACAGAGCTTTCTATTACTAGTCTTGAATATATCAACTAGTTGATTAATAAGAGCTTTCTACTATTACTCCCTCTGTTATAATTTATTTGTCTTATTTTCCTTGTTAGTACGTTTAAACTTCATTTGAACATTACACGCGGCATTAAGATCACAAGATTAAAGGGTGTAATATTTTGTACATATCTTTAATCAAGAATCACAAATTCAAAAGTATTCTTTCCTTGCTTAAATTTCACGTGCAGACAAACTAAGAAAAATAAATTGAAACGGAGGATATACTTGTTTTTACCGAGTCCTGATTTTATAACCATCAATTACCCCTCAAATTCAAACAAAGGCACGATCTTTTCTTATCCATTCCGTTCTATAGAATTTATAATTACTTAGTACAGTAGATGGATCATATACCTGAGCCATTTCATGATGAAATGGGATTTTTTTATCAGGTGGGGAGTCATTAGAGGTGAAGACACGGCCAACAACATTGGTACGAGGAGCCACACCACCCACGTACGGCAGTTCCTCGTAACCAAAAGCTTCAACAACGTCGTTAAAGTCCAGTGCGGAGTTCACAGGAAATCCCGTGAAAAGAATAGCCCCAGATTGATGGAGAAGAGATCCAATCCATGATTTTTGTTCTTTGATTATCTTAGGGAGTTGTAAGTTAATATAATCAGTGTTTAACACAGCAGGGAAAGGAACTCCATTGAAATGTTTCTGTTGAGGTATTCCTACTTGAGTCAACAAATTTTCAGGCATGCTGCTATTTCTGTGTGTATGTTTAAGCAATTATTGAGCAATAGTTGAGTTGTTTTAGTACTAATGTTTATATATGGAACCGTGCAGCGTCACGGCTGTGTAAGTCTTTTTGTCTCTTTCAGGGTGAAAGATATCCTTGTTTATTTTACCACAAAATACGTCCATATTCATTGAAAGCGAATTATGGAAATCTTGAGTTTTATAACACTCCCCCCTCCCCTTTATTTGTGCAATATGCAACTCCCCTTCACAATTTTTGTTTATCCAGATTAAAACTTCTTAACTTTTGTACATTGGATATAGAATTTTTTAGTTTTTCTAAACAAAAGTTACATATTTAAAAATTACTTTAAAAATAAAAGTAATGTTAAAAAATACATTTGAACTATTACTTTTTTTTTGTGAGTTTTCTACCTGTACTATCATCAATTATTTTATCAAAACACACCTCGAAATTAATAAGTCAGCCATATGGACGAAATTTTATGCGCAAACTAAGTAGGCGTTTGGACATGCGATTGAGATGAAATCAAGATTTGGACATGTGATTCATCTGATGATTTCATTTCATGAGATGAAATCCCAAATCACCCAAAAAGGCATGATTTGGGATTTCAAATTTTTTAAATGTAAAAGTTGACCCATAAGTTTATATTTTATAAATATATATCCATAAGTTGGTAGATATATTTACCAATTACATTTATCAATCATTTATATCAAATATTAAAAGATCTACAAGTTGATAGTATATTTATAATTATCAACCATGTGGTAGGATTATATTAAAGAGTAGTTACATTATAACTCATGTTCAATTTTCCATTTTATTGAACAAAAGTTTCATCAATTGATGTTGAATTTTTTAAAAAGGTCTTCTAGTAGCGTATTAATTTTGTTATGAACTATGACTTGCTCATTTAGTAAGATTGTATAAGAATTGGAAAAGTTTTTATGATTTTCACAACTTGTGAGATTTTATGTCTATAAAAATACAACTTAAGAATACAAATTGCATGTCCAAACAAAATATCAACTTCAAATCATCATGATTTCATCAAATGATTTCAAATCATGTCCAAACGTCTCCTAAATTATTACGCGCCTTTGGGCCCCGTGGCAGTGGGCCTGGACTAGTGGCCAGTGGCCCAGTCCCGCATACTGCCCTCCTCCCAATTATTTTCAGCCACCTTGGGCCCCAGTCCAGCCCAATTTCTCGGGTCAGTAGTCCGGTGTACTTGGGCCTCGGCCCCAGCAGTCCATGCAGCCGCCCCAAATCCGATGCCGACATCTACCGATATTGAGGCTGTCATGCATACACTTGGATTAAATCCTTCAGGCGCGAATTGATACATGGACACCGACACCATTTCTCACATGAAGTCCGACCAATGTACTCTTTCGTCTTATTCAAATTTGAGCAAAAATCGTGGCATAATTGTTGGTAATGACAACTCAATTCCAATTCGTGGTTACGGTAATACAACTTTGTCTCCCCTCCATCCACCTCTTGTCTTGAAAAATGCCCTTCATGCCCCTAACTTAATTAAAAATTTGGTGTATGTCCGTAAATTCACCACTGATAATTGGGTTTCTGTTAATTTTGATCCTTTTGAGTTTTTTGTGAAGGATTTCAAGACGGGGATACCTCTCATGAGATGTAATAGTAGGGGAGATCTTTATCCAATCATGCAGGTCAGTCTCTCGAGTCAAGTCTTGCCATCTATTTTTGCAGCTCTAGCTCCTTCCTTATGACATGCACGTTTGGGTCACCATGGGTCATCTGTTGTTTCTTCCTTGCATAAAAACACTTTTATTTCTTGTAAGGGTACGCGTAGTACTTCAATTTTTCATTCCTGTATTTTAGGAAAACATGTTAGATTGTCATTTGTAGCCTCTACTTCTCATACTTTAATGCCATTTGATATTATTCATAGCGATTTATGGACATCTCTCATTTTAAGTTTTGTAGGCCATCGTTATTATGTTCTATTTTTAGATGATTATTCTAATTTTTATGGACCTTTTCGTTAGTGAAAAAATCTCAAGTTTTTTCCACATTCTTAAATTTTCGAGCATTCATCCGTACCCAATTTGAACGGAAAATAAAAAATATTCAATGTGATAATGGCAAAGAATATGATAATGGGTTGTTTCGGGAATTTTGTGAAACTAATGTCATAGTTTTTCGTTTCTCTTGTCCTCATACGTCCTCACAAAATGGAAAAGTCGAACCAAAAATTAGTACCGTTAATAATATTGTCCGAACTTTATTGGTCCATGCTTCTGTACCCCCTTCCTTTTGGCATCATGCTCTACAAATGACTACATATCTTCTTAACATACTTCCTATCAATGGGTTGGCATATGCGTCTCCTCTTAAAGTCCTCTATAATAAAAATCTTTCGTATTCACATCTTAGGGTCTTTAGGTGTTTATGCTATCCATTTTTTCCATCAACTACAATTAACAAACTTCAAGCCCGGTTTACCGCTTGTGTGTTTTTGGGTTATCCTTCTAATCACCGTTGTTACAAATGTTTTGATTTGTCGTCCAATAAAATCATCATTAGTCGTCATGTTATTTTTTATAAAACCCAATTTCCGTTTGCTAAAGTGAGTAGTCCCGTGCCTAGTAATTATAATTTTTTAGATGACGCAGTCTCACTATACACTATGCGCCATTTATTGGGCCAATCCAGTACTCTCGGACCGCCAGCAGGCCCACTGCCTGCTGACCCGCCAACACCCATAGCCCCCCACGTCTCAGGTCCACCAACTGGGCCAAATATCCAGCCCAGTTCTGCCCCTGCTTCTGTTTCAGTTCTCGATTCAGAATCCCGTGTTGGGCCAGCAAGCCCACTGCTTGTTGGCCAATCCATCACCCATCCGATTTTTTCCCATAATCCACCCAATTCTCCCCCGAGTCACAGACCGGTCACTCGTAGTCAACGGGGTATTTTTAAACTAAAAAGATATTTTAATCTTAATTCTAATGTTCTTAAAAACCCCATACCCCGTAACGCAGTGTCTGAGTTAAATGACCCGAATTGAAAATTGGCTATGAACGACGAATATGATGCTCTTATTGAAAATAAGACGTGGGAGTCGGTGCCCCGTCTTTCTGGTGTTAATATTATTCGGTCTATGTGGATTTTTACTAATAAAGATAATTCTGATGGTTCTTTTGCGAGACATAATGCTCGTCTTGTAGGTGATGGTAAGACTCAACAGGTTGGCATGGATTGTGGTGAGACGTTTAGTCCGGTCGTCAAACCAGCTACCATTCACACTGTTCTCAGTCTGGCTCTTTCAAAGGCATGACCCATTCATCAGTTAGATGTGAAGAATGCTTTCTTACATGATGATCTTAAGGAGACTGTTTACATGCATCAACCCTTGGGTTTTTAAGACCCCAAATATCCTAATCATGTCTGTTTATTGAAGAAGTCTTTGTATGGGCTTAAGCAGGCCCCACGGGCTTGGTATAAGAGATTTGCAGATTATATTTCGTTTATTGAGTTTTCTCACAGCAGGTCTGATAATTCATTGTTCATATATCGTCGTGGTACTTCCCTGACTTATATTCTATTATATGTGGATGATATTATTTTGACTGCCTCTTCTGATGCTTTGCGCAAGTCTATCATGACACTGCTCAGTTCTGAGTTTGCTATGAAAGACTTGGGGCCCTTGAGTTACTTCTTGGGGATTGATGTCACTCGTCATGCAGGTAGGTTATTCTTATCACAATGGAAGTATGTCGCGGAGATAATTGAAATAGCTGATACGTCCTTGTGTAAGTCTACTTCCACTCCAGTTGATACTAAACCCTGGGTATTGCGGCTGGCTCACCTTACGAGGATCCCACTCACTATCGCAGTCTTGCCGGAGCTCTTCAGTATCTTACTTTCACGAGACCTTATATTACATATGCAGTACATCGGGTGTGTTTGTTTATGCATGATCCTAGGATTGAGCACATGAATGCGATCAAACGCATTATACGATACATCCAGGGAACACTTGACTTTGGCCTGCATCTATATCCGTCACCGACTTTTACGCTTGTCTCGAACACAAATGTTGATTGGGGTGTTTGAGATGGTTCGGACATGTGCAGATGATAGGCACAAATGCCCAGTCCGGAGGTGTGAGAGATTGGCTATGGACGGGTTCAGGAGGGGTAGAGGTAGGCCGACGAAGTATTTAGGAGAGGTGATTAGACGGGATATGACGCAGGTGCAACTTACTGAGGACATGATCTTAAATAGGGGGTTGTGGAGGACACGGATTAGGGTAGAAGGGTAGTAGGTAGTTGAGCGTAGCCCTACTTACGCTTACATACTGGTAGTTGTAGTGTTATTATTGTAGCCCTGCTTAGCCTACCATACTAGTAAGCACAATATTATTTTATAGTCCTCTGTCATTTGATTTCTGTTGATGTATGTTCTTTCGTGTACTTTGTGTATCTTATTTGCCTGCGTTAGTTATTGTTTCTTTTTTTAGAATGTTTTATCATGACTTATTCACTTTTGTTACCCTCATTTTCATACTGCTTTAAATTTTTTGTCCGGGTCTGACCGTTTCTCTTGCTTTGCTTGTGCCTATGCTTTGTCTTGAACCGAGGGTCTTGCGGAAACAACCTCTCTACTTACCAAGGTAGAGGTAAGGTCTGCGTACACTCTACCCTCCTCAGACCCACGTTGTGTGACTTCACTGGGTATGTTGTTGTTGTTGTTGATTCTAATAAGTCTAAAAGTTGATCTAAAAAGCCGCCACTAATGTCAGGGTAGGCTGTCTACATCACATTCAAGGGCTACATCCTGCTAACGCGGGATGCTTGTGCACTGGGCTATTTTTTTTTTTTTGTACATGCATTCCAAATGTTAAACTGAAGGGCCTATTCCCATACATAGGAAATCTTAAATTATAAACTAATCATTTATGGTGCCATCATTCGATCGAGTTTGTTCGTCTAGAAAGGCAATAAAAATAACGTGCTATTCACATTCTTATTGTTGTCTTTTCATTTTTCATTTTTCATTTTTCATTCTTCATTTTTCATAGTCCAATAATATTCAATTAGTATTATTAGATACTTCAATTTTGGAGCTTTTTCCTTCCAGTTCCTTTACCAAGTTATTAGTTTTTAATTGGATTCTAACATACTTTTGCTGTTTCCTAGCTGGCATTTGATTCGACACCACTTTTTGAACCCACAGCCATTCCATTACTTCTTGAAAAAACTATCTTCTTCTCTGCCGTCAGCAAAGGTTATTTCCAACAATTGCAATTTGTTCTATGTTATTAGTGTTTGGGTTGATAATGTCTTAATTATTAAATATTTTCATGGATTCTTGTGCGACAGGTGGAATCTTTTAAGTACCTTAGCTACTGCACATTGAAATATGGAGGAGATAGAATGGAAAAATACACAGGATCCCTTTGGTCTGCATTAAAAGATGCAATATTTACTTGTCCACAATCCACTTTGTCAGTGGATTCCGATCCAATAGATGGATTAGGTTTTCATGAGAGTGAAATTATGACACAGGCCCTTGAACTTCTTCAGGTGCTTGTTCGGCAGCATAATGCTTCATTCTTGAGTTTGATTCTGGGTGATGGGAACATAAGCACATTTCTGAGCTCCTTTAGACGATTTTAATAGTCTCTCTACCCAATACAAGCAGAGATTACATGCAGTTGGGCGTCTTCTTTCTGTTTGCATTAAATCTTCCTGCAATAAAGTCTTTGAAAGTTTCTTTCCTCAGTTGGTGGATGCTTTAAGGCTCTCGGTTGAAAATTCCCATGAGACTATTCATTCAGCTTTGGATGCAAACTTTAACTTTGCGGCCTTGTATCTATGCGTTGAGCTCCTTGCTGCATGCAGACAGCTGGTAGTCAGCTCTGAAAAAGTCACTGCAGCTCCTGACCTATCTCGTGACTCTTGGTGCCAGATACTTCACAGTTTCTGCACATCATTATGCAATGTTTTCTTTTGTCTCATTCGCGCGAGTGCTGCTGAAAGCACTTGGAGTGCTTATGTTTATGCAGCAGGTAAGTACTTCTCTTTGACAAATGAATATGTTCTGCTAAGTGTAAGTTAATTGCTTTTGACTATAGTCGTTCCCTTTTTGTGCTCAATTTGTAGTTAAAGGTTTGGAGATCTTGGCTACATTTCCTGGAAGCTTTATTTCAGTGTCAAAGCTCATGTATGAGAATATCTTGCTGGCTTTGATGTCAATCATTGAATCTGATTTCAACAAGAAGTTTCTATGGAAGGCAGCACTGAAAGCATTAGTGGAGAACAGCTTCTTTGTCAATAAGTATCATGAGGACGAGAAGTCAGCTAGCTTTAACAGTATTGTCAGGCAAAAGATTGTTCCTCTGATTTCTTCTGATGACTTAAATATGCCTCAATCACTCAAACTGGAGGCCATTTTTGATATTGGAATGACTGGGAAAAGTTTCATGCTTAGTGCTGTAAGCGAATTGGAGAAGACAATATCTGCTAGCTTTTCCGAGATTTTTGTACGTACTATTTGAAACCTCGAGGCTGTTTCTAACTTACCACATGCGTTGTCTGTTTAATTTTAGGGCATTGTTAAGCCTCCTGCGTCCTACTTTAATACCTTAGCTTGTCTAGTACATATCTAGGTGTATGTTTCCATGAACTCCTGCTGCAACCGACTAAACTACTTCTCTCTATCTCACTCTCTCTGCCATCTTTAGTACACATGTAGGTGTATGCTCCCATGAACTCCTGCTGAAAATGACTAAACTAGAAATGGAGAACCTTGCTCTTGAGCGCATCCTCCCTTTCAACTCTGTTCCCATTTACTAAAATCTTGTAATATTAACAGAACAGCTTTCTCTTGTTGCAGGTCCGTGGAGATCAGCGGTCAGCTGAATTGACAGATGGGCTTTTGGAATGTTATTCCAATAAGGTACTTCCATGGTAAGAACTCAATCTCTAATCTCGCGTTTATTAGCTTTCCATTCTATTCCATTTTTGATCAAGCTATTTCTCCCTATTGCATTTTCTATTGTGATTCATCCTAGTATGGCTGGCCAGTGCTCCCTGTTGATTTTTCTCATGTGTGATACTTTATGCAACCCAGTTTCACATTGGTTCACTAGCTTGTTTTTCCACTTATGCTCCCTTAAACGAAAATATTAAAAGAATGGGTTAATGAAGAAGAACAGAGGGAAAGGGAGGCCTAAAAAGTATACAGTATTTAGTTGTTACTTTCTCGCTTTTATTTCTGTAGTCACTGTTTCCTGTAGCTCGGAAATGCTTGAGCAAGTCTCACACCCTAACAAAAGAATCTGCTATTTGATCCATTTGGCAGATGGAGTCAGCCTACATGTAAGTCAGTTTGAAGATAATTGGATTTTTTGGTTAGCAGTTGGACTTAATGAGTTAAATAGCTTAATATTTCTGGGTTTTGCAATGTTCTTGAGCTAAGGTTTGACCTGTATGTTTTGGTTGCCTCTCAGGTTCCATTGCAATGGAGGTGCAGATGAAGTCTCTTTGAATCTTGCGGTTAATATTTTCTCTAAAATGGAAAATATCACATGTTTGAGTTTAGGAGCAAAGGGAAAGGTAAGCATAGCATATTTTTTGTTCCAATTTCTTCAGGTGTCTTGTTCTATTTCAAGAAATATTTGGCTCATCTGATTTTCCCATAAGTCGGTGAGAAATGTGCTTAAATATATACTATAATTTACCTTAGGAACTTTTTAGTGCAACAATGGCTGCAATGAAGCAATCTGTGGCAGGCTGTTCAGTGGAAAGCCAGGAAAAGGTTCTTCAGAAAGCTTTTGATGTAATGGCAACAAGCTCCATTTTCCTTCCAAAAGATTTGATTCTAGGAACCGATCTCTTTAACAAGAAAACTCAACTTGGTCAAACTTCTGAGGTTTTGTCATGTAAAGACGAATTGATTACTTCACTTTTCGTGTCAGTTGTAATTGTATTGCGTCCTCAAACTCGGATACCAATTATAAGACTGTTATTACAGTTGCTGGCGACGACTCTCCTTGAAGGTCATATTCCCTCAGCTCAGGCCCTGGGTTCTTTGGTTAACAAACTTCCTCCAAATATATCAGAAGACTGCAATCTCGAAGAAGTTATTGATACAATATTCAAGAATGTAATGTGGTGCAACATTAGTATTGGGAAAGAGGACAATGATGGTGGTGCGGTTGATATGAGTAACCTGAAACTAAGTAGTCTGAATAGTCATGCCGTTGTTGGATTAGCATGGATAGGGAAAGGTTTGCTTATGCGGGGTCATGAGAAGCTAAAAGATGTGACTATGACTTTCTTGAATTGCTTAGTTTCAAATGGAGATCATGGAAATTTGCTTCCTTTTAATAATCAAATGAAAGATCGCGCAGAGCAGAAAGTGCTTTGTCTCAGAAAATCGTCTGTGGATGCATTTCATATTCTTATGAGTGATTCTGATGCTTGTTTGAACAGAAATTATCATGCAAGCATTCGCCCACTCTATAAACAACGGTTTTTCAACATTATGATGCCTATGTTCTTATCTGCATTAGTAAAATGTGATTCATCCACAACAAGGTACGTATCAATATAGCTGAGAAGTTTTCTGTTGTTTATACATGTGGAGCTTCACACTCTCATTTTCTATATGGTTATGATAGAAACTATAATCTGCTGGTTCTTGGTTTCATGATGAAACATTCAGAAGCCTAAGAATGCCAATAGATGTTAAGAAGCTTTTATCGTCTTGGTAAAAGTTTCTTGATTAATTTCTACTACCTTGCTTAAAGAAGTTATTTTTATTTAATTTTAATGTGATTCTCTTCAATATCACTGAAGACTAGCTACTATCTTCTACAAAGTAGTGTACTAAGTTAAAAGGCAAGTTGTGCAGAAGTTTGTCAAATGCAGAAAGGGGTATGCTGTGCGATATATTCTAGGCATAGAGCCCCCCACCACCACCACCACCACCCCACCCCGGGGGTGGGTCTTCTCATCTATGAAATTTCAATGCTAATCTGAAAAAGAAAGAAAAAGAAGCAGAATTAAAATACCAAGCTTGCCCATCTTGTATGTCCCATTTTGTTTCCTATGTTCCGTGAGAGCTTCATTTTCCTAAATACTTGTGTTCTACTCGTATATGGGTTGTTTCTTACTTTCTTGTGGATTTTCAAAGTTCAATAAGCCTTATTGAATGTTGAACATATCCATGTCAGAGAATACATGAATCCTCGTAACATATGCTTCCAAAGTTCTGTTGCCTTCCCTAAATAAAACAAATAACTTTTTTGTTGGAATTTTAAGTAGCTACATCGTTTTCCCTGATTTAAAGATTGAATGGGAGGACTTCTAGTGCTCACTGTAATGAGTTGAATTTAACTGCTGTGGATCTGATCGAATGTTAAGCTGGCTTACCTGTTTCACGTCCTCTTTTTTAATTTAACTCTTTCCGCGATTTCAGGTGTTTTCTCTATCAAGCTTTTGCACACCTGGTATCTGAAACTCCTCTTGCTGCTGTTGTTGGTGATGCCAAAAAGGTGAGTGAGTAGCGCAATGACCACAACTATTTGGTTCTTATATTGTCGATAGTCAGGCCTGAGGTTGATTGTTTGTGATATTTATCCTTGTATACAGGTCGTTCCTGTACTTATGGATTGTTTTCTGATATTGAGCAAGGATGTCTCTCATAAGGAGATAATTTACAGTGCCTTGATAGTTCTCTCTGGAATATTAACGGATAAAAATGGTAAGAGTGTTTCCTCATCTCTGTGAGAATTTCTTTTAGTTCTGAAAAGTTCGTTGCTGTAGCATGTGCAAACAATTTGCTTATTGCACCATCAGTTAAGGACTTGCATATTTACTGCATCTTTCATAATTGTACGTGTTCATCTTCAAGGTTGCATAAAGAAGTTAAAGACATAGGCATTTAGCTTTTGGATGTTACTTGAATAATCTAGAAGAGCTTCACTGGCTGCCAATTTTATACTTGTTTAAGATTTTTATTTGTGAAGATGTAAGTGGTATATCTGAATACTAGAGGGACCCTCTGCCCGGACACCACGGTTATCTCAAAGAACGAAAAAGGTAGAGGGAGCCTCCAGATACACAGGTCTGAAGGTGTATATAAAGAAAGGTGTAGTATATAAAAAAGTGCCCTCAATCCAGATTTCAGATTTCAGGCTCTTACGTGTCAAAAGTTGTACGGTGTCAGTGGTAAGAGGGAGATATTTGGCCCAGCAATTAAGAGGACGGGACGGGACTTTCAAAAATGGCAGTTGCCTTTCCTGGAATTCATTCCAACCATTAAGCAACCACAACATAATACAACAGTATTAAACAGGCTTTATATTAAATTCCAATGATTCCCCTGGACGGTAAGCATGTTGATTAAAAGCTGTGTGCTATTTGCTCTTATAAGTAGTAGTAACTTCCTGGGGCAAACTGGAAAGTCTTATTAGTTTCACTACAGAGGTCTGGAAAACCTGTAGTCTAATTGAGCTTCGCAAAGTGAGAGCAAAAAGCTCTTTACTAAATCTTAACAAATTACACGTGCCTTTATCCAACTTAAGGTTAATCAGGTTATTTGGAGAAGTAGGGCTGCAAATGTGGCTCCTCTAGCATTTATGTGGGTCACTTGGAGAGAAAGAACTAGGGGAGCTCTTTTTTCTTTTTCTTTTTTTGATAGCCCTCGTCTGACTATCTTAAGTAGCGAAATAGGAGAGTTTTTGAAAGTGTAGAGATGAACTTGTGCAATTGAGGAAGTCTTGTATCTGTTATTTCCTTTTGGTGCACCCATTAGGTTTATTTATGTATAGAAGATTGATGTCTTTCGTCAAAAACCACATCTTTCTGTAGGTTTTCTACTGTTTGGTATACTTCTTGTATACATGTGCTTTCAAACATTTTAATAAAAGTATGACTTTATACAAAAAAAAAAGGTTAATCAGGTTATGGTTTTCACGCCTTAATGTTAAATTTTGTGTTAGATGGTTCTGTCATTCATTTTTCAACTTCTTCTTTTGTTGATGCAGGGCAAGAAGCTATTGTAGAAAATGCTCCCACAGTTATCCGCAGACTTATTGAGCTCACATCTTATCCTTATATGATGGTAGAAGTTCCTTTCTTTTCTTGGATTCCGCCCCCCCCCTCCCCTCCCAACAACATACCCAGTGTAATCCCACAAGTGGGGTTTGGGGAGGGTACCTCTACCTTTGCGGGATGGAGGCTGTTTCCGATAGACCTTAGGCTCAAAAGGAACGTAACTTAGAATCCATGTCATGAGACACTAGACTTCGGTTCATGGTATGTGACTTTTTTTTCGGTTGAGGTAAAATAATTATACTGAAGAGTGGAGGTAAAAGAGCTCTCGCGTATACTAGCGTTATACTAATAAGTAGAGAACGTACAAATAAATTTGATTCTGTACAGAAGATACTCAATCTTTTATACAAATTGAGACCTCATGTGTGCACCAAAGAGAAACAAGGAACATGAGTTGTTCCCCATACGTACAAAATTATTCTCTGTCCCTGCAAAAGATTTTCTTATTTCTCTCTTCTTTGCACACAAACGCACATGAGTGCTAGTAGAGCCCTCTATCGCCCTTGGTCTTGTCCTCTGTAATCTAAAGGTTCAGCTGAAGAGTGCCTGCAAATCATATAACGTGACATTACCTGTCTAAACCATCTAAAAAAATTCACTGAAGTACCTGACAATGTAAAGAATATCGATAGTCCACGTCTTTGTTCATATTTTTACTCACAAAATACCAGGTGCTATATGTAATTCTTTTTTTCTAAAGTTTTCAGCTCTCAAAATGCTCCCTTCACTGCCAACCAAGTGAAGAAACAATCCTTTCCTGGTAACATGAGAATAATACAGATGGATGTTGAGCCGATTCCTCTCTAATCAAGATTGTTATAGTAGGATTTCATAAAAAAAAAGCCCACTACTCCCAATTTTACACCTCCAAGGCTCCTGGTTGTCATGTGAAGAATATTGTTTATGAAGTATTTAATTGGATGTGGAATTCCTCTACCTTTCGGTACAAATGGTTTCTTCTAGACCTAGTCCCGGTGAGCTTGGCCTTTTTGAAACCAATAACCATCAATTTTGATGGATTATCATCTATTTCTGGTTGTCTACTGAAGTGATAGGTAATTTCCACAGATAAGACTAGCAGTGTTGTGGGAGTGATTGTTGGCCCACTAAAGTTGAACACATCCACAAGATGACTGTCTCAAATATGCAATTGCTGAATGGATGTGCCGTTATACCAGATTAATTTTTTTTTCAAATTGGTCACAAAAGATAAGATAATAAAATATGACCTCATTCCTGAAGGTGCAAGTAGCACACATAGAAAATAAAATAAGAGAAAGTCGCTTAAGATAATTTGGTCATGTCCAGCGTCAGCCTCCAGATACACCTGTCTGAAAGTGTGAAATCATCAAGCAAAATTGTTAAAAGGGGACGAGAGAGAATTCACACGGGAGGAAGTTGTCTTACAATTTTTTAGATCCATGCAAAATTAGGGAAAGAATGAACATAATAGAAGAAAAAGATCTTTATAGGCTATATCTATTGGTTGGGAATATGTTTTAGTTATGTCAGTACATTGTAGGTCCTATGCTTTCTAGGAGGATTTTTAGCCTTATCATAGATTCTTATGCTAGTAGAAAATCTAGAGAATTTTAGTACTTTTTATTTTATGTAATGTTGTTGAATTTAAATGAAGAAACATGGTCAGTTAGGATTCATATAGCCGACGCCAACTTGTTCGTGGCTGAGGCGTCGTTGTTGTCATCTACTTCTGGAAAGAACTGATCCTACTTACCTCTAAACTTTTCCCGTTCTTTCAAAAAAAAAAAAAGGTGGAGTGATGTCTTTTGCCCTGCAGCCTCCTTCTGAATTCCTATATTCTTCCGCAATTACCTTGTTCCATGGGGCGTGCTTCTTTATACCCAATCTCCAAAAGAGTCTTTCACCCCAACTCCTTGGAGTCATAAAAATCCTGCAGAATCTAATAAAAAATTCTTCTGAAAGTCTTTTCGTTTTACATGTGAGGCTATGACCATGGCTAGTGCTTGTAGGATCCTCCAAAAATGCACTACTTTTGGAGGATCCGACACGCACCCGACGACATTTTCAAAGAGTCCGAGCAACATAGCTTGGAACGACATAAAGCATGTGGGAATGATCGCAAGTGTAGTCTTGATTGGTTCTTCCTTTCCTCCTTTTTGACAAATACTTATTTGATCCGGTGAGTCTTGTACCCTTTCCATCCCCGAATTCCATTTTGCTTGGTCTTTGTTTTATGTGCCTTGGGATAATCCGGGATAGGTGATGGGAAGAGCTCCTTCCTTGCGATTAAGCACCTAGTTGTTTAGTAAAATTTGGTGGTCTTTGATGAAATCATTATCGGTCTTGTGGCCTTCCTTAATTTTGACATTTCTTAAAATTAGCAGGTGATTCGCGAGACTGCAATCCAGTGCCTTGGTGCCATGTCAGAGTTTCCGCATGCGAGGATATACCCCATGAGAACGCAGGTTGGTGTTTTGTAGTGTGAAATGCAATCATGATTTGATATAGCATTTTATCAGAAGATCATTCCTGAAACACTAACTGAAGGCCTAAGAATGGATGTAATAATTTGTAATAAGTCTCTCACCGGTCCTTGAATTTGTACATATGTAACAAGCTCGGCCCACATGATCGTATGCACCGACATGAGGGAAAACGTCCTATCCCTCCCTCCCCCGCCCCGCCCCATCCCCCTCCTCATTGCCAGCCCTACTCAAGTTTACATGGGTTAAGATACTTGTCTGTTTTAGTTGGTGTCCATGCCTTCGACGAGCTGCTGCTGTGCTCTGCATACCCTTGTCCCTTCGTGAATATCTTGTAAGACCGGAGTGGTCCTAGACTCCTAGTTTGCATCCCTGAGAAGCTGAGTTATTTTTTATTTTAGTAAATGTATAATATGTGCATGCATGATTTTCATGAAATTTTCAGTGGTAAGGTTATAATAACAAATGGACCTAGCATGATCAAATATGATAATTTTGTTGATCATCTTCAAATTTGTGGGGGAGTGGCATGTGTATCTACTAGAAGTATGCCACCGCTTATTTATCAGGAGTATGAGAGGTTCTTCTTGTCTTTTTCATGAAGCATGGATTTCCACAATGTGTCTTCGTATTTAGGTGTTGCAAGCTATAACCAAAGCTCTTGATGATCCAAAGAGGGTTGTTCATCTAGAGGCAGTCAAATGTCGGCTAGCTTGGTAAGAGATTATAGATCCATTATTTCTTTACATTAATTATATACACATTAACAAGTTGAAACCTTATACATATTTTTTTGGGGTTTTATTAATTCTTAGGGCTTCAATTGCGTCAAGGAGTATTCATTTCTAAAAGCACGAAGCAGACCTCCTTGTAAGCCTGGTTGAATAATAATATCTTGTCTGTCATCGATATTAACCTCAACTCACCAATGTAATATTATTAGGCACGACGTGAGAAAATTCAATACTTCAGATGGTTGAGACTTGACCTGCATCTTCTATACAGATGGTTGAACGTGGTTTCCACGTTGAGTTTTTTCTTACCATAATTGATTGCATTTATGTTGACAGGATTGCGAAGATAAGCAGGCTTGCTACTAGATTCATGTGTTGCATCCTGGCAGATGGTACACACTCTTGCTTCTGCTTGTATAGTAGCTTACCTATAGGTCTACAATCAGCCCTCGTTTTCTGTTTGTTTCTTAATTTAATTTGGCCAGGGGATGTGTCCGGTATGTTGTCAATGACACGGTCTTTAAATTTCAATATGAGGAAGTGGTTTCTGGAGTCTTTGGCAGCTGCTCTTCTATGAAGTTCTTAGTCACTCTGCAATCAATCGCGGTGTACCTGTTTGACAAAGGGATATTCCCCGGTCAGTGATCCAACATCGGAAAGGGCAGCGGTTTTATTCCACACCTCAGTGAGAGCGATTAACTGGTGATGCATCAACCTAAATGCTATCCCATCAGTTGGATGCACAGACAGAGCAAACTGTAAATGAAATTTTACTGACCTTTATAAAGCTTGGAACTTGATGCTAGCATGACTGTCATTCCACAACGTGGGAGCCCTGTTTGAACCGTTGTGGGTGAAACTGAATGCTTCAAAAAAATTCGAGTTGAATTGCAAACCCCGCCATTCTACTACCATCAATTGTATCCTATTCATTCAATTTCCTTCAACCATTCTTTCTGGTACAGCTGTACTCTAGCTTTCGCCTTTAGGAGCCTGAGTTGTATAAAAGAATGCTAGGAAGATTCGATTTTATTAAGTTCTTGTGACAACACATTTGAGTACACGATTTCTACATGATTATCAGTTGAATGTTGTAAAAGGTAAGCGTTCAAACCCGCACTTACCATCCCAAAAATCTTGCTTCTGCTACCAACCTTGTCAACACTTAAAAAACACAATGCAACTTTTCATTATCTTTGTTCTAATGTCTACGTTCAACTGTCGAGTTGCATTTTTTTGCAGGAGTTCCATTTCATTTAATTTTTTCTATACCTCTACTATGATTAATAAATTTTAAAAATATGTAGGCCAATAGTTGGCCTCAGCTTCCACAAAAAAAAAACTCTCCTTTTCAAATCAAACATTTGTGAAAGAAATACTATTTGCCCTGACTGTTAATATTTTTTCAGGTCAATGAAACCCATGTTCCTCATATATGTTGTTCTATCCGTAAAACACTCGTCACAATTCACATCACAAGTTAGGACTATAGAGGAAGTGCAGTGTGAACTTCCCTGTGATCTCACATTTTGCCAGAAGTTTATTAAGCTTTTAAAATCAACTTATTTTTAAAAAACTTTTTTTGAAAAATGCTTTTCAAAAATACTTTTAGTGAAAGATCATTTGTGTTTGATTTATTAATTTAAAAATTAATTTTGAGCATTAATTGTGTTTGATCAAATTTTTAAAAAGTGCGCTTAATTTAAGCGTATTTTCTCAAAAGCATTTTTTTCCCTAAAAGGTTGGGCAAATACCTTAACTTTGAAAATAACACACTTAAAAAGCACTTTTGGCCTTGGAGAAGCTTGGTTAACCATGCTATTAGTCTAAAGCAGAAAACAGGCCTTAATGCTAAGCCATTATCCATCCTCTAGCCCATTTCTAAACATTGCCACAACATGCAGAAGTGACGATGGACAATTTTGAGAAAGCTGATACCGAGAACTAAAGCACAAGTTGCCAAACCTAATGTGAGATCTGTGAGGAGGGTACGGGGTAGGGGAGACCACACAAGAATAACGGTCGGGCGAGACAATCATCGGAGCATTTGCAAATTACTTGAAAGTTCAATCTTTTCGTAGAGCAAAATTCAGATATGGTACAAAGCATTGTTTATTTATGCACCTTCTCTCATGTACCTACTCTCTCTTTTTCTTTTTTCTCTTCTCTGTAAATTATCTGATCAGCTAAAACAAATGTGAAGGAATCAATCAGACATATCGTACTCGGCACCACTAGATTCACCATCATGCATATCGTTCTGTTGTTCACCGACAGCATCTTCATGACTGATTCTTCCTCTCTTTGAACTTGAAACACTCCCCTTCAAAGCTGTTGTATAACCCTACAAGGATCCACCAATGCCATAATCAGTTCAGTTGCAAAAAGAAAGGACAGGCAAAAAGAAAAAAAAAGTCAGGCTGGCTTTATTACCCCTTCTTCTTTCAGTTCAATGGCAGCTACTGTTGATCTCTTCCTTACTGTAACTCTTGAGGGAACTGGGAAATGTTCGACTTCATCATTTGATTTTCCCTCTCTAGCTCTCTTTTTTCTCAAAACAAGCTTTGTTGGAAGAGGCTGGATCACATCACATCACATCCACAGTGGGGATTAAGTTCCAGGGTTAAACCACACATAGAGTTTTACAAGTAAAACACAGTTCTTTACCATGTAATGGGCCTCTATTTCACCAAACGCCACAAGGTATGTAGAAGGATCATCTTTATCATCACCTCGTACCTGCCAATGGGCAGGTGAGGGAAATATTAATACAACTAAGTAATTTATCAAAGTATAAAAATGTAGCTGGGTTGAGTTCAGCACTCAGAGAAGGTACATACATCCCACTGATACTCCCGAATCCAAGAGTACGAGATGTCCTCGTTTTCATCATACATATCCTTCGTTAGCTGTCACAATCCACGAAAAGCAACAGAATATCATTAAATAAGATTTATGCCCATGGAACCAACTTTTCCATTTAAAAGGGATGTAATTCAACCTCATTTGGTGCAGGGACCATATATGCCAGAAATTTGTCCTGTTTATCTGCATCTGAGCTTGAAGCCACAAAGCTTTTCATAATGGCCTGCAAGGTGTATTGCAAATCAAAATTCATGTTCATTAAGATTGCATCCAAACATCATAGTGTCATGGAGGTCCAAGGGTAACTATAGACAATACGGATTAGAAGAATTTATATATCAACACTCTGGCAAAGGCCTTCAAGCTTATAAAAGTTTGGATTGAACATTCTCGCTTTTTCAATTGATGTTGGACAAGGAGCTGATCGCAAAATGATTATAGATAAAGTTCGGAGAAGAATACATGGGGTCTCAGTTTTCATATGAAAAAGCTAACTTTGCCAGTCTTTCTTTCACATAGCAATTGCTCCTTCACATCTACTGACCAAAGGAGTCTTTCCCTTAACTTATCAACCTGGAGAAAGCATTACAAACTTGGATAAAAGCATCTAATCAATAACTTCACCTGAGATTCATATGCATCACGAACAGTTTTATCCAACTTCTTGTAGGTTTCTGAATCAGCGGTTGGAGCACTATCGAAATTCGCAAGCACAAACGGGTCTTGAATCCTGGAAAAGTATCATTGTCTGTTCATAATATCTCTAGCACCAAGAAATTGCCATGATCTAATGACACATGAATTTTATAGAAAAAAAAGGGAAATACATCCAGCCTCTGCTGTTCTTTTTAAAAGCAAACTTTATTTTATTGACTAGAAGGAGAGCAGAAAAAATCCGGTATATGAGATGCGTAAGAAAAGATAGCAATCCGGGGATCTCCTGTACAAATCCCATCCAATCATCTATACAAGTGGGATGTCTTGTGTACTCCAATAATATAAAAGAAGTATACCAAGCTCATTTGTCTACCTACAGTACTTGTAGAACAATTTCAGGATTTTATCCGGTTGCATCTACACATGCCATAAATTTTAGAAAAAGTAAAGCAGAACGAGAGACAATGAAGGATATGTGACAAATAGAGAAAAGGTCCACCACAGAAGTCAGGTACAACAAATAGCAAGCGCTAAATTACATATATCAAACATACAAAAGCCCACAAATTCATGGACAAAGGGTTGAAAGCCCTTTAATTTTGAGTTTCTCATTATTTATTGACTAGCTTTTACATGCTCCCTCTGTCATATAAGTGGAGGTTGTGCTTGAATGAGCATGGTGTGTAAGAAACAAAGAACAACTTTTTTGAAACTTGTGGTTTTAAATATGTCATGATATTTTTTGTGGCTATAAAAATCATGTCACTAAGGGTTAAATGGAAAGTTTAAAGTTAAATTGTTCATAAATCTAGAAAGGTGTCATTCTTTTCGAGCAAACTAAAAAAGGAAGTATACCATATCAAACGAAATAGAGGGAGTGCTAAATTTCTAATTTCCTAATCCTAATCACTAAAATGTGTGTTCATTCTTAACGTTAAATCGTTAATTAACAATTATTATATTATTTTTCAACAATATTTAATATCTAGTTTCGCTTTCAAGAACCCACAGCAACAAAGCATACGCTGTAGCGCAAGGCACTAAGGCACCGCCCATAGGGGAGGTTGCACAAATTTTGCAATAAAAGAGAACATTGTTCTCATGAAGTGTAGTTTTTTCTTCATAAAAAAGTGTAGTTTTTTTTAGAAGGTAAAAAGGATAGTTTTTATTACTCCAATTAATAACATGAAATTTTGCCTCCTGGGTCGAGCTCGTCACACGGGACTTGCCTAGTGCGGGTTATCTCTCCTGTGTGGTTTGTGGTTTGCGGTTTGCGGTTTGCGGGCTATTACACAGGAGCGAGGTTTACCCTATGCGTACCCGAAGGGCAGCGGCTGCGGGTTCCCTTGTCATCAAAAAGGGAAAAAAAACATGAAATCCTCTTCCAATTCAAAAAATACCGCCCAACTATGGTGAGCTTTTCCGCATTGAGAATTGAGATGAACTTTTCCGGGTCCAGACAAAAGGGGAAAAAAGACTGGAAGCTGCAATTATCACATGATGATAAATCAACAATAAAAGGAGAAACTAGGAAATGTCTGAGCCCTTTAAGCATGCATATTAGAAGACAATACCACATTCCTTTGGATGAGGAGAAAATATAGAAGGAGAATGCATCAATTATACTGAACATAATCTTATTACCATCCCTCTTCTTCAACATTGATGCCAACATATAGATATCTAACATGAAAAGGGAAGGAAAAATGAGAGGAAGACTTACCGATCAAAGTCGGGAAAAAGTGGCTGGACTTTGACAGGCTGCAATCTGTGATTGGTCACATGAATGGGCCTTGACTTGCATGCCTCAAAAGAAGCCTTGATCTCCAGGATTTGTCTATCTCTGAAAACAGGGTTTGAGGAATACAATATTCAGGTCTCAACTATGTCTCACTATCTTAAGACATGGATACCATGGACACAGAAAGCAGAAGTAACCTATTGTTAAGATTCTCCAAGACGTTGCGGCCACCTTTGTTTTCTCGCAAGTCTTTAGCTTGCTTTTCAGTCAAAGACTGCAAATGGCATATTCAATTAATTAAATAATATTTTGCTACTCCTTGGAAAACAATCTTTATAAGCTATAATTAGCAGGAACCTGTTTTGCTGACTCTGTGCTAAGAGGAGAGATGTATTGTGTTTTGACCAGCCAAGAAACACCTTTGTCCGTTGGCCTTTCCTTCTTTTTTATGCCATCTTTCTTGACAGGGGTTACAACATCGTCATCGCGCAACAACTCTTCATCTTCTGGAGCAAGCGGTATCTTTACACCCTTGGGAGGACTAAGCAAGCCAGCAACAATGTAAAAACAATAGATATTTTTCCATTAAAATGTGCTGCTTGAAGAAAAGGAGAGGGAGCATGTAACATACTTGTATACGCTGAGATCAAGAAGGTCAAGCGGGATTCCAAGGTCTGGTTCAACATATAGTTCAGGCTTGTGATTTTTCTCCAATGAGGTGATTTGGTATTTCGTAAATCTGCACACTTAAATGAATTGCCCTTAGAAAAAATGACAACAGTAATGCTCTGACGACAACCTGGAGTTTCATGTATCAAAAACTACACGAAGTGTGAGGTGCTGAAGAAAGGTGGAAAAGACATCAAGATGCGATCACTTTCAAACTATGCTCTGCCAAGCAGTCTTTCCAGTTCAATTATTCTTTCTATATTTATTGATGTATAGCCAAAATCCTTCCAAAAGGTCTTCCATATGCTGCATCAAAATGCTTATGGAGAACCAATGGAGGTGCAGTCTCCCACTCCAAGGAAACGAAGAAATTCAAATGCAAGTAGCACTCCGAAATGAAATCACGATGTGCGAACACAAAACATTTAAGCAGCCTCAGATAAGCTTTCTCAACCTATTAACTAGGACCTGCTTCAGACAATCTTTGCTTCCCAAAATAAAGGACATGGAAAGGGAAGAGGAACCCGGGATGAGCTAAACGCTTGCCTACTCTAGCGCAGAAGAAGTTAGTAACTACTAAACCAAAGGTCTTTTTTTTTTCAGAAAGAGATGTCAAAACCAAAGGTTATTTATTCCTCATAAATGTTAGTCCTTGCATTCAAACTTCAAATTAGGCTCACAAGCGATACTCAAACTTTAAATGCTCAACGATGAAACTCAACTAACTGCAAGGACCAACATCTAACATGAGACATGTAACAACAACCATTAAAGCAATAGTCAATCAATAGATAGAAAACAATATTATCCTTAAAAGAAAAAAGAAGGAAATAGCTGCGGCCATGTCCATTCTTACACCAACAGAGATAGCCTAACGACTTCTGGATCAAACTAACCAGAGGTGATGGCTTAAGCACAATTCCAAATTAGGCATATGTAGCACTCCACAATAAAAAGGCTCAAGGGGAAAAGAACATGAAAAGCTTGCGAGCAGCGCTTGGGAAAGAAGTCTAATTTAACTCTGACGACTCTTACAAAAGCACACTCTAGATGGAACATTTCATCTACACATAAAGAGCATGACTTGCTTAGTTTGTTCTATTTTTGTCAGAAGATGTATTTGTGGTTAAATTGATTATCATAAACACAAGTGAGAGGACCAGCACAACGAAAAGTAGAATCACATACCGATCCGGGTCTCTTCTTAATTTCAAAAGCTTTGGTTGCGCTGTTGGATCCGGTAATTCATTTCTGAATCTGCAGAGTACACAAATTACAGAACATTCAGCAATCTAATATGTAAAACAATGCGTTTCTCCCAAATTTTAACATACCATAGTATTTTCACAAACAATCCTGACACAGAAAGTAACAACTTTAAAGAAACGACATAATAGAAGAAAAGTCATTCAGCACATAACTACATACACTCACCATCTGAATTGCTAATGTTTAAGTTTATAGATCAGGTAACTAAACAATTGGAACATATAATGATCAAAAAATCACTTGGCTGGTAATACATTAAATTGTCTTACTTTAACTTGCAAAGAAACGTCGTCGGCTTCTTCAACCGGTTTTCTGTCCTCTCACCACTCAACAAAGGGGCAGTTCTTCTATCAGCCATATGCGACGCACTAATTGACCCATGACCCTTCATACCAGAAGCTATCATTTGTGTTTTCTGCAGAACCCTATTCTGTGATTCTTTTAATTGATGCCTATGCTTCTCATCATGCCTTTGCTTTTCTAACTCCCTCTTCTTCCTTAACCTCCTCTCTTCCTCACTCTCAACCCCCCTCGCTGCATTCCCGCCTTTTTTCACTGGCAATGGTGGAACCGAATGCCCATGACCATGACCTGGCTGCTGTTTAGACCTACCACCATGCCCCGATTCTCGCCTTTTCTCTCCACTAGGCCTACTACTTTCTTTAGGAGGTGGTGGAGGTGAGGGTGATTGATTAGGTGGGGGAGGAGGGGGTGGAGGTGGATAGTACATTGGAGGTGGAGGTGGGGGAGGTTGCCCGGAAGGCGGTGGTGGTGGCGGATACGACGAATCCGATGGCGGAGGTGGTGGTGGTGGATATTGGTTTCTTGCTGGAAGAGGTGGTGGTGGAACATAACCAGGGTGTTGATAATATTGAGAAGATCCATCATTTACACCATAACCCCAATTTTGAGAGTACTGACTACCCCTAGATTGAGACGGTGGTGGTGGTGGTGGAGGGTTTTTATTCGACGGCGGTGGTGGTGGAGGAACAAAACTTGACTGAGATGGTGGTGGGAATGGCCTATACGAAGCCATTGGAAACCCTAATTAACTCACTCAATGCAAACTAAAACCCTAATAACCACCAAATAACCTCTACAAATTCACAAATCACAAATTTCGCTACTTAAGATTTATCTATAACACACACACAAAATCAAATCAAAAGAACCCTAATCAAACAAATATCCCTAAAGCTTTTTTCTTGATTTCAAAATACACACAAAATTGAGCAATTTTCACAAACAATTTTCAAATTTAATGAAATTAAAGTAGAACGAATTACACTTAAAATTAAAGAAGAAAACAACTAGAAGCATGAAATTTGAGCTAATATATCTAAAAATTGAAAAACTGTAAAAGGAAATTGGTGGAAAAAGAGTAACAATTTTGCTAGTTAAGGTACGAGGAGCATAGTGAGAGAGCAGAGACAAATGTTTATGTTTAGCTGAGCAAAAGGTTTGCCAGTTAAGTTACATCAAAGGATTCCATGAATTTATAATGGTCGCAAATGTTTTTACAACTCTGGAAATTTTTGCCGAAAATATGACTCCTTTCTCCTTATGACTTATTTTTTACCAAATATTTTTGACAAAAATAAATAATAATAAAATCAATTTCCAACTAAATGAAGATTAAATAAATATATATATATATATATTTATCAAATGTGTTACCCCCTATGTGTATATTTACTTTATTCATGTTTGAGTTGGCACCCCCTTAAGAATCAAAAAATAAAATAATAATTTTATTATATCACCCTTAATTATTATTAGTATAAGTTAATTAAAAATAGTTACTACTTAATAATAAGGATAAAATAGGTATAAGATGGTAATTTATCTCTTAATTTTTTAAATTGTACAAATAAAAGTGTACATTTATTTTTAATATAGTGAATAAATAAAAGTGAAGAAGAGAGTATTTTTTTTTATTTTTGAGTTTTGATATTTAATTATTGAGTGAAAGAGACCTTTCTTTGTTTCTATCCACGAGATCAATCAGTGTATGTGTATAATGCCCTCTTTTGAGAGAGCTCGACCAATTTCAATCTCGTTTATAGTTGATTTAAGTGCTACAATTAGTGATTAATGAATGATCTTAACTAATAAATCGATAATATATTTGATGTTTTTTTTATTTCTGAGAAAAGTGTTAATGGCTACCGGATTTTCCTTATGAAAATCTAATGGTTTAAAGAACGCCGATTTGATGAAACCAAACATTAATAGAGCATAATTTCTTCTTTTTGTTAGCTTTGTTTCTGTTTTCATCCTCGGTTTATTTAACGTCGAGGACGAATGCAAAATGTCACTCAATCAATAAATAAAAAATAGGTATATGACACTAATACTTACTGGAATCGTAGGGGAAGAAAATTGTCGTCCATTTCAGCACCGGAAAATGCAATTTGGATTAAAAAAATTGGAGAAAATGCGGAAGAAGTGACCGGGTAGATGATACTTATAGCACCAGAAGCTATCAGTTTAGGCGAGAATTAAAGATAATCTCGACGGAGTTGGTGATCGGACTTTCCTTCTTTGATAGTCTAATGGTTTGAAGAATGTCGATTTCATGAAATCAAGCATTTATAGAATATAATTCTTCTACTTGTTAGCTTTGTTTTCTTTTTCATTCAATGTTTTATTTGACGCCGAGGCCAAATGAAGAATGTCACTCAATCAATAAATAAGAAATAGGTATATGATACTTACTGAAATCGTAGGGGAAGTAATCCTCTGTCCATTTCAGCACCGAAAAATACAAGTTTGATCGAGAACTGGAGAAAAAATGCAAAAAAAGTAGTTCGAATAGATGCCTGAATATGTTAATCGTTATCGATATCAGGCAGAATTGCTTTTCCTTGTTCCAGAGGAGATTGATATTGGTAGAGTCGCATTCAACCCCGTCTTTTTGCCATTTGGCTAGTAATCACATCGGCTAGAAGGTGGTCTATTACCTCAGTCAGAAAATGAGAAACTTTGATACTTATAACACCGTTGGATAAGGCGAGAGTTAGAGATAATCTTAGGATGTATTTAAGAGCTTGAATTTATCGCCGTCTTGTAACCGTGTTTTAAAAAAAATTATGTAACTTTAACTTCATTTTTTAATTCATAAATAAGGTTGATTCAAACTTAGTTTTCAAAATATGAAATTTTATTTTTGATATGTGACTTTTTAAGAGAAGATGGAAGAACATGAAATTGTCGTATTTGTTAACGTTCATCTCTAACAAGTGTTACTTTGCTTGAGTTACGTGTTTATTTGCATGCACAAGTTATTTTGCTTATAACAATAACACATAAAATGTGAATAAAGGTGACATCATCCCACTTTTCTTCTTTGTTCCTTTTTTTTAGCTCTTTTTAAAAAAAAAAATCCTTCCACCAATATCACACTATTTGATAAAACGGTAAAATTGTGTATTGTATTGCATTGATATTTCTGTTAAAATGTAATTAAAGATGCTTCTTATAAATCTGATTACTAGATTACATAATTAATGATGAATTAACTTGAATTTTCAAATTTGTAACACTTTAATTGTTACAGTTGAATAGAATGAATAATGTCATAAACCTCTCTTCATGTTTGCATTTGTAGCACTTACCTCCCTTAAGGTTTTAAATACTATATTTATTTACTATATTGCAGTGATATATTTTTTAAAATGTAATTAAAGGTTCTTCTTACAAATCTGATCACTAGATGACGTAATTAATGATGGATTAACTTGAATTTTTAAATTTGAAACACTTTAATTGTTAGATTGCATTTGAATTTTCTAATTTGCAACATTTTAATTGCTACAGTTGAATAGAACGAATAATTTCATAAACTTCCCTTCATGTTTGTATTTGTAGCACTTACCACCCTTAAAGTTTTAAATATTATATTTATTTATATTGCAGTGGTATTTCTTTTTTGGGTTAGTTTCAGAGACCTCCCTCCAGGTTTGTCTTTATAACACAACCTACCCTCATGATTTGCAATGTCACATTCATCTCCCTTATTTTGATTTTTCCGGAACAAAACTAATTCAAATGATAAAGTTTACATAATGTTCCAAAAGTGCCCTTTGTGGCATTAGTTGTTTAAGTACTATGTAAAAATAAAGTTACGTGCACTCTTCAAATTTACAAGAAATTGAAAATAAAATCATTTTTCTCACATCACCATTACTGCTACATAAATTTATATTTACCTAAAATATATTTTATCAATATGATTGAAAAATGCTCTTCTGAGATTCCTTTCAACATATTTATATAAAGCTTTTTCTGTTTTCATGTTTTAAATAAAAAAAATACGATCAGTGAAAATAAAAAAATTAAAGGTCATCACTATCATCCTCACAATTTGAATAAATTAATTTAGATATGTTAAGCATTTCTACAAATTAATTTAATGAGGCATTTCTAACATATCTATATTTGCTTTATATTAGAATGTAATGACATTTCTAAATTCGTGTAATGAAATTACAAAAACAATAAAAGAATAGATCAAAAAGGATATTAAGAAATTAAAAATATTTAACTTAATGATTGAATCTTTCAATTGACATGCAAGGGAAATTGGAACAAACAATTAAAGAAATAAATAATTGAAACTTAAGCATAAAGAGAAAATCACAATTGTTACTAAAAGTCCGATATCTCTTTAAATTTAGCAAAATATGTTATAGTTTATGCTTTGAAATATTTTCATAGCTTCAAAGATAAACCTGTGGTCTTATAGTTCTTAATTTGTAATTTTTATAATTTGAATTATTTTAAAGTCCAACTCCTAATATGAGAAAAAAGATTTTATTTATATATTTCCCTATTTTAAAGACGTGATATATGCAATATAAAAGGTTTTTGAGGGGAATTCTTAATATTTTATAGATAAAGCTAGGAAGGTCAATTTTGGAATATTGTATATTTTTTAAAATAAGGGAGGTGAATGTAATATTGTAAACCACAAGGGAGGGTTGTGTTATAGAGACATATCTGGAGGGAGGTCTCCGAAATTATTCCTTATATTTTAAAATATATATATAATTAAAATTTCTTCTTATAAATCTGATGACTAGATTACCTAATCAATGATGTATTAACATGGATTTTTAAATCTGCAATACTTTAATTGTTAGATTGCATTTGAATTTTTAAATTTGCGACACTTTATTTACTACAGTTAAATAAATGAAAAGAATAATTTTATAGACCTTCCTTTGTATTTTTGTTTGTAATTCTTACATTCATTGGTGTTTGAAATATTACATTTCTCTTGTTTTAATTTTTTTCTTAACGGAACTTTTACGTTATAAATATTGTGTTAACAAGTGTTTACTTGATTGAGTTACGTGTTGTTTACAATTTTGCATGTATTTTTGTTTGTATTAATAACACATAAAACGTGAATCATGTTGACGTCACTCACCTAATCTTCTTTGTCTTTTTCATACTTTTGTTTAGGTTTGTTTTTAATAATTTTGTGTCTTTTGTAACAAACAATATATTTTTTGTTTCTTCCATCACTCCTTAAATGCAAAGCAGATAATTGGCAAAACTGAAAAATTGTTAATCGCAATGTATAATGGGACGGTTAGACATTTATTTTATAAATTTAAACCATAACAAATTTTGATTATTTTATTTTGTATGATCAAACTTTTCAAAATAGTTCCATTATCTCATTTCTCGTTTGTATCGGTACGATTCAGTTAATTACTTAATTTTAATGTTTTCTTAAAATGTCATACAAGAATCACAAGTATAATTAGAACATGATACATGCATACTTTTGTAAGACGGAGGCAAAAATTTTCTAGATATTTTTACTGTTTAAAAAGTGATGAATCAAGGGAACATGAAAAAACACAAAAATAAAAAATCATCCCACTATTTTACAGTAGTTGTAAAATTAAAAGTTGCAAAGACAAAAATCTTGATCACACGAATGAAAATAAATTAATCAAGATGAAACTCAAGAAATGAGTCTACTAAGTTTAAGTACCCAATAAGAAATTTTTAAATCATACTAGAGGAAATGCTACACAAGATCATTGGAATACCCTCGCTTGTAGCTTACTACTCAAGATGCTAGAACTAATTTAATTTCAATAGGAGTAGCATAATCGGTTTTGGAGTCGGAACTTTGGGTGTTAATTACAAATTGACTTGTAATTGTTCCATCACCCCAAACTCAAAGCGAAAAAATTAACATTTTATTATTTATAAACCATAATATATAATTACAAATTGAATTGTAATCGTTCCATCGCCCCAAACTGAAAGCGAAAAATTTAACATTTTATTATTTATAACCATAATATATAAAATATTATTTATACATATATAATTTATTTGGGACAGTTCGATATCTTTCAATTTATTTTTATAAAATTTAAAATCTACTTAATTATTCGTTACAGGTATATATTTACATAAAATCTGAAATTATTGATTTCAATTCTTCTAAGGTTGTGACTTCATTTTAAAATTTTAAATCTTGATTCATAAATTTATATTTTATAAGAAAGACCCATGATTTTAAATTTGTAAAAAGAAGATTCATGTTCGGCGTGAAGAGTTACCATGTCGGAGAATTATATTAAAAGAATAACTAGTTACTACTACTGTTGATTTATTGGACCCGTGGATCGTTGTGAAATTAAATGTATCTGAAAGTTTGTAAATTGTAATAACATGCAACCGCAATCAGTTATTTATAAAAGAATCATATGGAGATATGTGAATTATTAATGGTTTACCTTATTATATTCTGATACCTTATTTTTTAATATGATTTGGTCGTTCGTTAAGATTGTATAACATTTGGGGAAGTTTTGGTGGTATTCACAAATTGTGGGGTTTTCACCTCTATAAGAAAAAGTAAAACTATTGAAGTCTAAATTGTGTGTTCCAACACAAACACACAATTTTATCTTCAAATCAACCTCTAAATAATAATTTCAATTCATGATTTCAAGTTCATGTCCAAGCCCGATCTTCTAGGTTTAAAATTTTCATGTTGAGATCTTGTTTTTATTTGTGGAGATGTGGGATGATTTATTTATGGATTGGCTTGGGTAGGTTGTTGGGTTGTTGTTGGAATGTGTGTTGTGGACTGATTTGGGTTAGGTTGAATCAGTGCCGCCATCACTTGTTGGTGTAGGTTGAGTGGACTCGGCTTGAGTAGGAATTGGGTTTTCCTGTTGTTGGGCAGATTCATTTGAAGAGAAGTGAGTCGGTAGTTGCTACACCTGTGGGGGGAGGGGGGATTTACAAAATTTGTGATACCTCTTTGCATTAGGTGTCACATTTTGATGGGAGGATATAGGTTGTAACAAAGGTTGATTAGTTAAGAAACTTGTATCCAAAAATTCATAGGTTGAAGGATTAGAGGCGTGTAGTTTGGAAAAAGGAAATCTATTTTCATCAAAACTAACATGCCTTGAAATAATGATTTTTTGACTCGATAAATCATAACATTTATAACCTCTATGATTCGTTGGGTATCCCAAAAATACACAAGGTGTTGATCTAGCTTACAATTTATGTCGAGAAGTTGAAGGAAGTAAGGGATAACATAGACATCCAAAGACCCGAAGATAATGATATGATGGGTCTTTCTGATAGAGAATTTTTGTGGGTGTTTGATATGCAAGCTTTTTATTGGGAATTATGTTGAGTAAATAGGTAGTCATTTGTAGTACATGATGCCAGAATGAAGGAGGTAGAGAGGCATGAGTAGAGATGGCAGTGGATCCTGGACCCGGTCCGAATCCGGTGGATCCAGATCCATTTTTATAGGATATGGATCTTCAAAATTTGGACCCGACGGATCCGGATCAGACCCGGATCCATTTCTAACGGATCGAATCTGGATCTGGATCTTGTATTTGAGATCCGACCTGTGGATCCATTTTTTATTAAATATATTCATAACCTATAATGTAATTTTATAAGTATTTTCTTAAAATTGCTAAGCACATCCTTGCAAGTTTAGTTCTCAAAACAAGTTTAATTTATCCCCGCGTTAACTCAAAAACCAAAAAATAAAGAGGTAACTTCGATAATAAAATCAATGTTATATTAGTGAATGACTAACATCTCCATAGACAAGTAGTTAAAATTATATTCACTTCATTTGTGAAGATTCCAAGCACATCCAAGTTCTGCATTGTGGAAATACTAGTCAGCATTTTCCACAACTATTATCATTGTCCAACATTTTCAATTAATAGCTCACAATCAAAACGAGACAACGAACAAAATATCTCATATGAACATTTCAAAATTGAAACACAGTAAAATGTTAGCTAAGTAAAAATTGTTTGTCAGTTCAAAAAAAAAATCTTAGCAAGGTTACATTCTTAGCAAGGTAAAATTTTTTACATGTGGATCCGGATTTGGATCTGATTTTTATGGACCCGATGGATCTGGATCTAGGTATGAAAAATGGATCTGGATCTGGATCTAGTAGGATCAGGTCCAGATCCGATCCGTTGTCATCCCTAGGCATGAGTAAGGAGAGTTCATGTGATATTGTTTATGGTTTAAATTTTTCTTTCGGCTTTTCCATTTTGGGAGGATGTATGAGGACAAGAGAAACAAAAACTCATTCCATGTGATTCACAAAACTTATGAAAGGACGCATTGTTGTATTCCCGCCCATTGTCACATTGAAAACATTTGATTTCCCTTTCAAATTGTGTTTTGATGTGTTTAGAAAAGCTTATGAACATGAAGTAGACTTGAGATTTATTGGCAATTGAAAAAGTCCATATGAAATTTGTAAAGTCATCAAGAAATAACACATAATAACGATGACCACCTGAACTCAAGATAGGTGATGACCAAAGGTCGCTATGCACAATGTCGAATGGCAATGAGGTTAATGATAACGAGTCATAAAAAGGCATTTTGACTTGTTTCCCAAGGGAACAAGACTGATAAAAAAATTATCTCATAATTTATTACAATGAATAAAATTATTTTGGCGAAGAGAGCTTAAAACAAGAGCAAACGGATGTCCTTAACGACTATGCCATAATTCGGGAGATAAAGCTGCAAAGGTAGAAGGTGTTGATATTCCAAAATGAGGGCTGGTGTTTATTGGATATAGGTCACCGACGCTGTCACACCTCATTAAATGCATCCCCATCTGAAAATCCTTCACAGAAAATCTGAAAGGATCAAATTCAACAGATACATAATTATCAACGGTAAAATTCCGAAAGGAAACACGGTTTTTAATTAATTGCGGGGAATGTAAAACATTTTGCAATTTTAAAGGTGGATGTGGTTTAGGTAGTGATGCATTTCCACAACCAATAATTGGAATTGTATGGCCACTACCAACGGTAATATTATGATTTTTGCTCTTATTTAAATAAGAAGTAAAATTACATCTGTTTGCAGTCATGTGAGATGTAACTCCAGTATCCATGTACCATTGACCATCAGGAGGGGAAATAGAGAGAGTATGCATGGCTTGTTAGATATCGGTTGGAGCGTAGGTGGAGGGGGCCAATTGGGCTACTGCTACGTGGGCTTGAGGGGTATTGGCCCTAAAATTAATCCAATGCAACAAAGGAAATCTTTCTCATAGTTGCTCCTCGTGTTAGTTAGGAAAACACGTTAGACTACCATTTGCGACTTTTATGAGTACTACTTTCTCTCAATTTGATATTATTCACGCCGATATATGGATATCTCCCATAACCAGCAACTTAGGCCACAAATACTATCTGGTATTTTTAGATGATTTCTCTCACTTTCTTTGGGTCTATCCACTCAAACTCAAATCTCAAGTGTTCTCCAAATTTGTTGAGTTTCGTACCCTGGTTAAAACGCAATTTGAAAAAGACATAAAATTATTTCAATTTAATAATGGCCGTGAGTTTAATAATTCACTCTTTCATAATTTTTGTGCAGCTAACGACATAATTTTTCATTTCTCAAACCCCAAACCTCCCCTCAAAATGAAAAAGCCGAAAGAATTCTCTGAACCATTAATAATTTGATTCGTACCCTCCCTTTTCATGCGTCTCTCCCCTTTTTTTGTTTGGGTATATGCATTAAAAATGACAGAAAAAATTCTCAGCATTCTACCTACCCGTGCGATTCAAAATAGGACACCCATCGAAATTCTCAACTGTCGGATCCCCACCTATGACCACCTTAGAATTTTCGGTTGTCTATGTTACCCAAATATGATATCCACGACACCTCACAAATTAGCACCCCGGTCTACTCTGTGCGCCTTCCTCGGTTTTTCATCAAACCATAAGGGTTACTTGTGCTATGAACTCTCCACCGACAAAATTATAATTTCTCACCACATCACCTTTGTAGAATATGTCTTCCCGTTTGACAACATCAAAAAAATTCGAGTCACTGATTACCAATTCCTCGAAGATTCGGACCCATCACCGCTTTTCCAATAGGAATTCTGTCAGGCGTCCACTGTTCCGGCAGCGGCAGACTCATCAACTGCCACCACCGGTAGTCCAGTCACTGGTGGTGACACCACCCTCACTGTCCCATCATTGTCTTCCACCACCAAAAATCGCCCCACTGTATCCCTATCACATTTCCGCTATTTGTCACGACCGTCATCGACTGCTACCACCATCGGCAGTCGGGCCATTGACAATAACCA
The DNA here is from genome assembly GCA_029783415.1 of Anisodus acutangulus. Taxonomy (NCBI): domain Eukaryota; kingdom Viridiplantae; phylum Streptophyta; class Magnoliopsida; order Solanales; family Solanaceae; genus Anisodus; species Anisodus acutangulus. The sequence goes on from CM056497.1 coordinate 2,189,832, forward strand.
CACCACCAGTCACCGGAACCCCCATCGCCCAACCGCTGTGTTTTCACCATCGAACCACATCATCTCCGACCCTCCAGTTCGACACCCTTCCCTCGACTTATCTCCAGTCACCGAAAAACCAAACTCATCGATAACCTAGTTCGGCCCCGACCCACCGCCGTCACCATATCCAACAACACCCATCCAACCCTCGACCCAACTCGGAGCCCCGACAGACACCACCACAACACCACAACCACTATCATGCCCAAAAAATACACACCAGACACCCCACCACCAGTTCCTGCTCCCCACCCAATCCGCTGGTCAGATCCCTGAACCAGCAACTCCCTCAAAATACCGAAAATACCCCTGCCCCCACCCACCGTATGGAAACACGTGCTCAACATGAGATTTTTAAACCCAAAGTCCAGTTTAACTTGTCCACCCAAACCGTTTCACCAATACCTAAAAACCCAAAATTGGTCAAACTAGATCCGAATTGGAATGCGGCCATGTGTGAGGAATTTAATGCTTTAACGAAACAACACACTTGGGATTTGGTTCCTAGGCCGGAGGGGGTGAACGTGATCCGATGCATGTGGCTTTTTTGTCACAAATATAGAGACAGTGGTGAGCTCGAGAGGTATAAGGCGAGACTTGTGGCTAATGACACTCATCAACAGGGGGGTATAGATTGTGGTGATACATTCATTCTGGTTGTTAAACCGACCACCATTCGCACAATTCTGAGCATTTCTACGGGTAAGCACTGACCTATTTATCAGCTTGATGTGAAAAATGTGTTTCTACATTGGAATTTGAAAGAAACGATTTATATGCATTAACCACCTGATTTTGTCCATCCAGCCGCCCCCAGTATGTATGTCGTCTCCGTAAGCCACTTTATGTCTTGAAACAGGCCCCTTGCGCGTGGTATGATCTCTTTGCACAATATATTTTGCAGCTTGGGTTTGTATGCAGCAAGTGTGATAATTCTCTATTTATTTTTCATAGAGGTAGTAGCATTGCATCTTTGTTATTATATGTGGATGATATTATGCTCACTGCCTCATCTGAGTTATTAAAAAATGAGATCATTGCACTGCTCAAAACAAAATTTGTTATGACTGACTTGGGGAAGTTGAGCTATTTTTTTGGGATTTCAGTGACCAGATCCGCAGACACTACGTTTCTTTGTCAACGTAAGTATGCAGAGGAGATTGTGTATAGGGCTAAAATGGCAAATTGAAAGATCATGTCTACTCCAGTTGACTCAAAATCAAAGCTTAGTGCTTTGGATGGTGATCCAGTGTCAGATCATACCCTATACCGGAGTCTTGCAGGTGCCCTATAGTACCCGACTTTCACTAGACCTAATATTGCTTATGATGTTCAGCAGGTATGCTTATTCATGAATGCCCCCATTGAGCCTCATTTCACTGCCCTTAAACGTATCATTCGATACGTTAAAGGTACATTTGATTATAGATTACATCTCTACCCCTCAGCACCGACCAGATTGTTGTCGTATACGAATGCTGATTGGGCAGGTTGTCCAGATACGCGGCGATCTAACTCAGGCTATTGTGTGTTCTTGGGGGATAATCTCATAACTTGGTCTACCAAGAGACAAATCATATTATCCCGTTCGAATGTAGAAGCAGAGTACAGAAGAGTTGCTAATGTTGTTGCTGAGATCTGTTGGCTACGAAACCTTCTTTTGGAGCTTCAGTGTCTGTTGCGTAAGGCGTCTCTGGTTTATTGTGATAACATATCCGCCATCTATCAATCTCATAATCCGGTTCAGCATTAGCAAACCAAGCATATTGAGATGGACATCCACTTTGTTCGTGATAATGTTGCTCTCGGTCATGTCAGAGTATTACATGTGCCTTCCTCTTATCAGTACGCGAATATATTCACTAAAGGCCTTCCTAGACAACTCTTCCTTGACTTCAGATTCAGTCTTAGCGTCCAGCCTCCTCCCGCTCAAACTGAGGGGGTGTATTAGCACGTGTATGTACAATATAATTACCATATGTTGTGTTGTATAATTATGGTAGAATTAAGATCCTTGTTATAGAAGGATTCAACATTGTGTGTGTGTGTGTGTGTGTGTGTATATATATATATATATATATATATATATATATATGTGTGTGTGTGTGTGTGTGTGTGTGTGTGTGTGTGTGTATTAATGAGAAAGGCTTCCCAATGGAGATTAATACATTTCTACAATTGCTTATCACAAATGTCGACGATTGACTCTCAAGCCATAGCGAAGAAGTAAAGAAGGAATGATTGAACGAAGTCGTTAAAGGCGGGCAACCATTCTTTCATTTGATCAAAGACATCCAAATTGAAGCCGGAGTAATTCAATCAACTCGAAAAGAGAAGAGCATTCGGAGGGAAATTTGCTTGTGGTCTGAGGTAAGATTATGTAATAGTAGATGTTTATGCATTTTTTATTAGCAATTGTAAATTGAAAGGATGTTAGTCGTGATTTTTGCTTACACTACCTCATATAAGATTATTAATTTAAAATTAATGTATTTATAAATATTGTACAAGTTATTTGGATTATTACATTCGTGAAATAGAAATTGGTTAAGCATTCCAATCCGCATCTTTTAAATTCAATTTATTTGTGCTCAATATTTTATAGGTATAGTTACTACTCCATGGTTATGCCTTCTCAAGCTGCTCATATTTTGTATGAAAAAAAATTAAATTTGATTATTAGTGACAAAATTCATATCTAAGTTTAACTTTTTTTCCCGTATAGTATTTGTTGTTAAATGAGGTATGCGTTTTAGTCACGCGCAAAGCACGTACACCGAAACTAGTCGTTAAATAAATGGTAAAATGGAGTTTAATGCGGGTATATTACAGTGACATTTTTTTTTACGCATTTTGATTAATTTTATGGGATATTTATTCTCTCTAACCAATACATGTATTGAGTAATTCTGTCCACCAAGGATTGAATATATAAGAAAAATTCACTCAGTATTTTTATCGTTGTTAGAATTTAAACTCGAGAATTCATGATTCTTAACTCACTTCATTGACTATCAAATCAGACCATGTACAATTAATAATATCATAGTGACTAAGATTACGCGGTTATTGACGATGGATTGCACTGGGATTTCAGGAAAATCAAATTTATGACTCTTTTGATTAAATTAGATTGCATTTGGATTTTCTTGAATCTCAGGAATTTTGACTAAACTTACAATCTTTAGACATGATAGTAACGGTTAACCTATGATTTGTCATTGCAATTACTTGTGGAGTCGACTTTTAGCATCCATTCACTGCAAGTTTAATTTTTCAAATTTCATTTAATCATAAAGAAACTTGATTAAATCACCCGTTATATCTCCTCAAATTACCCTTTATCTTTCCTCATGTTTCTTTTTAAATCATATATTAGAGGAAGGGTAGATATAAAAGTTGCCCTCTTAGTTTTAAAAAAACAATATTTCTTTTGAATCAAATTGACTTGGTTAAAACGACGCTCATTTCGGACAGTACAGAGTACATTATCATCCTTCAAGGAAAGGAAACCATGTAACACCGGCTAGTGAGCATTTTTTTGCACGGATTTCCCTTCAAACGCACTTGTCTTTAATTTTTGCCCATGATGTCTGTGGTCTTTAATTTTTATTTACGCTACTTATTTAATGAAAATATTCACAAAATGTCCCAGTATGGAGGTGTGAGAGGTTGGTTATGGACGGGTTCATGAGGGGTAGAGGTAGGCCGAATAAGTATTGGGGAGAAGTGATTAGACGAGATATGGCGCAGGTGCAACTTACTGAGGACATGACCTTAGATATGGGGTTGTGGATGACACGGATTAGGGTAAAAGAGTAGTCGGTAGTCGAGCGTAGTTCTACTTACGCTTGCAAACTGGTAGTTGTAGTGTTATTACTGTAGGTCCGCTTAGCCTATCATACTAATAAGCGCGGTATGACTTTATAATCCTCTGTAGTTTGATTTCTGCTACTATGTGTTCCCTAGTGTACTTTGTGTAGCTTATTTACATGCGCTAGTTACTGCTTACTTTTTCAGAATGCGCTATAATGACTTATTTGATTTTGATATCAACGTTTTCATACTGACCGGATCTGACCGTTTATCTTGCTTTGCTTGTGCTTATGCTCTGTCTTGAGCCGAGGATCTCTCGGAAACAACCGCTCTACCTACCAAGGTAGAGGTAAGATCTGCGTACACTCTACCCTCCCCAGACCCCACGTTGTGGGATTTCACTGGATATGTTGTTGTTGTTGTATTCACACCTGCTTCGCAAGGAATGATTTCTGTAATAGTTTTGTCTTCAGAAACTGAACTTTTACCTCGTTCGGCATAAATTATGTAGGAATTAAGTTATGTGGTATAAGTTTTGTAGTATTTTTCAGATTATATTGAGTGTTGAAAGTTTTTTCTTGTTTGACATAATTTGTGTAGATGTTATGATACATATGCCGAAGTTAAACGTAAATTATGCCAAACGAAATCTAAAATTATGTCATTTTTCAGATTATGTTGAGTTTTGAAAGTTTTACCTTGTCCGACATAATTTGTGTGGATGTTATGATACATATGCCGAAGTTAAACGTAAGATATGTCTTTAAGATATGTCTTGAGAAGATAAATTAGGCCGCGCCAAAAATGTTGAATGACAAAAATTAAAGATCACAAATTTGAGGGACAAAAATTAAAGACCACCCCGAAGTTGGGACATTTGTGTGAATGACCGCTAGTGAGGTTCCCAAAAATTAAGCCCAGCGTTTCTTGGGCTAACTGTTCGTGCTAGAAATGGGCCACTAAAGGAATTATCTAGGCCTTACTTTTCAAACGATGAACTAAAGGATTTGCCAAATTTTAGCCACACGATTGAGACTTTCAACTTTCTGTGCTGATGCAAATTTCCTTTTAAGGCAATTATGTGATTTTATCCTTATTTTAAAAAGTAGTCCAAATATAGCCCCGGGAGTTGAGACAAAAAAAACATTAGTCTATCGTCTAAAGTTTACACGATAGCCTAATATTACGCAAATTTCCTAATTTTTTTCTCATGAAATTTTCAATTTGCTCAAAGAGATTTTTAGATCATGAACGTATTTGTGCTTGTCTCCCTCCCTTTGATTTAAGGAGAGGAAACGTGCATCTAAGCAACTTGCTATCTCTCTCCTTATCATTACTTCTCCGTTCTAATTTATATGATATAGTTTGGTTGGATGCGAAGTTTAAAAAATAAAGGAAAACTTTTGAATCTTATATCTAAAACAAACCAAAAATATTTGTGTGGTTATAGATTATCTCGTTAAACGTAAAATGTAAAGTTTAAAGTTAAATTATTGTCAAATAAGGAAACACTACAAGAAAGTATAAAATTGACAACAAAACTTTAGGAACAATAAATATATTGTTGCTAAAAAACGTAAATGACAACAAAAGTTTAATATATTGTTGCCAAAAAAGATAAATGGAAACAAAACTTTAAACTTGTTGTTGCAAAAACTTTTCGCATCGGAGGTTATTGCAACGGCATGCAACAATTTTTGTTGTTGCGGAAAATTCTTTTGGCAACAACATCCAATATATGACAACAAAAAATGTTGTTGGCAAATATCTTTCTTTTTATAGTGTAAATGTGTCATTCTTTTTTAAACTGATTAAAAAAAGTGTCATATAATTTGGGACTAGTATTTTTTTTAAGATAAGTTGTAATAACATCAAGGTTAAAATTAAACTCAACGAGGAGAGGGGAATAAATTAAAGATGTGGAAAAAGCCTTCATTTCATGTATCCAAAGCATATTATAAAGTGCAACTTAAACTCTAATACTAATACAAATCCTTCCCTTTATTATTATGTTCAAGAAGGAAGTAGGCAAAGGTGCATTTATACTTGCACCTCTTGTATTCCTATTCAGTTACTTAGATTACAACAACAACAAAATCAGTGAAATCCCATAATATGGAATCTAAAGAGGATAGAGTGTACGCAAACCTTACCTCTATCTTGATAGATAGAGCAATTATTTCCGAGAGACCCTCTATTCAGTTACTTAGATTATATTCCTAAAACAGTTAGTTTGGGCGACACGACATCGTCTCAGTTGGTCCAGCTTGTCTTGCAGACTGCATACAGTAACAAAGTGGAATAAGTCATATACTCATATTTATGCTATAAATTGATCAGTCATTTTATGTAACGGTAATTAATTAGCAGAAATAATTAAGAATATATTAGGGCGCCACCTGAAAATAAACTTCTAGCTTCTTTCTGAGTACAACATATTCTCTCTTTAATTGCTGGAAAGTTCTCTTGCATCTGTTTCAATTCATGGAGAAAATAAAGAAGTAAAAAACAATCACGTAGGAGTAATAATAATAATAATAATATAATATAATATAATATAATATAATATAATATAATATAATATAATATAATTTAATTGAGAATAAGAAAGGCACTAGCATCCAACAATCCAAAGTCCAAATTAATGATGCATCCTTGATTCCCCGACAGACAGCCCACCTAAAATAAAGTGTAATTAAAGACATTTTTCCGCAACAAAAATTGACTTCCAATTTGTTCCTTAATGGTTTGAAATTTTCGAATTTGTTGTAAAGTTTAATAGTAAAGGAGATCGAATATATGTCGTTTCATATTTCAACGTATTTCTAAGTATGTAGCATTTCATATAATTACAAAATTTAAACATGACTAGCGTACTTGTGATGCATGAATGCGTCAATAGTTTATGATTTTGTCCGGCAAAATCAAAGGATACTTTAATGAAGAAAAAGGTTATTTTACGGATCAATTTTAACATGTGATAGCAGATTACTTATTATTATTATTATTATTATTATTATTATTATTATCAGGCTACTAGAAATTAATATTTACTAAGAACTTTATCGATAATTACGTAACAAGTGATCTAAATGTATAAATATTTTTAGAATTATTTTAGTAGAGTTCCAACCGCTAAGGTAGCGTCACATGCATGGGAAAAGGTGAAGAAAAGAGTCAAAAAGAAAAATCATATCGACAACTGCAAGAGTATATAAAGAACCATATTAAAGTAAATTCTAGATAACCCAATAGCATGTAAGAGCATCTTGTAAGGCATCCATTACGAAAAGTTCAGAGGATTTTTGGGTATAAATATTAAGAGTAAGAATATGCAAATATTAAATGGAGTCGTAATTAGATACATGCATCAATGCACACGATATAAGTTCAGTTTATATGTATTGACTAATAGTGAAAATAGTTTACACCATTACATTATTCAAAAGATGCTCATAATAATAAGTGACATTAGTAACTTAAAAAAATAAGACCGGTAATCTATTATAATAGTGGATTAAATTATACTTATAGAGTAAAAATTCTTTATACTATTAATCTATATTATATTAAAAACACGAAGAATTTTAGAAATGTTGATTGAACTTTTTGATCTTCATTAAAAAAACTCTACAATAGACAAAATTATCATTTTACTATTTTTATCAATTATTATTTAATTATCTTTATAATATTAATAGACATGTAAATTTTTCCATAATATTTCGAAGCCTTATATGTATCAAACAAATTTTCCGGTACGATGAAAAGAAAAAGGAAAGAAAGTAAACAAGTAAAAGGAAAGAAATAAAAACGCCAAAAACATAAAATCAGAATTATGACGTATTTACCAGAAAGGATTAGCGTGGTTTGGGACAAAAGAATTTTGTTTGGGTTAGGAAATTTATTAGAAGGGTTTTGATGTTTGGGTTTTCTATATCATACAATGTAAAAAATATAATTTTATTAGTTAGTAAGTAATAAACTAGGTACAAAATTACTAAAGTAAGAAATTAATTTAATCAATATCTATATCTATATTTATATTATATTAAAAACACGAAGGTCCTTAGAGAAATATCTTCGCATTTTTTATTATTTAATATTTAGTAATAGTCATTTAACTATTCCCTAATATTTAACATAATTAGTTAATTATTTTCCTAATATTTTAAAATTTTGATTCCATTTGAAAGACAGCTTAGATTATTGGTTATTGTAGTGGGAAAAAATACACATCGAAATAGATTATGCTTCTGGTTTTTGTTTACCATCAAAGAGTCGGTGCTAATTCTTTTGTTCTATTAAATAGTGCATGTTTTTCCCTTAATTGACACATCAATTGGGACAGAGAAAATATATATTTTGTGTTGCATAATGTGTCTATGCTCATGATGAAATTTCAAATAGATATCTTTTTTTATTTATTTACGTAAAATTCACGCGCAAAACACGCACACTAAACTAATTGTTATATAATAAGTTAGATCCAATAAAGATTACCCTTCCACATTTCCTGCTCGCCAGTATTCGCTGAACTGTGTACATTCAATTTTGACCTTCTTGGCTCCAATGCTGCACAACACAGAAAAATATACAATTGTTAGTTAATTTGAAGAAACGGACTTGTCCATTTCATTAATATATATCTAGTTTATCATAACACTACTATCCATCTTGTTTCTAACCTTGAACTACTGCCCTTGAACTGGTGCATATAGTTGTCTAGCTTTGTAAAATCAAGAGGTTGTTTTTCCCTAAAAGAAACATATCCAACAAAATTCATTAGATCATCATTCGATGAGTTATGTCAACATGTATATATGTAGACTTAAAAATATTTAAAATCAAACTCACAGTGCCTGGTCAATGCTATGGATTAAACGAGCTGAATCTTTATAAAACAAAGTAACAATTTCCTCCACAAAATTAGGATTAGCATCATCTTGTAGCTCTTCCAACTCAATGAATTGATCGTCAAGATATCCCTACACCCATAGAGTATTAATAAGGACTAATTATTGTTTGAAGGGGTAACGATTATGGAAAAATCAAATATTATATCTTTTTTGTGGGAGGGGGAGGGGGGAGGGTAATTAAGACCAAATATAGTTTGAGGGGGATCTTAATAAAACGCGACCAAATTTAGGGGAGTTTTTATTTGTTATTCTGCCTATTAATTTTGGTTTCAATAGTTTTAATTGCACAATGGAATTAAGTATATAACTTACAAAAAGAAGGAATATTAACGCATGCAAAAACTAAAGATTTAAAGCTATGAAAATATAGGCGGAGTTAGAATTTAAAATTTTAAAATAGATTCTTTATTTGCCACTGAATCTATAACTCATTTTAATTACTTGTTTCGCAATTATATATGTATATATATTTAATATATTTCATAATATAAATACAGAATCCATACAAAAATTGAATTTGTTAAACTGTCATCTAATTTGTAGCTCCGTCCCGAGAGAACAAAGGAAAGCAAAGGAAGAAAGAGAGAAACCTGATCGAAAAGGGACTGCCTAAGGTTGGCAACTTGCCGACGCAAGTGATTATTTCTTTCCATACGAGTAACGATGAATTATAGAGAGTGATTGATAGAAAGATACTAATACTTAGAAAGTATGCTGAATATTGAGAAGGGAATGCATAATGGTATAGTAAAAGATGGTTTATATAGGAGCAAAAAGGGACCATTGGGCGAATTTACCTTAGAAATTGTGGGTTCATCTAACCCAATAACTTTTTCTTAAATTTTATACATGTATAAAAAATTTACTACAATATTTTTTATAAATATTGATTCATTTGAATCTAATAATTATTGTATGTTATTTGAGGTCGTTATAGAAATTTATAAACTTCAAATCTCTAATCCATCTCTAACTGTTGCGGAAAAAGATTAATGACTCTGGACGAAGTGTCTAGAAAAGTACTAGGCTTCACGCACTGACACTTGTTAACTTTTTTTTTTCCAAGACATGAAAACTTATAACTTAGCATCAACTAGGTTTTATAGCATACTATTTCTTATTATAATTTATAGTTTGTCAGATATAATCATATTTTCATGAAGATCCCATTCTTGGTCCATATATAGTTGAGAGTGAAGTTAAATCTCCCTGATATTTAAAAGGTTATTCGTAGAATTGGGGCGTATCAAAGAAAATTGTGTACAAATTGAGCGCAAAGTATATATTTAGGATGACTTACATTGATGTAACTCATGATTTAAGAGTCCAATATGGAAGTTGACTGGGGAAAATTGGAAAACAGTAGCATTCCTTAAGTGACTAAATGAGGAAAACAGAATTGATAAACGAAAGCCCAAATTTGGAGTAAGATAAAAATAAACAAAACCCAATGATTAACGTATGAAAATAATTGAGAATGAAGTATTGGAGAAGAGATCAATTATAACTCTATTCCCTTTTACCGCTTTCTTTCCCCTATTACCTAAATTCTTTTTTCTGGAAAGAATTTGGGAATTGTATGATCACATCTCACCCATTGTTAAATTACAACAAAAAAAGCTTACTAGTAGAATTGTTGGAGCCTGAGAATTGAGCCACATTTTGTATATATAGGAGCCTCTACTCTCAAAACTTATATTTTTTTTATAGTAATGGCGTCGGGTCTACTTGCGCACATTTTGACTAATTTCACAGGGCACCTGTTACCTCCCACTAGCACAATGTAACTTTGTTCAACAAAGCTGGGACAAATGAGGAAAAAAAATCACCTAGTGCTTCATTGATCACTAGGCCACAATCTTAGGTGCCAACAATGAAATTTCTTTTTAGCCTTTCCCCGGACCCAGCGCATAGCAAGAACTTAATGCACCGGACTGTCCTTTTTTAGACGGATTAATTGGGTCACAAAATAGGTACCGGACAGTGGCGAAGAACAAACAGAAAAAGTAGGAGCAGAATATGTTTATCGGCTTCCTTTTTCCCAAAAAAGAACAAAGGCTATTTATAAATTTTCGATTCCCTTGTCATGATACTATGTTGATAAGAATTATAGTCCTTGTCCAAAATACTTTATTGGCAACTTTTTTTCTTCTTCTTTTTTTTTAGTAGTATTAAGCTGACATTACCCGATCATATAGCTTTTTGTTATCCCCTTTATTTCTGCTCCGGAGAATTAAACTTCCTATGGAAGTTTCCTGGAGAACTATCCCATCTTTTCTCAATAATGGAGTACAAGTTTATCAATTTTGCATGAAGAATGTGCTTTCAAGAGAATAAATAAACTGCAAATTTTTAGCATAGATGCAACCATACCAAAGTTAGCTTTTAGGGTGACCGTATCAAATCTGCTCACCCTATCCAAACAAATTCTTTTTTGTTGGTAGGCGTTGTTGATACGTGAGAGTTACACTTAAACGAAATAAAGATGTATATATATGCACATGTCTTTTTAATATACTAGTCTTAGTACGTGAATTGTACGTGTGCATCACGTGAATCAATATATAATTTATATAAGAAGAATACATTTTTCATTTTTCATTAAAATAAATACAATTGCCTAAATGATGAAAATTAAATGAAGACACAATAGTTAAATTCAATATTTACTGAATATTCAAACAATGTGAATTAAATTGAATTGATTATATATTATTTGTAACTATAGATATTCTAGTATATGAGAGATAAATATATTATGTTGTTGTATCTCACATAATATCTCTTTATAGCGTATGTCACGTTCCCTTATATTGTTTTAGTTGCTTTAATATGAATGAAATTTTTTGTTATAAAAAATTGATACTTAAAACTTTTAAAAGTGTAACATAAAATTGTCCATGTAAAAATATGTTGTATCACATATAATGCAACATTGACTATGTTTTATTAGAACTTTCATGGAATAATTAAATCCTAGCGCAAAGGACAAAGATAATCTTGAATTAGTAACATCTTTAATTGAAATGAGTCAAAATGCCTAACAAATTCTCCTTGACTAAACGAAATGATCCAACTAATCTATATTATATTAAAAGTATGAAGAGCCTTAAAAATGTTGATTGAACTTTTTGTCATTCATTAAAAATTCTCCAATAGACAAAATTGTCATTTATTATTTTTCTCAAATTATTATTTCTTACTAAAATTATATAAGAAGTCCTAATATTTAGGACTTTGAAATAAATATTATCTGGGACAAAATTTTAGTACTACGTTTTCTCTTTCTTATAACATTAGGTTTTCACATAGAATAACTATATTGTTAAGAGCCCCCACATCGAAAATGGAATGAGAATTTTGGCTCATTATATGGACTTGGACAATACTCCCCTCAGAAGCTAGCTTTTGGGGTTGAGTTAGGCCCAAAATTCATTCTTTACATGGTATCAGAGCCAGACTCATTCCAATTCATTGTTCACCGATGTTGGGCCCCCAAATTATATTATTCACGCTCAAGTTAACAAGGTCTGGGTGTGCAGAGGAGTGTTAAGAGTCCCACATCGGATATAGAATGGAAACATGGACTCCTTATATGGACTTGGACAATCATCACCCTACAAGCTAATTTTTGGGGTTGAGTTAGGCCCACGATCCATTCTTTACATGGTATCAGAGCAAGGCCCATTCCAATTCTTTGTTCACCGATGTTGGGTCTCCAAATTATATTATCCACGCTCCAGTTAACGGGGTCTGGGCGTGTGGAGGAGTGTTAAGAGTCCCACATCGGAAATGGAATGAGAATTTGGACTCCTTATATGAATTTGAATAATACTCCATGCATAAGCTAGTTTTTTGGGTTGAGTTAGGCACAAGATCCATTCTTTATATATATATAAGAATTAAGATATCCAAACGTTGATTTTTCACTATGACTACGGAGGACCAAACTTTGTGGACTTGTGGTTGAGAACTGGAGGTCTTTTTAAGAATTCTATAAAATTTGATTCTATTTTTTTTTATTCCTACAGGTTTAGTGTTTTCTTTTACAGTGATCAAGCACTGGTTTATATTTATTTTAATTTTGTATAATTTGTTAGTCTTCAGGATAGTTATATTAACTTGATTTTTTGTGAATTTTATTTTCGGTAAATACTAGAATTATCGCCTTCTACTGTTTTAATTTTGTATAATTTGTTAGTCTTTAGGACAATGAGTATTGACTTGATTCTTTATGAATTTTGTTTCAAGTGAATTTTAGAATCATCGTTCTACTGATCGAGGTTGGCCTCGATCAAATAATTGTGATGTTGATTAATCGATTACGTAAAATCAATTTAGAAGCAAAATTATAGATTTGAGTTTTCTTCCATCGTAAATTTCAGGTTGTCTCTTCTACCCTACCATACTCCTTTTTGTTATTGTTAATTTGTTGCAAGTAGTTGTGTTATTATTCTGCTCATACATAGTTGGTTTTTCCTGTAATTACCTTATTCCTTAGAGTGTATTTTCTTGTATCAATGCCAACATAATTTTGACTTATGATATTAACTGTATTTAATTTTGCTCCTTAATTGTCAGGGTGTCAAGGAGATGAGTTATCATGTTTGCTTCTTTGTGAATTTTGTTTAAAGTGAACACTAGAATCACAGCCTCCTACTAATGGAGGTTGACCTCGATCAAATAATTATAATGTTGATTAATTTGTTACGTAAAATATCAATCAGTGACCAAACTATCGATTAGTTTTCTTCCACAGCAAAATTCAGGTTGTCGTCTTCTATCCTATCATATTTTTTTTGTTATTATTAATTTGTTGCAAGTAGTTGTGTTATATTGTTATGCTCATATATAATGTAGTTCATTTTTCCTGTAATTAACTTATTCTTTAGAGTGTATTTTCTTGTATCAATATTCACTTTTTACTTAGGCTTAGGATTCAGTTTATTTAGGCTTAGAATTCAGTTTATATTTAGAATTCGATTACACTACGTTGTATCTTTCTTTACTTATATTTAAAATTCACAAAATTGTCGTCGGCTACAAAGGAGAAAATTAGATTTAGGATTCAACAATAATATCACTTTACGCTAAGGACTCTTTTATCAGTTAGTTACATACTTTAATTTTCTAAGATTTTAAATTCAAAGCACTTTTATAAAAGAAGTCAGTATTCCACATTCTTTAACATAATATTATGATAGTATTGATGACTACGAAGCTGAACTTTCACTTGATTTGAGGTAAACTTTTTATATCTTAGTTTGTTTTTGAAGTTACGTAATAATAAATGATTGTGTGTTCTTGATAGACAATGCAAATTAAAAGGTTGTCAATTGTGATTTTTGTATAATTTCTCATATAAGAATAGTATTCGTTTAAAACTGATTTATTTAGCAAATTTTGTACAACTTGAATCTTGCGGTGGAAGAAAACTAATCGACAGTTTGATTAATAATTTGAGAAAAATAATAAATGACAATTTTTTTATTGGATAATTTTTTAATGAAGTATAAAAAGTTCAATCAACATTTCTAAGGGTCTTCGTGCTTTTAATATAATATAAATTTATAAAAACAGTATAAGAATTTTGTAAGAAATATTTTCCTTGATTATTTCATTCCAAAGGGGTAGTAAATATACTCATAATACAAACATAATTCTAGGCTAGAATAATGGTAATAAATGACTAAATATACACCTATCATATACACAATATACACAATTATGACCAAATATTCTATCACACCCCCGCAGTCGAAGCGGGAGGTGGGCGTATGCTGAGACTGTCCCAAAAATCTTCAAATAGAATCAGCGGAAGACCTTTTGTAAAAATATCGGCGATCTGATAGCGTGACGGGACATGTAAGACACGTACTTGTCCACGAACAACCTTTTCGCGAACACAGTGAATATCCAACTCAATATGTTTAGTGCGTTGATGTTGAACCGGATTCCCTGAGATAAATCACACTAACATTATCACAATAAACCAATGTCGCCTTCGGAACCGAACAGTGGAGCTCCAAAAGAAGGTTCCGTAGCCAACAAGATTCAGACACCACATTGACAACTCATCGGTATTCTGCTTCGGCACTGGACCAGGACAAGGTAGCTTGCCGTTTGGAGGACTAAGATATCAAATTGTTACCAAGAAATATACAATAACCAGACGTGGAGCGCCTGGTATCCGAACATCCACCCCAATATGCATCTGTGTAAGAAATGAGAGTGGTGGTCGAAGATGGATATAGATGCAAGCCATGATCGAGGGTGCCCTGAATATAGCGCACAATGCGCTTGAGAGCATGCATGTGATCCTTCATCGGGTTATGCATGAATAGACAAACATGTTGCACATCATAAGATATGTGGGGCCTCGTGAAAGTAAGATATTGCAGGGCTCCTACAAGGCTGCGGTAATGTGATGGATCCGCATATGGCGTGCTAGAAGTAGCACTCAACTTTGGTTTAGTATCAACCGGAGTGGAGGGCGGCTTACACGAGGGCATGCCAGCTCATTCAACGATCTCTTCTACATACTTCTTTTGAGACAGAAATAAACCACCTGCATGACATGTGATAGCTATCCCCAAGAAGTAACTCAATGGCCCTAGATCTTTCATAGCAAATTCTGAACCAAGAAGAGACATAATAGACTTGCGAAGAGCATCAGATGAAGCAGTTAAGATAATATCATCCACATACAAAAGGATGTAAGCTATATCATGTAAAGTCCGGAAATAAAACAAAAAAAAATAAAAAAAAATAAAAGAGAATTATTTAAACCCCTCTCCCAAATCCTAAAACTACCCCAACTAAAACACGCTCAGCCCACATCCCTAAACCCTCACACCTCTTCCCTTATTTCATTCACATGAATTCCCCACTGTTGCTCCCTCACATCCCTTTTAATATGTTGCACATACCCAACACACACAACCACGATATATAACACAACACACAAGAACCTCGAAGAAAAAAAAAATCTACAGAAAAAAATGCAGAGAGCAATTTAAGAGTTTCAAAAAGGTTTTGGTTGAAAGATAAGTTGGAGTTGAGGTTTTGTTCGCGGTTACGAAGCAACAAAGGTGAGTTCTCTCACTCAAATATTCTTAGTATAATTCTTTGTTTTGAGTTACAATATATGTTAGAACATAATATGGATGCTGAAAGAATGATCATGAAAAGAAAAAGAACAAGGAGGTAGTATAACTTGAGATGAATTATTGATATGATCTTGTAACTAGTTTGGATCATGTGATTACAGGCTGTTTTGCTGAGTTATCCTTGCTAGAATTGGATGAAATTTTACAGGGTTGTACATCTTTCTTTCACTGTAAGATTGAGTCCAAACGGGGCTAAAACTGACATACGGTTTGAGAGTTATCGCTGTTTAAAGTTTCTGCCTCGGATCGATTTGAAATTCGGAAGGGCAGAATGTATAACAAAACAAAACTGTGTGAATCGGCAATGAATTTGAAAGTTTGTGCTGAATAAAAGTTGTATATTTCTATGTTATTGACAGTTTGAGACTTTACGGGAATCGATCCGACTTACGGAAAAAAGTTATGACTGTTTTAAGATTGTGTCCTGTCTTTATAAAAATCTGGCGAGGTAGTTTTCTTAAAGATGTTTCTTTCGTGAAGTTGTACTAGTTACACTAAGTATTTACAGAGGAAACTTGATATAGCGATAGGTCCCCGTGTTATCATTGATTCGGCATAAGAAATAACTTATTTGGGGTTACGGATTGAGAGTTACAACCCTTACAAGTGAGAAGGGTGAAAAGTTGAAAGAAAGAAATATTACTTGAATTTTTCTGAAAATATGACTAAGTATGGAAGTCTATTATTGTCTTAGTATCATTCATATATATAAATATAATATATTGGATCTGGTTGTACGCACTGCAACAAATATATAATATATTGGATCTGGTTGCACGCACCACAATAAATATATAACATAATATATTGGATCGGGCTGCGCGTTCCGCGATTTCTTTTGTGAATGTGTACCGGTTAAATTAAGCATTCCCTAGGACAAGTTGGGAGAGGATTTTTGTGTTTGAACAATTATTATTGGCTTGTACATTGAAAGTGTTGTAATATGTTTTATAACGTGCTTATTGTGTTTATAATATAATTGTACTTAGAGCATTGTGAGGTTACTTTGAATTGTAAGGCGAGGTCCTCACTCAGCCTTGGATGATAGGGCTGACTCTTTAATCTAACATGTTTCAGGTAAGCGCGATAAATGGAAAACTCCGCAACAGGGCTAGTGATCGTCCCACAGCCTCACTGTTCCACCAATCCATTGCTCCGGGTAGGTTGAAGAATTAAATTTCATTATCTCGGGGAATGCCCCACATGAGACTGTTTTCTTTTAAGATTCGGATGTTTTTATTCTGTATGTGAACTTCCATCTAGTCTGGAAAAATTTGTGGATGCACGAGCATGAGCTCGTGCTTTCATTAAAGAAGTACATGTTTCTATTACACCCGCACTTAGATACATGTTTGATTTAGAAAGAAATGAATTTAAATGGTGCGACTGGGAAGGAATATTTGTCCAGGTGTCATCACGCTCTAAGGGAAGACTTGAGAAAAGTCAGAGCGTGACAAGTTGGTATCAGAGCCAGGTTAGGAGATTCTAAGAAATTTCTTTGAGTTAGGTGTTTGAACAGTTACATATTGCGACGGTGTGCGCGCCACCTTAGTAATAAGTGAACGGAATAACATCCTAAACAGTTTCACTTTCTTCATACTCTTCTCGTGCCTATCTTGAGTCTTTTCAAAGACTTGATTCTCGTACTACCTCCTTCAAAGGATTATGGAAGGGGATTGTGCAACGATAAACTAACTAACATTTATTTTTGTAGATATGATCACAATACGAGTTCCAACCAAGAGGAAAGTGCTCATAGAAACGAAAAGGATAATGTGAGCTCATGAGGAGTTCATGGACTATAGGATAGACTCAGGAGACGATTTTGGTTCATCTATGGATGACACAATCGCACGTTGTACAGATTTGCTTAGGGCTAGATGGAAGAGGCATCTATTTGACCCGCCCTTTTTTGACTATCCGATTGGAGTCATACTACAGATAATAGTCAACTCCATCCCGAGAGATTTCCACTCCTCGTTTAGAAGAGCAAAAATGCTATGTGGAGATAGTAAAGAAGGCTCATTACTCAAATTTCTACGTCAAGTGAAGAAATTCTGGAAGATGAAGGATAGAATGGACGATAGGGCGGTTAAGCCCTTTAACACGTGTTGTAGTAAATGCAAGTTTGAGTTGGAGATCTACAATGGGTGACGGAGAATTATCTGATAAGATTTAGTATAATGTTATGTTATGATGGAGTGAAGTATTATGAATGCAAGAATGAAATAATATTGTTTATTTTTTTCTGGTGTTGCATGCATATGAAGTATAAGAGATTTTTGGGGGTTTAAAATAGACGTCATGTTTTCTAAAATATGGGTGCGCTTGTCTTTATAGAAAATGGTAGATTCACAAGTACCGGTGTTGCGAAGGTCGATCAGAACTATCAGGGGAAGAGCGAGGGGATAATGTCAACCCCCAAGAGTTTCAGTATCGGAATCAAGGGCTCAAGAAGAGGTCCACCATGAAGCTCCTATACCTCCGGTTGAAAGAGTGGTATCTCAAGATAGCGTGGAAATGTTGAAGAAAATGAGAGTCAAGTGGCCCAGGAAACGATGGGACAAAAGTTAGATAGACTTGACTCGAAAATCGGTTAAGTACCAGTGGTCAGAGGCGTGCGAGGCAAGTTTTCAGAAACTGAAGGAGTTATTGACTACTGCGCCAGTACTAACTTTACCATCAGGACATGAAGGATTCACAGTCTATTGCGATGCCTCTAAGGTTGGGTTAGGATGTGTCTTGATGCAGTTTGGAAAAGTTATTGCGTATGCATCTCGACAAATTGAAGATACATGAGAAGAATTATCCAACTCATGACTTGGAATTGGCCGCGGTGGTGTTCGCCTTACGAATATGGAGACACTATTTATATGGGGTGCATGTAGATATATTTACAATTCACAAGAGTTTACAGTATATAACTACGCAAAAAGATTTGAATCTCCGACAAAGAAGATGGTTAGAGTTGCTTAAGGATTATGACCTTAACATTCTTTACCATCCAGGAAAAGCTAACGTGGTGGCTGACGCACTCAGTAGGAGATCAATGGGCATCTTGGCCCACTTGGCAGTACAAAAGAGAGGTATTGTTCGTGAGGTACAAAAATTAGGAAACCTCGGGGTTAGTTTAACTAAGGTCGGCGAAGGCAGGGTGGTGGTGCATGATACCTCTCAGTCTGTCTTAGTTTCGGAAATAAAAGAAAGTCAGTTTGAGGATATAGAGTTTGTTAGGTTTCAGGAGAAGATTCAACAAGGAAAACCTTCACAATTTACATTAGGGGAAAGTGATGGTACCCTTCGGTATAAGGGTAGGTTATGTGTTCCTAAGGTGAGGGAACTAAGAAAGAAGATCTTGAATGAGGGTCACAACACCAGGTATTCCATTCATCCAGGATCAACGAAAATGTATCAGGATTTCAAGACAAACTACTGGTGGGACGGAATGAAGAGAGATATTGCAGAGTTTGTCGGAAGGTGTCTTACGTGTCAACATGTAAGAGGTGAACATCAAAAACCCGGTGGACTACTTCAGGATATTGGTATCCCTATGTGGAAATAGGAGGCGATCCATATGGATTTTGTGACTGGTTTACCGAAAACTAGAGAAGGTTATGATTCTATCTGGGTGATTGTAGATCGGCTTACAAAGTCAGTCCATTTCCTACCGGTCAAGACTACATATCGAGCGCCGCAGTATGCGCAGATTTATTTGAAAGAAATAGTGCGGTTACACGAGATTCCATTATAAATTATTTCGGATAGGGGTTCCCAGTTTACCTCACACTTTTGGCAAAGTTTTCAGCAGGGCCTCAAGACAAAGGTTAAGTTGAGCACGGCCTTCCATCTGCAAAAAGATGGTCAGGCCGAATGAACAATTTAAACATTTGAGGACATGTTGTCGTCTTGTGTGTTGAACTTTCGAGGCAATTGATTGGACCATCTATGTCTAATTGAGTTCGCATACAACAACAGTTTCCATTCAAGTATACAGATGGCTCCGTTCGAAGCATTGTATGGGCAAAAATGTAGATCTTCGCTTGGGTGGTTCGAGGTGGGCGAAACACTACTGTTCGGACCCGAAGACATTCAAGAAACAAACGATAAAGTGCAGATAATTCGGGAGCGGATCAAGACATCTCATAGCCACCATAAGTCTTATGAGGATCATCACAAAAGAGATCTCAAATTTCAGGAAGGGGAGAAAGTGTTTTTAAAAGTCTCTCCAATGAAGGGGGTGATGCGATTTGGCAAGAAACGGAAGTTGAGCCCAAGGTTTATTGGACCATATGAGATCTTATGAAGAGTGGGGAATGTGGCTTACGAACTAACACTTCCACAAGAATTGGAAGCGGTGCATCTGATATTCCATGTGTCAATATTACAAAAATACTTACACGATCCAAGTCACGTCATCCAACCCCAAGAGATATCCTGAACGAAGAGCTTCAATATGAAGAAATTTCGGTAGAAATACTGGATAGACAGATTAAGCGCCTTAGGAATAAAGATATTGCTTCCGTGAAGTTCCTATGGAGAAATCACTCCACAAAAGAAGAAACCTGGGAAGCCGAAGACGCGATGAAAGTCAAATATCCATTCCTGTTTGAGTAATGTAAAAAAATGTGTTAAGTTGTGTTTCATGTGTGTGCAATGTGCGTGTCTATGTGCATGTGTTACGACCTTATTCACATTCGAGGACGAATGTTGTTTAAGGAGGGAGAATCTAAAGTCCCGAAATAAAACAAAAAAAAATAAATAAAATAAAAGAGAATTATTTAAACCCATCTCTCAAATCCTAAAACTACCCCAACTAAAACATGTTCAGCCCACATCCCTAAACCCTCACACCTCTTCCCTTATTTCACTCACATGAATTCCCCACTGTTACTCCCTCACATCCCTTTTAATATGCTGCACATACACAACACACACAACCACGATATATAACACAACACACAAGAACAGAGAAGAAAAAAGTATATATACAGAAAAAAATGTTGAGAGCAATTTAAGAGTTCCAAAAAGGTTTTGGTTGAAAGATAAGTTGGATTTGAGGTTTTGTTCACGGTTACGAAGCAACAAAGATGAGTTCTCTCACTCATAAATTCTTAGTATAATCCTTTGTTTTGAGTTACAATATATGTTAGAACATAATATGGATGTTAAAAGAATGATAATGAAAAGAAAAAGAACAAGGAGGTAGTATAACTTAAGATGAATTATTGATATGATATTATCTTGTAACTGGTTTGGGTCATATAATTATAGACTGTTTTGCTGAGTTATCCTTGCTAGAATTGGACGAAAATTTACAGGGTTGTACATCTCTCTTTTGTGGTCAGATTGAGTCCAAACGGGGCTAAAACAGACATACGGTTTGAAAGTTATTGCTATTTAAAGTTTCTGCCTCCGATCGATTTGAAATTCGAAAGGGCAGAACGTATAACAAAAAAAAACTGTACGAATCGGTAATGAATTTGAAAGTTTATTCTGAATAAAAATTGTAGTTTTCTCTGTTATTGACAGTTTGAGACTTTACAGGAATCGATCCGACTTACGGATAAAACGTTATGACTGTTTTAAGATTGTGTCATGTCTTTATAAAAATCTGGCGAGGTAGTTTTCTTAAAGATGTTTCTTTCGTGAAGTTGTACTAGTTACACTAAGTATTTACAGAGAAAACTTCATATAGTGATAGGTCCCGTGTTACCATCGATTCGGCGTAAGAAACAACTTATTTGGGGTTACGGGTTGAGAGTTACAACTCTTACAAGTGAGAAGGGCGAAAAGTTGAAAGAAAGAAATATTACTTGAATTTTTCTGAAAATATGACTAAGTATGGAAGTCTATTATTGTCTTAGTATCATTCAGGTAATATATATATATATATATATATATATATATGATCGGGTTGCACCCACTACAACAAATATGTAATATATTGAATCGGGTTGCACGCACCGCACCAAATATATAATATAATATATTGGATCGGGTTGCACGCACTGCAACAAATATGTGATATATTGAATCGGGTTGCACGCACCGCACTAAATATATAATATAATATATTAGATCGGGTTGCACGTAGCGCAATAAATATATAAATATATTGAATCGGGTTGCACGCACCGCAACAAATATATAATATAAAACATTGGATCGGGTTGCATGCACCGCAATAATTATATAGTATAATATGTGGGATCGGGTTGCGCGTTCAGCGATTTCTTTCCTGAATGTGTACCGGTTAAAATAAGCATTTCATAGGACAAGTTGGAAGAGGATTTTTGTGTGTGAACAATTATTATTGGCTTGTACATTGAAAGTGTTGTAATATGTTTCATAACGTGCTTATTATATTTATAATATAATTACACTTAGAGCATTGTGAGGTTACTTTGAATTGTAAGGCGAGGTCCTCACTCAGCCCCGGATGGTAGGGCTGACTCTTTAATCTAACATGTTTCAGGTAAGCGCGATAAAGGAAAAACACCGCAAGAGGGCTAGCGAACGTCCCGCAGCCTCACTGTTCCACCAATCCATTGCTCCGGATTTGGTGATGGTCTTTCTTGAATAAATAGGTCGAAGAATTAAATTTCGTTATCTCGGGGAATGCCCCACATGAGACTGTCTTCTTTTAAGATTCGGATGTTTTTATTCTGTATGTGAACTTCCATCGAGTCTAGAAAAAATTGTGGATGCACGAGCATGGGCTCGTGCTTTCATTAAGGAAGACATGTTTCTTTTACTCCCGCACTTAGATACATATTTGATTTAGAAAGAAAATAATTTAAATGGTGCGCCTGGGAAGGGATAGTTGCCCAGGTGCCATCACGTCCTAAGGGAAGACTTGAGAAAAGTGGGGGCGTGACATATCATTACCATGATGGTATATGAAGAGAGAATGATCAGACCTGCTGTTAGAAAATCCAATATTAGAAACATAATCTGCAAACCTCTTGTACCAGGCCCGATGAGCTTGTTTGAGCCCATATAAGAATTTTTTCAGTAAGCACACATGATTAGGATAAGCGGGGTCTATGTACCCCATGGGCTGATACATGTACACCATTTTATTGAGTTCTTCATGCAAGATTGCATTTTTTACATCAAATTGATGAAGCGGTTATGCCTTTGAAAGAGCCAGACTTAGTACCGTGCAGATAATTGCTGGTTTGACCATCGGAATGAAAGTCTCACCGCAGTCCACCCCAACTTGTTGAGTCTTGCCATCACCTACAAGACGGGCTTTATGCCTCTCAAATGTACCATCAGATTTTCTTTGACTAAAAATCCACATAAACCGAATCACATTAACATCAGGAGGACGTGGCACCAAATCCCACGTCCTATTACTAATAAAAGCATTATATTCATCATTGATAGCCATTTTCCAATTCGGGTCATTAAGGGTAGACATAGGATTACGAGGCAACGGTGATTTGATAACATGAGTGTGAAGACCGTATTTTTTGCTTAGTTTAAAAATCTCATGTTGACTACGAGTGACTAGCCGTTGGGCTGGAATTGGAGTTGGTTGGATAAAGGATGTGGTATTGGGCTGACGTGAGATGGATCCGGAGGTCGAGTTTGTGGGGATTGGACTGCACGAGAGTGGGCATGTGCCTGCTGGGCTACCACTGCCTGAGGCTGGCCCGCCACCCAGTGGGCTGCCAAACATTGGGCCTCTAGACAGTGGGCTGCCAGCGAGAGGCACCGCTGGGCTGGCAGCCACTGGCCTCAGGTAGGCTGGCCCAGACTGTTGGGTTTGTGGCTGATAAGTTGGCCCAGACGAGTTGCCCAAATTAAATGGGTTGGCCGAACAGTTTGGGCTTGTTTGTGACGTCAATTGGTGGACCAAATACGGGGGTATGCTATCATCAAGAAATTCGTAGGTAGAAGTCACATAACAATGCATTTTGGAAAATGGAAAATTTGATTCATCAAAAACTACGTGACGACTCACAATGATTTTATTAGAGGATAAGTCGTAACATTTGTATCCACGATGGTTTGACGGATATCCCAAAAAAATACATTGAGTAGACTGGTTTATTGATGGTAGTGGAAGGAAAAATAGGATAATATAAGCACCCGAATACCCGTATGTGAGAGTAAGATGGGCCCCGTAGGTATAAAATTTTGAGAGGGGATTGATAGGCTAATTGTTTGCTCGGAAGTATGTTAAGGAGGTAGGTTGTCATTTGTAATGCATGATGCCAAAATGATGGTGGTAGAGAGGCTGGACAAATAAGGTTCTAACAATGTTATTAATGGTTCAGATTTTTCTTTCCTCTTTTCCATTTTGAGAGGAGATATGTGGACAAGAGAGACGAAAAAATAAACCATTAGCTTTGCAAAAATCCCAAAATTGCCCATTATCAAATTCTCTACCATTATCACATTGAATATTTTTAATATCCCAATCAAATTGAGTGCGGATGAATGATCTAAAGGAGAGAAATGTGGAAAAAACTTGTTACTTTTTAGATAAAGGAAATTTCCACAAAAAATTAGAGTAATCATCCAACAAAAGAAGATAATATCGATGGCTAGAAGAGCTCAAAACGCGAGATGTCCAAATATCACTATGGATAATATCAAAAGGCATAACAATGTATGAATTAGAAGCAATAAAAGGCAATTTAGCATGTTTTCCAATAGGATATGAGCGACAAACATGAGAATTACGCGTTCTAGTACACGCAATAAATTTATTTTGTTTAAGGGAGCAAAAATAGGCACTCCCGGATGACCCAAACGTTCATGCCATAAAGAAGGAGCTAAAACTGCAAAAGTAGATGGTAACATGGCTTGATGTGTGGTTGTGGTGATTGGATAAAGCTCGTCCCGACTATCACATCTCATTAGACGCATCCCCGTCTGAAAATCCTTCATGGAAAACTCAAAATGATCAAATTCAATAGAAACTTAATTGTCAGTAGTAAATTTTCTAACTGAAATCAAGTTTTAATCAATTGAAGAGCATGAAGGACATTCTTTAAAGTTAACGGTCGGTTCGGGGGAGACATGTTTGTAGTACCATAACCTTGAATTGGAATTGAATGACCATTTATGACAATTATACCATGATTATTGCTCAAATTAAAATAGGACGAGAGATTACCTTATGAAGACGTCATATGAGACATTGCTCTAGTGTCCATGTACCCGTTTGCGTTGGGCGAATTAAGCTCAAGAGTCTGCATTGCAGTCTCGATGTCGGTTGGAGTCGCTACTGCCGAGTGGGCTTGCTGCCACTAGTTCGACAGTGGCCCAAGTATGTCGGGTCAGCCGTCATTGGTCGCCACGCCATCGCCGACCGGTGTTTGGTCGCCGCCCATGCCTCCACCTCCGCCCCGTCAGTGACCGCCACCCTTGCCACCACCTCCGTCCTGTCGGTGGCCGCCACCCTTGCCACCACCTCCGTCCTGTCGGTGGCCGCCACCCTTGCCACCACCTCCGTCCTGTCGGTGGCCGCCACCCTTGCCACCACCGCAGTTTTTTCCTCCATTATTGCCATTTCATCCCTTTTGACCACAGATTGGCAGTAAATTTTCAAATTGTGAAGAGTTATCATCGGACGAAGCGGCAACCATAGCGGAATTCGACACGGTGGCTGCCTTTTTGGCAAAACCCGCTTCTTTTAGTATGAACATAGAACGGACTTGGTAAAATGGTGGAAGATGGTTGCTTTGGCGGATGAGCGTACCTACTCCACTATATGCGTCGGAGAGGCCGGCAACCATTTGTAAAATGAGTTGATTGTTAGTTACCGGCGCCCCGACATTCTTGAGTTAGTCCAATAAAATCTTGAGTTGTTGACAATATGCAGATGCATTGAAAAAATCTGCCATGTCAGTGGTGGAGAATTCTTGCTCAAGTGTGACGGCCCGGGAATTTTTACTATCTTGAAAGATGTCATGTAAGCGATCCCCAACCTCCATTGCCGTGGAGTTGGGTTCAAGAATCGTGTGCAACAAATCACTTAAAATTGTGGCATAAATCCATTGGAGAACTGTCGCATCGAGGGTCAACCACAATTCCATTTCATCATCGGTTTTCGGCACCTTCTCCTTGCCTTTTTTCGGCGGAATTATGTGATGGATACCTGGTGTGACCGACAATGAATTTTGAAAAGCTCCGCCCACGTCGCATAATAGACGTTTTCCATCTCAAGAGTGATGGAGATATGTGATTTAATATTTAAAACTGTGAGGGCTGGATGAAAATTTGATTTCGAGTCAGACGTGGCTGAAGGAAGAGGAGGGAAGTCGGCTGCACAAAGGGGGGGGGGCAATGGAGGAGTATATTTTTAGGGTTTAGGAACTTTTCCTAGAATCTAATACCATGTAAAGAATGGATCTTGAGCCTAACTCAACCCCAAAAAGCTAGCTTGTAGGGTGAGGATTGTCTAATTTCATATAAAGAGTCCATGTTCTCCATATCCGATGTGGGACTCTTAACACTCCCCTGCACACCCATACCTTGTTAACTGGAGCATGAAGAATATAATTTGGGAGTCCAACATCGGTGAACAAAAAATTGGAATGAGTAATTTGTCGAACACAGTACTTTGTAAACAATAAGCATAATATGTGCCAAAAAAAAAAAGCATGGTGAAAATAAATGTTGAGTTGCAACGCGGGTGGTCCATTACCCAATTTCCTATTTTAATTCTCCACGTTTAGTTTTGATGAATACCATAGAACTTGTCTTTAAGTTTTGATGGCACCTTTTTATCGCATAAGACTCCAGATGCGAGCCTCCATTTCATCCACCCTGCCCCAATACGATGTGTGACATCGTCATCAATCTCTCTATTCCATTGGATAATAGACTCGAGGTATTTGAAGTTTCCTTTTTTTGGAATGACCTGAGTATCAAGCATCACCTACACGCCTGTCTCAAGATCGCTCCCGTTACTGAACTTGCACTCCAAATATTATGTCTTGATACCTACTTTTTACTCTACTATTTGTGGTCACATCTCTGTCTTTTCTTTCGAGCCGAGGGTCTATCGAAAACAACTTCTCTACCCTATAAAGATATGGGTAAGATCTGTGTATATTCTACCCTCTCAAATTCCAACATTGGTTCGTTGTTGTTGTTGTTGTGATGGTGGTGCAAAACCCAAAGGAACTATACTTGCTTACAGAAATATATCTAATTTATAAAATTCTTTTCGTCTGGGGGTATATAAAAATAAAACCCAATCAATCAAGTGGCATTTTAAAAATACTAAGAACTGACCAGGAGAAAATATTAATTCTTTAACAGATTTTAATAATTAATTAAAGAAAAGCAACACAAATTGAAAAACCAAATTTCAGAAAATCAAATTAGAAGGCTATAATAAAGCAGGAAAACCAGGTGGATATAGAGAGCATAAAAATTCTCGAAACATAACGAAAACAAAATCTTTAAACCTAGCAACAGAGAAGGTCCAAGGAGGTGATGGTTTGATCTTCAGTGGCACTATCCTCGCCGTATACATCGCCGACTCCACCAGTGACCGTTGATTTGGAATCTTTATCTATTACTGATGGAGAACTTTCCTTCAAAGTATTGTCCATTAAAACACTTACATTCCGGTCTGTTGGTCTTCCATTAGAGCTCACAGATGCCACCACCACCATAGGAACTGACAACCTTTTGTCGGATTGAGTCAAACATCTTGAAACCCCAGATAGCGAATTATTCTGCAAAAAGAAAATAATCACATATGATAATTTGACGTAAAAATAAAAGACTAATCTGGGTGTTTTTCGTTTTCTCTAAAATGGCGATATGATCAAGAATTTTATAAGAAACAGATGAGCTAACAGGAAATACATGAATTATTACCGTAAAGATGCTTCCATTTAATGAGAACATTGTGAGAGGACTATGGTAAAAACAGAGCCTTTTGCAGTGATTAGAACATGGGAAAAGAGAAATGAGTTCTCTATGTCTTTTTTTAATATTCAATTTCTCTATTTACACCAGATTATTTCTGAAGATTCCGTACTTTTGAAGTTAGCTTCTCCGGTTTCTTTTGTTACATATCTGATGTAGTTTAATCTTGCATTTTTGGTGCTAAATTCTTTTCTTTTACATTTCTCGTTAAATTCAACCCGTCAATTTTTTTTAAACATATGACAGAAACAAAAAATATTCATTTTCTTTTACAGATTTAGAGGATTAAAACTTTTCAAGATATATTTAAGAGATTATTTGAAATCTAACCCCAAACATAAGGGATTATTATTTGTCATTTTAACTAAATTTCTGTGTGCTTAAGTCTTAATTACAGGATTACACTTAACCTTATATTTTCACATTTAATGTTATCAACTTTTGCGCATCCCCTGTGGGCTATCGAGGTTTCCAAGATAGGATTCCACGTGACAATATATTCCAGCATAGATATGTCCCCTGTTAGACACAAAAAGTAAATCAAAACCTAAATTAATATAGGTAGATTGACACCAACATTGGCCTGTGTCGCCATAAATGCGTGACCTCTCATGTTTCAAATTCAAAGCTTCATTGTTGGTCAACAATGGCGGACTATAAAGTTCACCACTAATTTGTTCCGAATATCAAACGGGTATGGTCTTCAGATTTGAAAATTATTGTGTGAGAACAAATGGATATGATTCTAATGAATGGAATGGTATGTTGTTTTGATGAAGAAAAGGTTGGAAATTTATGAATGTAGAAATTAAATTTATCTCATTATTTATGATTCGAATAATTGGGAGCCCGCATGTCGAAAACGTCGATTCCACACACGTACACTCGTAGTGCCAAGTATCGTAAATTTCATTAGTGAAAATGAAATTGGTACGTAAGTAAATATTTTAGATATAGAATAATGGACGGTTATTGGCTAAATAACAAGTGTTCCACGTCGGTAAACGAAGGAAGAATTGTGCAAAGTGTAAGATGGTACGGGTCGGGAAGGGCCGCGGCGCAACCCAGATAGAGCCGGGGAGCCGAAGCGCCGAGATACCTCCGACGGCGCCGGCCAGCCAGGCGATGGCGTCTCAAGAGCCGGCGCCCGATGTAGAGCCGCCACCGCCTCAAGCGATAAGTGCGACGGAAGTTCAAAAATTTGGCTGATTATGAAGAGGTTTTGGTGCATTAAAATGACAGTTTTTTCCTTCAAAAATCAGCCATTATTTAGCTGTATTAAGTGGTGAATTAAAGGGTCATTACATGACATTTAATAGCCATTACATGAGCACTTGAAGACGTCATTCTTACACTACTATAACTTGAGGTCTTTGGCTCAATTCTACACACACTTTTCAAGAACAACAATTCTGAAATTCTTGTTGCAAATCCTCTCCTATTAGCAATCTTTTGTTATTTGTTTTCTTCGCTAGAATCACTTGTGTTTGCTTTGCACAAATTGTCTCATCTTGGGAGACTATTGTCCGCTAACGTAAAAGCATATATACGGGGCAATCTTGTCTTAAAGACAGAGTGTCATCACTCGACTCAGCACAGTTGTAACACTTCCAGATTTAGTATGTCTTGATTTCACGTTATCAAGATTCAAAGAGCTTTCTGTAAATTGGTATAAAGATTCAAGAACTCAAAAATCTTATTGTTGTCACAATTCTAATTTACTACAAGCTTGTTGCTATTGTAATCTTTATGGTTTATCCGTTCGAAGCACTTGTAATAGTTATTTACTATTCCCGTACTGCTTTGTTTCCACTAATTTTAAGATAAGATTGTATTAGTGTTCGAAAGATGCCGGTCAACAGTTGTGTGACCAAATCTGGTTATGGTTGTGGTTTTCTGGTTGAAGACGGTTCCATTAACAGTTCTGTTGACAGTAACACTGTTTCTGCCAACAAACTAGATAATGGATCTGATGCTATGCTGATCATGTTGTTGACGGTCAAGGTGTTGATGGTGTCACCGCTCACGAGAGTGGCGGAAACAAGCGTCAACGAGAGGCTGAGGATGTCAACTGGGACAAGAGGAAAAAAGGCTGAAGATGTTGTTCTATCTTGTAGCAGAAGGCCTATATATGTCCCAGACAAAGGATCTGAATTATGGTAAGGAGGAAATGAACACTCAGTCTGACTGAAGTGGGCCAGAATCCAAAAGGTCTAAGTCAATTATCCTTCCTTATCTATAATGTGTTTAGATAATATCTGAATAAAAGTGTGTAAACTGTAAAGCAAGGTTAGGAATATGAAAGTGTTTTCATTAAAAACTTATATTTCCTACACTTTAAAATCAGAAATTGAATCTCCTTCCTTCCCGGTTAAAGATTGGTGCTGGAAAACAAAACTTAAAAAATTCATTCTTTTGGGTGTTATTATTAAAAGTGTGTAAAGTATGTTCGCACATACGAAGAGAGATATCCACTGACTGTGCGAAAACTGTTACCACTCTTAAGCAAGCGCCAGGAATTGTATGGGCGCCAGGAATTGTATGGGCACCAATCTCAAGGGAAGAAGACTAAAAAATAATGACTTATCTTAAGACGTTGAACATGCCACACTATCTGACAGAAGATCCTTCATTTGATAGGATGGTTTTGGACACACAATCGTACAAATCCTACAGGCGACTGGAGTGGGCCAGAGTTTCTAGGTCTTAAATGATCTGAAGGCCAAAAGAAAGGCAGAAAAGGTTTTGGACACTCAGTCTTACAAAGCCTACGGGCAACTGGAGTGGGCCAGAATTTTCAGGTCTTAAATGATCCAAAGGCAAAAGAAAGACAGAAAAGAAATTGGACACTCAGTCATACAAAGCCTACGGGCGATTGGAATGGGCCAGAGTTTCCAGGTCTTAAATGATCTGAAGGCCAAAAGAAAGGCAGAAAAAATTTGGACACTCAGTCTGCAAAAGCAACTGGAGTGGGCTAGAGTATCCAGATCACATATGATCCGGTTACACCCTAACCACAGGCAAGATTGTGTTCATGTGAAGCAACGCCACCTCTAAAGTAGAAGGGGTTGGAGAGGTTGTCCTTAAAAATGACTTCAGGGAATGGGAGCACTCTAAAAAGAGGTGATACATGTCCTAAACTTGATTTCAGGGACGTTGTTGGTCAAACTGGTTTGAGACTAGTCCAACAGGTCTGTAATAACTAAGAATGGTACAGTATATCTGTAGCCATTTGAATTATATATTTGTAATCTGTGCATCTATGCCATCATAGATTAAGTCACGTTAAATAGAAAGTCATTCAAAAGCTAACTAAGTTGAGATTGTTGCTTTCTGTCAACATAAACCCTCAAAATGAATGTGAGGTGGGCGAAGAGGAAAAATCACATTTCCATTTCATCAAAGGAATAGCGAAAGAAGCACCGCTCATCTAGAACTTAGTCACACCTATATGGGTGATTTGAAGTTTGTACAAAATAGAGGGGGGAGACAAGTACTTTGTGACCTTCATTGATGATGGTACAACGTATTGCATCCTTTGTTTGTTGAAAAGCAAAGATGAATCTGTTGAAGCGGATAAGCGCTACAAATCAGAAGTTAAAAATCAACTAAGCCTACGGATTGAGGAATTCGTAGTGATAGAGGGGGAGAATGTGAAACATAGTTTATCAAACGACTGCTCCTTACTCACCTCAGTCTAACGGTGTTAACCAAGCGCAAAGTCGTACGCCCAAAATATGTGGGGCAAGACAATCCTTACCGCTAATGTGATTCTCAACAGAACTCCGCATAAGGATAATGATAACCCTACATGTGAAATATGGAAAGGATCCCACCTACAAATGTTGTGATGTGGGGTGTCTTGGTAGAAGTTGGAATATTGAAACATGTCAAGTTGGACCTAATACTGTAGATTGCATATCCACTGGATCTGCAAATAACAGTAGTGTTTATCGCCTCTTGGTGTCAAAGAATGCTGAATTCTTTGAAGACATCTTTCCTTGAGAGGAAAAGAAATAATTGCTCAAGGTTAACAAGAACTTGTGAGTGCCTGATTATCCAGAACCAGACGTTCTAGATCTACAGGACTCGGAAGTTGCTGACTGTCCGAAACTTAATGTTCCAGATCTACAGAACTCAGGGATTCTAGATGTTGAACCGAGACGGAACAAAGAGGGGACAAAAACTTGTTCCAGTCCTTCTAGCTTGTATGGTTGGAAATGAACCATGGACAATTACAAAGAATTGTCATCTCCATAAGCGCTGCTTTGGAAAGAAGCTACAGATTCTATCGGATAGAACCATACTTATGTAATGGTTTACCTTTCTCAGGAAAAAGAACCTTTGGGTTGTAAAAGTGGATACTCAAATTGAGTACAAAGTAGATGAATCTACTGACGAGTATAAGGCCTCGACAACTTGGACATGTGCTCCCGTGTGAATAGGTTAACATCCAGGGCCATCCCGAAAAGGGCCGCGGCACCACCCGGACGGAGCCGAGGCGCCGGAGCACCGAGATACCTCCGGCCAGCGCTGCGGTGCCGGCTAGGCAGTGGAGTCTCAAGAGCTGAGGCGCCGCAGCGTCAGTGTAGCAGAGTCGCAGCGCTTCACTGGCAATAAGTGAGACGGAAGTCCAAATGTTTGGCTGATTATGGAGAGGTTTTTGGTGCATTAAAATGACAATTTTTCTCCATAAATCAGCCATTATTTGGTTGCATTAAGTGGTAAATTAAAGGGCCATTACATGGCATTTAATGGTCATTACATGGGCACTTGAATAGGACATTCTTACACTACTATAAATTGAGGCCTTTGGCTCAATTCTACACACACTTTTCAAGAACAACAATTCTGAAATTCTTGTTGCAAATTCTCTCCTCTTAGCAATCTTTTGTTATTTGTTTTCTTCGCTAGAATCACTTGTGTTTGCTTTGCACAAATGATAGTTTGCTGTTTTATTTTGGGAGACTAATGTCCGCTAACGTAAAAGCATATATACGGGGCAATCATGTCTTAAAGACAGAGTGTCATCACTCGACTCAGCACAATTGTAACACTTTCAGATTTAGTATGTCTTGATTTTAGGTTATCAAGATTCAAAGAGCATTTTGCAAATTGGTATAAAGATTCAAGAACTCAAAAAGCTTATTGTTGTCACAATTCTTAATTACTACAAGCTTATTGCTATTGTAATCTTTATGGTTTATCCTTTCGAAACACTTGTAATAGTTATTTACTATTTCCATACTGCTTTGTTTCCAACAGAAAAAAGAGAAAGGTATAAGAAAATAAAGAAAGTTATGGGTCAGGTATTTTAAGGGCTGGATTTTCGGGTTTAAAATTGAGGGATAGGTTGTTTTGGTGGGGGATTCAATTTGATAAAAAAATATAACGAAGGATAAATTTAAATAATGTTTGAAAGTTCAGACGTGTTTTTAACCCTTTTCCGTTCGGAAAACCTTCTCCAAGCTGTATTTCTTCCTATGTTTTACATTATTGTATAATAAAGCGCCACGTTAACACTTAAAACAATGGGATAAGGCATCGTTATTTTTCGTTGCTACGGCATATCTTATCTTTTTAGGGGTCATATTATCCCCTTGAACTTTTTTAAAATGAATAATTATCACTCTAAACGCTGACGTGGCAAAGAGAGTGTAGAAGCATAAAATCTGACATCTGTCATTTTTTAATTGGGTACTTCACATTTAATTACACATAATTAATTATTATTAAAGTTTAAAGTTTTTTCCTAAACTGATTTTTTTAAATGTAGAAATATTTTTTTCTTAATTAAATATTTATTTTTCTTAATTAAAACTTTGTGTTTTCTTAAAATATGATTTTTTTAAAATGTGGAAAATTCATCTTTTAAGGAAAATAATTGTAGAAAACTAAGTTTTTTATTAAAACAATTGGATCCTTTTTAAATCTGGAAATCTGATTTTTTAAGAAAAACGTGGAAAACTGATTTTTTTCTATATATAAAATAAATTTAGTTTCCCAAATTAGTTTAAAAACGGATTTTCCACATTTTAATTTTAAAAAAAATTGAAAATTTTCACATTTTGAAAGAAAAACACTTTTTCCAAATTAAAAAAAAAATCAGATTTTATTTGAAAAATAA
The DNA here is from genome assembly GCA_029783415.1 of Anisodus acutangulus. NCBI lineage: Eukaryota > Viridiplantae > Streptophyta > Magnoliopsida > Solanales > Solanaceae > Anisodus > Anisodus acutangulus. The sequence continues at coordinate 2,223,809 of CM056497.1, forward strand.
AAAGCTCTATAAAATTAAATCATTAAAATCTAGATTTTTTAAGACACTTAAAAAAATAATCCAGTTTTCCAGACTTTAAAAAAAATCTATTTTCCCTATTTAAAAAAAACATTTTTTCAGATTTTAAAAAAAAATCCATGTTTTATTTTTCTAATGAAAATTCAGTGTTCAAAATTTAATAAAAAGTGTCACGTAAGCGAAAATAATTAAGAAGAATGAAAAATAAATAAATATACATGTTGCATGAAGAGTGTATGTCACTCTCTCATAAGAGAGTAAATATCAAGTTTCAGAATTATAACTATTCCGTTTTAAAAAAAATTAGAGGGGTAATAAAACTTCTCAAAAGATAAAATTTGTGGTATCAACTTTAGTAAAACTTGGGGGTGGGGTGGGGGTGGGGGTGGGGGGGAGTGCCTTATCCCTAAAACCATCTTTAAGTTCCCCCACGCTCATAGAATATGGATCCAATACACTGTTTAGTACTTTTCATATGAACATTTTTTATTAGGCACGATATTATAAAAAAAATAAAATAATTTGAAATTTAAAGTGAAATAAAAAACTTATATTAAATCATTTTTTAATAAAAATTAATACTCTTGTGATTTCATTTTGTTTGTCTTAATTTGACTTGTACAAACTTTAATCAAGTAAACATTATTTATTTTGGTTCGTGAACGTAGTAATTCACATTATAGGTTATTAAATTCCCAAATTTCACAGGTTATTGAGTCCACCTTGGGAATCCGGCTCCTCTCGATTTTTATTGTCTTCATTTTTCCCAAGTTGGCATGGGTTGAAATTAATGATTAAAATTTAATTAACTAATTAGAGATCTTAACCATGATTAGATAATAGATATTTCATATATTTACTCCTAAAATATTTGGTAATCCCCATAATTATAGCTACTAAGTTTATCTTTTATTACTCCATATTAATACCATTTTGTTCGAATTTTCATGATCTAATTGCTACAGTCTAGATCATTTTTATAACAATATTAATGATTCTCGATTGTGTTATTATAATAATGTGCTAAAATCATAGATTCATATTCACGAAAAGAAATTCTCATTTAAAATTAATTGTGTAGATTAAATTAACTAAAACAAGGGTCTTAATCATGATTAAAATGATGAATATTTCCACATATTCCTACCAATAATATTAGCAATCTCTTGCAATTATGACAGCTGAATTAATGATGCACTAATTAAATTTGACAATCCCTCATAATTTATTTGATTAAATTACGATATGATACTCGTCTTACTTTCTCCTTTTCAATGGTAGATTCGTGGAGATTAGGTCTCAAAATGAATATATGAATATTTTTCATTTCTTTGTGCCAATATATCTTTGGATGAAATATGATTTATTTGAACATGTATATGAATATTAGGGAAATTATGGTAATAGAATTGATTGAACATACGAAAGAAACAAAATATGGAGTATGGAGTAACAAATGATAAACTTAGTAGCTATAATTGTGGGGGATTACCAAATATATGGAATATCTATTATCTAATCATGGTTAAAGTCTCTAATTAGTTAATTAAATCTTAACCATTAACTTTAACCCATGCCACGTGTCTCACATCGAAGTAGGAACTTAGGAAAAATGGAGACAATAGAAAGTTAGTGGAACGAGGAAGATGATTTATGATGTTCAGCAGAGTTGTAGTTTTCTGTGTGTTTAAGGAGAATGCTGGAAGCAAGTACAACGTTTATAAATAATGTAATCTACTACTGCTCATTTTTGACATAATTTCTCCTAATTTGTGATAAGATTCTTGTTGCTTCCAAAATCCAAAGTAGGCAATTGGGCTTGATTTCATGGTTTAAATTACTACTCTATGCAATTTGAAAACCAGTTTGTCAATTGGTGAAATAGGTGCTGCTTAGTATTATGTAACAAGGAACTTAATTCTGAAAACCCTCGGCCCACCTCAACAATAAGGAAACAGAAAGGATTGTGCATTTCTGTGAGGGTGTGTAGATTAGTAAGTATAACTTTAAGGATGCTGTGAACAATATGTATTACACTCCATGAGGTAAAAAAAAATAGAAATCTTATTGTATAAAGCACCTAGTAATTTACAATTACATTTTACCCTCCGGAAGCAGGGTTATTGTTTTCATTTTTGTGCTATTCTGAGGAGACTACGCTTGCTTTCATAACAATGGATGTTCCTCAGTGCTACAGAAATAATTATCTGCAAAACTCCTAAATACAAGCTCCTAGAGGTGTATACCCTTTTTATGCATCTTCCAACACTATACTCTTTAAGAATAATATATAACAATTGCCACGAAATTTTGTGAAAAAATAGGTGGCTTCAGGCAATATCTACAAGCCTTTGTAACTATCCAAATCTACCTATCTATTTTGGAAGTTCAATGTCTTAATAGCGTAAGAGTACATAAACGCGAAAAAGACTGCAAAACCAACCAAAACCACAGCAACTGGCCCCATGAAGTCCCGATTGTATCCGAAATGATCTTTAATGTAGTCCTTAATCATAGGGTCTGGAAACACTCCTGGGACTTGGATAGTATCCTCCACATCACCATACTGTGACACAATGGAACCGTAAACAGTCCATGCAACTGGGCAGATCCAGTAATACCATATCCACCACTTGGGAATTCTCTGAGATTTTAATGAGAAAAGTAGTGTTAGTATCGTCGTCATGTTCAAGATTATTTTTATATGTTTGAAATGCCTGTAAAGAAGAGTTGACTTACTGGTCTGGGGATGAAGAAACCGGAGAAAAGATTGAAGAGTGCATAGAATGCTGCAGCAAAGATTGCAGCTACTTGGTGGTTCGGCGTGATGGAAACGGTCATCATTCCATAGTATGTCCAGTACAGGAAGGAGAAGAAGGTTACAAAATAGAACCAGAAGAATTTAGCTGCCGTCCACTCAAACCCCACCATAGCATACACTATAAGAGTATAGTATGTTGTTTGGACGAGTATGTATGGTATTTCTGCAATTACCTACAAGCCAAATGTTTATAGCAATTAGTGAGTGAGTAAAAAAATATGTCCTAAAAATATCATATGCATGCTTAATTTGTCTTGTTAGGATTTAATTGTATGATGCTTACCTGTGCCATAGCATATGGTAACGCTGAATACATCCCAGCAGCCCTTTCTCTATAAAAGACGGTTCTTTCAACAGCTACAATTGGCTGTACGGTTGAACAATTATTGATTCCAACAAACAGCACAGCTGCATACATTGCCCCGATGACTGTCATTAGATCACCGCTATTTTGTCTGCACCACAGAAAATAATAGAGGATGGAGTTAGTAATTGGCCTTTTAGAATGTCTGGTTTAAACAATCGGTGAAATATATGGGTTAATTTTAAATTAGGGATAGACCTTTTACTGCCAACGTTCCAGAAAATTGTCCCTATCAATAGTGCTGCAGCTAGACTAAAGAAGAATCTGACAAGGTTATAGTCTGGACTTCTCCAGTAAGTCCACCATTGTTTCCATAAGCAGGACTTGAACTGGCCCCATGTGGGCTGAGAAAATTCTGTGGTAAAGTTGAGGTCTTTGGATCCAGGAGGAGGTGTGTTCAACTCTTTGACAAGAGCCTTATTTCGTCTGCATGAAGCGACATATATTATTAGTGTTTTATTTCGAATGTGCCAAAGACATTCTGCAGTTCACTCATTTTGACTTACTGATGCAAAGCTGACGATCTGTAGTATTCAGCAAAATCCATTCCTAGACGAGTTTCTGTGGAAATTGAACTCGCCTCTAGCATCCAGGTAGCTGGATTATATTTCTCTTTAATTTTTTGAACTCCTGGAATTGCCTGCACTAGATAGTTGAATTAGTACACTTTTCAATGAGGTGGTTCTTTAGTAATTTGAATGTATAATTCAGCAATCATTAAGTACCTCGAAATACTCAATAATTTTCTGAGAATGTCGACCTAATGGTCCTGCATAGATTACTTGCCCTCCTCTTTTCATAAGAAGCAGCTGATGTGCACAAGAAAGTACATATTAGAGAAAGGGGGCTTATACGGAGCTAAGAGACTTTTTTTCCAGACTGGATGGTGTGGAAGTAAAGAAGATCTCATGTTTTACCTCATCAAATGCTTCAAATATATCGATACTTGGTTGATGTATTGTGCAGACGACAGTTCTCCCTGTGTCTACTGTGTTTCTCACAGTTCTCATAACAATAGCTGCTGCTCTTGCATCAAGACCAGAAGTCGGTTCATCCATGAATATAATTGAAGGATTTGCAACAAGCTCTACTGCAATGGTCAATCTTTTTCTTTGTTCTGTTGACAAACCAGTAACTCCTGGTAGCCCTACAATTGCATCCTTCATATTGTCTAGCTCAACCAGATCCATTACTTCATCCACAAAAATCTGGAAAAAGTTTTCAAAGAAAAAACTCAGTATTTTTCCTATAAAATTATTACACTATGACATAAGGAGGTGTTGTTCCATACCATCTTATCTTCTTTGCTAACTTCTTTAGGGAGCCGGAGGAAAGCCGAAAACATCAAAGATTCATGGATAGTTACTTGAGGTGAGTGTATATCAGTTTGTTCACAATATCCTGAAACTCTGGCAAATGTTTCTTGCTTCTTTGGAAATCCGGATATTCTTATATCACCTTCAATGTAGCCTCCAGTCTTACGTCCAGCTAGAACATCCATGAGTGTAGTCTTCCCTGCTCCACTGACTCCCATCAGTGCTGTCAATACTCCCGGCCTAAATGCACCAGTTACTTCGCGAAGCAATTGAAGTCTGCCCTCTGTCACTCCTTGGTCCCTCATCTCCTGAAAAAATCAATAAGTAGATTCTAGTTCAATCACAGAATACTCCTACAGGGGTTGAGCTGATTACATCAATAATAAAATCTCGCACTAATTAGGAGAAAATGAGTGAAGGATACGACTCTTACAGGTGGCATGTCAACAAAGTAGCTAACATCCTCGAAAGACATTGCCAGAGGGGTAAATGGCAGAATCATTCCTTTCTTTGCTGCGACACCGTTTGCAGCCTCAAGATTTGCATCTTCATTTCTATGGAGGCCAGTAGAGCTGGCACGACTGCTCATTCGTCTGATTTCCATTTCTCCTGCAAAAAGAATAATTTTACGGTAAGCATTACTTATATTCCCCAAGCAGTTTCTGTGATTGATGGCTAAAGACCATACTTGTTCTATTTCCATCTGCTGCAGATAAGGATCGAGGGAGATCATCTCTCATCGACTTGTTGATTCTGAGTCTAGGGGGTTCCGTGCTTTCTTCCTGATCAGCTTCCATATCCCTGGCCTGCTCTTTGGATAGTATAGCTTGTGGCTTGTTTAGAGCTGATAGGGTGACAAAAGATCTTATAGGTTTAGATAATGCACTGAATAGCAAATCCCGTTGTACTTGTACATTTTGAGGAGTGAGTACTTACGGCTGAGATACATAAGGACAAAGGTGAAAAGAACGTTGAAGAGAATTGTGAACCCCAAAAGAGCAGCAGCACCAATCCAGAACCATCTTTGTTCAGTAAAAACATCAAAGTTTCTCATCACTTGCACACCCAATCTAGTAACTCCATCTGGGGCCTGTGAATGGATTACTTATGGTTATGAACTTTGACAAATCACATTGTTTTTTTTCCCGAGTTGCATATCATGTTTCACTTGATAATATAGTCAAGAGAGGTACAAGCCAAGGAGAATGTAGAAGCGAACTTACAAATTCGTTCATCCACCTTGGAGCAAACATTTCGTTTACAGTGAAGGCGTTGAACCCGTAAGAAAGAGGTGAAACCCAAAAGCCCCATCGCCACCAGACTGGAATTGATCCTGTTACAAGTAAGCCAGCACTTTGTCAGTGATTGAAACTTGTGAATATTGCTATTACTATATTCTGGCTGTAATTTGTTTAGTTGGTATAAACTAGAAAAACAAATGGTATTCTTTTACATGTTAATGTTCTTGAACTAACCTCTAGGCAGGATGAAACCACCCAATAGGAACACAAGAAGGAGCATGAGTGCTCCACCTGTATTTGCAATAATCATAGTCCTACAAACTCCTGCAGTGAGCCTAAATAGTCCAGCAGCCATTTGTTGGATCAGAAAAACCAACAGTGATTGCTTGAAGAACCTGAGCAAGGGAGAATAGCAGTAGTGTTAATTTCAATACTCAATCAAGGTACGCAAATTTCTTATTTCAAACTACTAAAGCATCTAATTTTGACATCTTTTTCTGCGATTCAAATATACAAATTGAAATGTGTGAAATGATTGTCGAGTTACCTGCTAGCTTCAGGGGCAAAACCAATGGTATAATATGTCATGACCATCCACACAATAGTCTCGAACACAGAAATTGGAACCTTTAGGAGCACAGTTGGTAGAGTGAAAACCCAAGGTGGATGGAAGAGAAGGTCCCTATGCTTGTAGAAAACAGGAAGTCTCTGTATGATCAGTGGGAGTTCAGAGAAACCATTGAACATATTGATGACCATTCCAAATAGGAGTGCACCAACGTAGATAGCACCGTCATCTACAGTCCTGGTGTGCATTTTGGTCCTCAAGAACACAGTTGATCCAATGAGTGCAACGATAACGATTTGAACGGTCTTGAAAATGTAAACAAAAGAGTTTCTCTTGATCAAAAGCCATTCTTTGTCAAAGTTTGCGTTTAGAAGCTCTAGTTTAGGGATAGTGTACTTCTTGAATATTAGAGCTGCTGGATGACTTCTTGTTTTGTCATAGGGAACTGAGAGCTCATTTTCTATACGTAAGCCAACATGGAAGCGCTTGAATCTCTTCGCAAATTCAGTTACTGAAATGTATTGGTATGGCTTATGTCTATTTGCCCAGTACTGCTCTTGGTCCTTTTTTGAAGTAACCTATTCAACAGATTACATGTTAGATTATGTTGCAAATACCAAACGGGATTCAACTTATATGTACGGCAATGTAATTTGTTATAGCAGGTTGTCTGTTTTATTTTTCAAGTTAAAAAATATTGTTGCACCCGTATTGTACACTCCAAAAGAACATAACTTTTGGAGGATCCGACACGCACCTGAAGGCTTTTTTGAATGATCAGAACAACATAGATTATGAGTAATTAGTTAAAATTATCTTTTACCTAACTTGATAGTATGAATTATCATTTATATTGCTAATTACAACAACATACCCAATGTGATCTCATAAATGGGGTCCAAGGATGATTTATATTGCTAGTGTATATCAATTTATTTGAAATTGTGGATTGTTATTTAAAAGAACGTTTTGTAGGCCCATTAAATGGCCCATTTGATGATTACCTCTTGCAAGAAGTCAGCAGTGCCCTTTCTTTCTGGACATTTAAAACCACAGGTTTCAAAGAACTCGAGTACATTTTCACGTGGGCCCTGGTAAACAATCTGGCCTTCAGATAAAAGAATGATATCGTCAAAAAGATCGAATGTCTCAGGAGCAGGCTGGAGGAGAGACATCAAGATGGTGGCCTCTGTAAGATGTACAATCTGCTGTAAGCACTTTACTATCTGAAATGTGGTGGAACTGTCCAGTCCAGTAGATATTTCGTCCATGAATAGTGTTTTTGTTGGCCCAACTATCATCTCCCCTGCACCAAGCCCAACATTATTAGCCCATTACTACATTAAGTTTAGATAATGCACTGAATTTTGATTGGATTATACAATAAAATAAGTTTTATTTATTTAAGAAGCGATGATTAAAACTATGGGAAAATTTCATAGGTAGCGAGATTAGTCCTCTTTGTTTTGGCGAAAAACAGCGATATTTTTTTCTTTCAAACTATCGCTGTTTTTATTTATTGATTGGATTACACAGTTTTTCTTTCAAAACGTAGCATATATATTGTATGCGTGCACATACAGTATCAATGTATATACACTGATACATTGTATGTATATGAATGTATGTAGAATGTATTGTGTATATTATAATGTATATACTCTGATATATTGTATATACATAATATACGCGCACATACAAGAATTGTGTCTACTATTAAACTGTTTAGCCTTTCTCAGTTCTCTTATTAAACACGTTTTATTAGTATCATTTTGAGGCGATGTGTAAGGAAGTAGTCTTAATTACTAGTAATACTAGTTATTTCAGAATATAGTCAAATAGAGTTAGGTGAAGTACATTTTGGTGGTCATCCAACAAGAAAGTGCGTTAAAGTTGCGCGGACCTATATGGGATATGCCGTTTGGTAGTTTAACTCCTTTCATATTAATTTTTTTTTTAACCGATGTCCCCGAAAGGACCTTTTCATATTAAGTCAACATAAGCATTATTTGGTTAAAGCTCATTAGAAGGTTGATTATATATCGCAAAATATTTAAAATTAAAATTCTTGGAAAGACGTGTATTTAAACAAATTATATGTACTGACGTCAATGTAATATTACATGTTATTAGCTTTTATTTACTGAATCATGTTAGTTATAGACAGTTACTTGTTATAGTAGATAATGTAACCTGATAAAAGAGTTTAAAATTTAACCTGTAGTGACACGCTTCTTCTGGCCACCGGAAATGCCACGTATCATTTCATCCCCAACAATGGTGTCTTGACACACATCAAGTCCCAAAATCTGCACATTTTTCTTTTAGTTCATCAACAAATCCAACTGCAATTCTATATTTAGTTCAGCAACTAATGTTGTGTTTGTTTACCTAACACCTCTTTCTTTCCAAAATTTGCTAGCTAGTACTACTTTTTTCCTACTACAGAAATAATAAGTTCTAAACAATCAATAAATGTTTATTTTTTCAAATAAAAAAATTAAATCTCAAAGAGGTCAAAGTGGTCCGTCCTCTGTAGACTAATTAAAGATCTGAACAATAGAGTTGGTGAGTGTAGAAATTTGACCCAAAAAAGAAAAGAAAATGATAAAATTTCAAGAAAAGGTTGGAGGAAAATAGAGGTAACAGGAAAGTGGTTAGTTCAGACACATCAAAACCTAATATTTTCAAAAGTCAATTTCAAGGAGTAAGTAAATGTCCACTCCTCTATATTTTTATTGCTTCATAAAACATAACGTGAAAAAAAGAAATTAAGAAGTGATAATAGGGTCTCATTCTCACTTACCTTGAGTGTGTAATCAGTGATAAGGCTGTTTTCAACTCCCTCCATAGCAGTTGCCTAAATTAATCATTAAAAGAAGCATCACAATATTAGTATTATATTGTTGTGACATCTATGTAAGTAATAAAAAAATAAGTATTCAAAAAAGGAGCTTAATTTCTTAGAACATAGAAAATATAACATGGTTACAATGTCGCTAAAAGGTTACCTTCATGAAAAGGTCGATTTCAGCCTCCGGGAAGATTCCATCATCCCTTTCTCTCCTTGCAAGCTCCGTTAGAAGCTCTACGAATTTAAATATATATTTTATTATATGTAATCAACAAAAGAATTTATCGATAATGAAGCAATTAGTGAGGATTGAGTAGTGAAATTTTTTAAGTACCATAACGAGAGCCGACTCCTTGACATCTAGCAGAGAAATCAAGAGTTTCTTTAACAGTCATTTCAGCAACATGAACATCATTTTGACTAATATATGCCGATGTTTTTTGGGGTACAAATTCCTTTAGTCCATGCCCGTTGTATGTAATTTCTCCTCTAACCTGTTCCATAATATTCATATAATTAACATGCTTGTTTAAGTTGATAATTCATAAATTTACAATAACATGTGTAAAATGTGAGTTAATATGAGAAGTAACTGACCTTTAAGCTAGGGTCTAATTTTCCAGCCAAAGCCAATAGAAGGGTCGTTTTCCCAGAAGATGGTGGACCTAATAGAAGGGTCATCCTGTGAAGATTGTGTTTACACATGTCGACAAAACGTCAGCATTGGATGTATACGTACCATTTGACAAATTGGTTTCATCTCATTTTTATAAAGCAAATCAAATACGCTAGTTTGTTTGGCTTTCCCTTTTAAAATTTTTGTGAAACTGGAATTTTAAATTATAGATGACAAAAAATAGTTAAGTGTTACTTTATTATGTAAGAAGATTAAAGAACTAAAAATTAATTACAATTACCTAGAGGACTTGATTAATCCAGAAGCATCTTTAAGTATAGTAAGTTTTGTTTTCTCCGCCAAATTAATTCCTACACAACTCAAAGCTGATTCAGCAATGTTTCTGGCAGCATTAGGCAGCGAAGGAAGAGCTCTGTCGCCGATATAGCAATCAGCCTCTATTGTTAAATGTTCGTACCGAACTTCTACTGTAGGAAGGGTAATCCCAACTCTGCAACCACAATATATTTATTAAATGTGAGTAAATCTATAGTTTATAGATATTTACACAATCAAATCACCCTAAAATAACTACAAATACCATAAAGCGTGTGAAAAATTAGGCAAATTACAAATGTATGGAATGTGTAAAAAGTTTTTACCTTATGTACTTATCAGTGTATATAAGTTAAATTTATAATATTATATACATGGTCCTTGTTATAAATTAGAGATTACAAATGATGTTCATAAAGTAGTTGAACGAAGATTTTTGTTTTCAATGGTTTGTTAGATGGTACACGTAGGGTGGAGAGAACGTTTTCGGCAATAAGTAGCTCCATTGACTTTTGTTAAGGATTTAAAGCATTTTGACTTTACATGACTTAGAAAAACAAAAAGAAAAGGAATGGTTTGGTAAGAGCAAGATGCATATTGTGAATTTGTGATGCAATGCACATGTAAATGATTTGAAATGGTTCATGATAAGATATTGAAGAATCCATAATATGTGTACGTGATTTGTTGTCGTTGGAGATTTGACTCCTTCTTATAATTCAACCAAAGACACTTCACCAACCCATCCAACTAACAAAAGAAATCAAATGATTTTTTTTTAAACCAAAATAAAGAAAAAATCTCTCATTCCTATCAGTTCTACGATCACAATCGTAAATCGTAATCGCTGCACAGCAAAGCTACGTGCAATGAAGGGGTTAAACTAAATTCCTGTCGTAAAATAATCATGTCACGTAAATAGGTTAAAAACAAAATTTGTTACATATTTATAAATTTTCAAATCTCTCTAACATGACAAAAAAATTTAATATAGTGACGAATATGGTTTAAAAATTGCTTTAGATCATAAATTTGAAAAAATAAACTTACTTGTCAATGCGATTTCTGAATTTTCTTAAGAACTTTTCATTATCTTCCTCAGCAACTCTAAAAAATCGATCAATGAACTCTTGTCGCTCATCCATTCCTAAATTCCGAACATCGACTTCCTTATGAACAACTTTTTTATTCCCTTGATTCTCACTCTCCTCGAACGATTTAAGCACGGTCTTTCTCAAACGATCGTAAGTCGGCAATTTCTCTAACGCGGCCCACGTAAGTGCTTCTTCATCTTCTTCGCCGCGAGTACTTCTTCTACTCGGATTGAATACGTCTTCTACATTCCAACTTGCTCTGCTTCTGCTTCTACTCATCGTTCTGCTCAAACTACTCCTACTACTCCCCAGCCTCCTCGGTCCCCCATTTACTTCCATTTTTTGCTAAAATTTATGTCTCCTTTATGCAGACTTATCAATAATCTAATAATGAATTGAAGAAATTAACAATTAGAATGCACAAAAACAAAGCAGAGAAATGCTTTTTATAAGGAAATGAATTGCGAGAATTGTCTCATATGAACGGAGAATTGGAGAGATGATTTAAATAAATTTCTGTTATTGGAAATTTGTGTTTGATTATTTCGTATTGGTTATAATTGAAAGGGTCTCACGCTCTTCTAGTTGTGAAGAGGGAGTATGATGAAATGGGTGTTCGAGAGAGTCCATTATCTAAGAAAAGTTCCTGCCTGTTTATATAAAATAAAAAGTTAAGGATATAGCCATATAGGTGACAATAGTTGGGTGATAGATACTTTCCTATAGTACCAGTACCTTTTTTTTTATTATATTTTGTCTCTATTACTTTTTATTTTTTATTTTTTATTTTTTATATCCAGCTTCCCGGCTTACGTCAGACTATTCATGGAGATAGTAATCTCGGTCCCGAACCCACGCGACAAACCTTCAGCTGGAGATAGTAATCTCGGCCCTGAACCCACGCGACAAACCTTCAGCTGAATTTTAAGTTTTTCTCATTTGCCATCCAGTTATATCTCTGGAGACTTTGTGTCTTCATTTCTTGTTTTATTTATTATGGGTGTCCACTTGCTGGTCTTGAAATTATAGTAGATTGCTCTACGCAAATGAAAAGTATTTTCTTCAGATTTACTACTGGGGAAGATATGAATTCAATTCAAACATAGATTTTTCGCTAACCTTTATCGTAAAGTCACAAAACAATTTTTTATATGTCTAAATTACTAAAGTTATCAGTTGTATAAATATTTACAAAATTATTTTTAGTATCATTAAAATAATTGAACTAGCATTCAAGAGTGAGATTTACTGCTCAATGAAGTGGATTGATAACCATGAAGACTCGGATTCAAATCTTAGGCGAAGATAAAAATATTATTTTTACCATCTGTCCGAGTCTTGGCGAAAAATTATCTTGCGTCTGTGTTAGTGGAAGATAGCAAGTATTCCATGAAATTATTAAAGGTGCGTGAAACCTGATCCGAACACTAGAATTATAAAAAAGAATTCACTTGACTATGTATCAATTTCTTTTGAATTTCCGATAATTGAAAATGACATGTCATTGCCACATCAATTAATCTAAAAAAAATCTAGGTTGTCATAACTATACTTTAAACTATTGATAAAAAAACATTAAAACTAAAAATATTTTATGTTCAAACATTTTTTGTCGTGAAATAGTTTTAGCTATATAATGGCAATACGGCAGTCCTTTGGTGATATATTGTACTTTACTATGAGTATATTTTTCTACGACGCTTTCTTTCACCATTCATATTTCATACATATTTTATGGGTGTCGACTTGAAATTATTTAGAATATTGTACAACAAGATTCGTCACTACAAAAAGGATAATGGTAACCCTACCATTAACAACTTCATTTATGAATTTCGTTTTATTCAAAACTCCAATTGTGATATCCCTTCTCTCCCACTTCACACCTCGGAACGGACAAGTTTAAAGAAGAAAGAGTTGAATTAAACGTGAAGGCTTAGTCCACTTGCAAAACGATGCTTCACTGGACTGGGCTTCTTTGGTTGGTGACTTGGTGACGGTGGATCCACGTACATAGTCAACATAATCCTACACCCTCTTCCTCGAAATTACATAATATACTGTTCGATATCTCGATTCTACCAACATTGGGTTGACCAATTCTTTTCTTTTTACGTGCATGTTTGTCATTATAAGCATGCTTGTATTAATTTTTTCCAAGTATACGTAAGGATTCAGATGAATCTAAAGGTCTGATTACGAGTTTACCTGAATTCAATAATCATGTTCAGACATTGTATACATGTATCTTAAGAAATTTATTAAATATTTAATTATTATTATAATATTAATTTGAGATCGTGGTAGGAATTGATGAATTTTAAATTCTAACTCTGTCTCTGCTTAAGATAAATGGTATATACTTTTTTTTGTTGACAAAGGAACCCGCAGTCGCTACCCTTTGGGTGCACACAGGGTAAATCTCGCTCCTGTGCAATAGCCCGTAAACCACACAAGAAAGTTAATCCGCACTAGGCAAGCCCCGTGCGACGAGCTCGACCCAGAAGGCAAACCACCTGTTGTCGCAGGTAGGGAATTTTGAACCTGAGACCTCTTATTGAGAAGTCCCGTGCTCAAACCAACTGAGCCACTCTTACTGATAGATAAAGAAAGGAATTAAGAAAGGACAAGATAAAATATGCATGCAGCGATTCAATTTGAAATATTAAATTCAGTTGATTAAAATATAGAGAAAAGCGTTAAATAACATATTTTGAATTAACCTGTTTAGAAAGAAAATATACTAACTTGTTCTTAAGAAGGTTTAACCAACAAAATAATTCCTTTAACTTTTTTTAGGATTTAAGTTATATATATTGATGATACATACCGAATTTTACGCTACCAGTGAAAGGTTAGTTATTATTTTATCAGATTATCAATAATATTTGTTAAAATATTTACTTGTAAGCACCTGATAATGACCAGGTGGAGTAAATATATATATTTTACATTATCAGTGGAACTTGAATTTTTTTAAAAGAAAATACACATGGATAAAAGGGGGACCGGAGGAGGAATTATATAGTGGAAAATACTTAATTAATATGGAGACTAGTGGGGGTACCCACATGGAGTGGAAGTAATTTGGGGAACCCATCAAGTCAGCTACCCTAATTATTTCCAGTAATCCAATATTGACTGCTTCAAAAAAGAAAAGATTGATGGTGTTTGGTACATAATCAGCAAATTAAATTGTTTAAAATGTGATTATTTGATGCAGCCTGCCAAACCCCACACTTGCCTCTATATCTATTTTAAAAATTATTTTAAGTGGTAAGGACTAAGGACTAACTTGAAGTTGAATCTGAATGTATCATATTGATTTCAGAAAATTCATATTTGTTGCTTCCAATTTTGTTTGAAATTGACTGATGTATAGAAACATGGGCCTAGCATTTAGGGAAGCTAGTCAAGATACTTCATGACTAGTAGGATAATTTGACCAGTAGTATACCTTGTTCTTGTTATGAAAATTTTAAAAATTATAACAATAACATATCAGTGAAATTTCATAATGTGGGGTCTGGAGAGAATAGAGTGTACGCAAACCTTACCTCTACCTTGGTAGGTAAAGCGGTTGTTTCCGAGAGACCCTCGGCTCAAGACAAAGCACACGCCAAGCAAAGTAAGACAAACAAAATGAGTAAGTGAGTAAGTCACGATAGCGAATTCTGAAAAAGAAAATGAAGCAAAAAGAAGCAATAACTAATGCAAGTAAGACAAACAAAATACACATAGAAAATTTTTAAAGATTAATTTCCAATATTATGTTATTAACTCGTGCAAATGTCTACATTTACATAATCAACGGAATATATGTGTATATATTTTTTAAAAAAATGACACATTCACATTGCATTAGTTTGGTGACTATGGATTCTCCTTCCACAACCACCATATGATGACATGCAAATTGCGAATCTAACGTTTAGTTGATCATGTGCGGGAATTATAATACAAAGTTTGAGTAAATAAATAGAGCTATCATAATGAATTATGAGGAAAATAAAACAAGAAAAGTTGAATGAACAAAATAGGTTAATTTTATAATAAAAAGAAGTAAAGCATGTGGTATATCTAATATATACAGTAATAAAAGATGTATTCCAAAGCACATACTTGATCTTAATGGTCACATTAATTTATTGGTGTTAAGTTTTGGAAACACCTACTTACAATTTGTGAACACCTATTTTTGGATTTTTAATGGTCACATTAACTTAATTTTCTCATAATAGGGAAACTTAAAATAAGTAAAAGGGGAAAAAATTAACACTTCAAAACGTTCCGTGTAATAAAATAACTCTATGAGTGATTAAATAGGGGAACTAAATATGGAATTTAAACAAAAATTTCAATGAGTTATCTGAATATATATGCAGTTTGTTCATTGCATTTGAAAATAAAGCTTGATAAATGAACTCGCGTAAATGAGACATATAAGATGAGAATCATAATTACTGAGTGTCTGATTTTCTTTTCCCCCCATGGGAATGGCTTCTTCCATTTATGTTAAAGCACATGAAGAAATTTGAAAGAGGATAATTCCTATTATTTTCATTAGCTTAATTAACTTATATACATGAGGTATAATTAGACATGTTCAAAGCTTGGGTCGGACTGGGTCGAGCCGGGTCAGGGCCGGGTGAAATGACTTTTTTTTCTGCTTGCCCGACCATGATTCTGTTTTATTTTTTAATTTTCCGACCCTGACTCTGTTTTTTCTGCAATTCTACCCAATCCATTATCCGATATAATTTATCACCAATTAAAAATTACAACAAACATAAGCATGAAATCATTAAAAATTACACCAAAAAGATCTGACAAGAGGCAAGTACAAACCAACATCACGATAATTCATCAACATCATCATAAACATCATCAGCGTGATTGTCATCACTAGATTCTTCTTCGTTTGTCACTTCACCTATATAGGTAAAAAAAATATTCATAAAATAAAAAATAATTTAAATTATATTAAAAAGACATGCGGGTCGGGGTCGGGCCGGGTCAAGTGGATAAAAAAATTCTTACCCTGGCCTGACCCTATATATGATCGGGTCCCCGCTTTTTCGGGTCAGGTGGCTCACGGGTCAGATAGAAATTGACCATGGCCTTGGTTTTTTCGGGTCGGGCCGGGTGGGTCCCCGACCCGATGGACAGGTTAGGTACAATAGTGATTTTAGGCTATAATTACGAAAACTAATTATATACCTAACTAATATAAAAGATCACTAACAATATTTATCAAATATATTTACATATATTCTAACACACACCCGCAGTTGAAGCGGGATATTGTCGTACGCTGAGACTGTCCCGAAAATCTTCAAACAAAACCAATGGAAGACCCTTAGTAAAGATATATGCAATCTGATAACGTGAAGAGACATGTAAGACATGTACTTGTCCACGAGCAACATTTTCACGAACAAAGTGAATATTCATCTCGATATGTTTAGTGCGCTGATGTTGAACAGGATTTTCTGAGAGATATATCGCACTAACATTATCGCAGTAGACCAATGTAGCTCTTTGAATAGGACAATGAAGCTCTAAAAGGAGGTTTCGCAACCAACAGGACTCATAAACCAGATTGGCGACCCCTCGATATTCGGCCTCCGCACTAGATCGCGACAAAGTAGCTTGTCGTTTAGCTGAGCAAGAGACCAAGTTATCACATAGAAACACACAATAACCAAATGTCGAACGCATGGTATCTGGACATCCACCTCAATCAGCATCCGTATAAGAAATGAGAATGGATATCGATGATAGATATAGATGTAAGCCATGATCAAGAGTACCCTGAATGTAGCGCACAATGCGCTTGAGAGTGTGCATGTGTTCTTCCCTCGGATCATGCATGAATAAACACTTATGTTGCACAACATAAGTAATATCAGGCCTCATAAAAGTGATATATCGAAGAGCCCCCGCAATACTATGATAGTGAGAGAGATCCTCATATGGTGTGCTAGAAGTAGCACTCAGCTTCGATTTAGTATCAATCGGAGTAGGAGATGGCTTACAAGTTGACATGCTAGCTCGTTCAATGATCTCTGTTGCATACTTCCTCTGAGATAGAAATAGACCACCTGCATGACGAGTGACAACTATACCGAGAAAATAACTCAATAGCCCCAAGTCTTTCATAGCAAATTCCGAGCTGAGAAGGGATATGATAGACTTGCGAAAAGCATCAGAGGAAGCAGTCAAGATAATATCATCCACATACAAAAGAATGTAGGCCATATAAGTACCTTGACTGTATATGAATAGAGAATGATCAAACTTGCTGTGAGAAAACCCAAGAGTAGAAACATAATCTGCAAATCTCTTGTACCAGGCCCAAGGAGCCTGTTTTAGCCCATACAAATATTTCTTCAGCAAGCACACATGATTAGGATGATTTGGGTCCCTAAAACTCAAGGGTTGATGCATGTATACTGTCTCCTTGAGTTCTCCATGTAAGAAAGCATTTTCACGTCCAATGGATAAATGGGACATGCTTTTGAGAGAGTTACAATGAGAACAATGTGAATAGCTGCCGGTTTGACCACCGAACTAAAAGTCTCTCCATAATCCATCCGAGATCTTCTATTTTGTCATCATTACATAAAAATAATTTTATTTCATGTAAGGGTACGAATAGTACTCCAAATTGTCAGTTTTGTTCTTTAGGAAAAAATGTTAGGTTGCCATTTGCAGACTTGAATTCTCATACTTTAATGTCATTTGATATTATTCATAGCGACATATGGACGTCTCCTGTTCTGAGTTCTTTGGGTCATCGGTATTATGTTCTTTTTTTTATGATTATTCTAAGTTTTTATGGACGTTTCCGATTGCAAATAAATCTCAAGTGGTTTCCGTCTTCTTAAAATTTAGAGCATTCATTAGAATCCAATTCGAATGAGAATCATGTTGGTTACGTAATTTGTTTTTGGAGCTTCATTGTCCCATTCAGAAGGCGACCTTAGTTTATTGCGATAATATTAGTGTCATCTACCTTTCTGGTAATTCGGTTCAGCACCAACACACTAAGCATATCGAGATGGACATTCACTTTGTCCGCGAAAAGGTTGCTCGGGATCAGGTACGCGTCTGTCATGTCCCGTCAAAATATCAAATTGCGAACATCTTTACAAAGGGTCTTCCCTCGGTCCTTTTTGAATATTTTAGGGACAGTCTCAGCGTTCGAAGATTGTCCGCTATGACTGCGGGGGTGTGTTAAATATACCAAATATACATGAGATATATTTGGTATATTGAATGGTCACGGTTGGATGGTCACAGTTTGTGTGACATTATTGTACAAGGTTTTGTATAGTTGTAGTGTACCTTAATTAGTCTTGTATAGTTACCATAATTGTATAGTTCATCTCCAAATAGAATAAGATTTTAGTAGTAGAATAGGAATAAGATTCTCCTATTATAGAAATATGTAACTTGTATAAATAGTCTTTCAATGAATGAAAATAATCAAGGGAATTATTTCTTTCAATATTATCTCTCCTTAATAAATATTTACTCCATGGAGGATTATAATCTCTTAAATGTTGCTAATTAATACAAGTATTTGAGATAATTTTTTAGTAAGGACGATAAGTATTTTAGGACGGAGGGAGTATTGATTATAGGTCCTTAAATGTTATTAATTACTCCCATTTGAAGTAAAACATCTACATTTGAAAGGAACCTATGGGTTAAAATTGGAGAGCATATAATACTATGTTGAAAAATTACTTTATTGTTATATTTTTCATTATTTATCTGAATATTTTGTTTGATAAAATCTCATGTCATTACCAAGTGTCCAATTTTAAGATTCTTAAAAAGTTTGTTATAAAGCCAGTTTAATTTCCACCCAAAAGAAGAAAACAAGACAAATTACATAGCTTCACCTTTTTTGAATTGAACAAGCATATATTGTCGTGTCGTTGTCTCTCTGCCTAAGATACACTTTAGCTGTTGAATTTGTTGGAAAAATCACAATAATTCTTAAGAATATTTTGCTAGTGTAGATGTAGATGTATCTCTAAAAATTCAATTACTCTTTTAATATAAATTAGGAGCATAACGAAAAACAATAAGAAGAGGAAATCCTGCATACCAATAAGTAGAGGAAAGTTTTTCTATTTATGTGTCTTTTTCAAAAGGCATTGATCAGGATTTCTAGGTAAATTACTAAATTGTGTTATAATGGCTCAAATTAGTAACAATTAATTATAATTACATTAATGACTCAACCGGTTGAGTCTCAAATTATGACTCGTTCTAATAAATTATGACATATTTAGCTGAATTTGGACATAAATGTTACTTGGATGGGATCAGATCCACCATTTTTTTATTTGGCAATTTCTTGTGTGCGCAAACTCAATTTTACTAGTAGAATTCTTTACAAATGTAAAGGAAAAAAGTTCCTCTTTACAAATAACGAATTATTTCCTTATGAGATAGTATTCACATCTTAATTTTAACAGAAATTTAAGCTGTTATCTAGTTATACACTTTTCTAGCTTATTGGTTAAACTTTCATAATTTATACACTAAAACATCATATATTTAATTTGCAAGATACGATGATATTTTTCCTTTTATAATTAGGAAAAAGAAAAACTAAACAAAGATTAAGAATGCTCGTTATTCTACATTGATAAGTGAGGCGTACGAAGTTCAAAGGTACGGTAACCGCATAAGTATATGATTTGATTAGAGAAATATTCTTCACCTACCTAAGCATATTATGAAAATAGTGTGAAAAGGGATGAATATGAAGACCCTTTCAACTATATAATTTTCAAGTCTTTGCCAGAGGTTGGTAAGTTCTTTTTTCTTCATCTTTTTCTTAATTAATACAAACACTGTGCACTTTGAGACTAAACCATCTCATTGAGGACCCAATGTTAGACAAATTTGATTTTGTTTGTTGAATTATTGCCAAAATATGTTGTTAGATACCCAACTCTCTTTTGTCTCAAAAGCCATCATTATGATTTTTCAATCCCTCGCATCTCTTAGTAATTTATCCGATCAGTTAAATCACGCACGCTTTCCCTTCTTAGGTGGCGGAGTCAAAATATATACTAAAAAGAGTCAAAATATAATCATATAGAATTTACAGAGATTCAACATATACATAAATTAATTTATTTAAACAATGTAATTTTTTCATGAAAGAGTGTTAATTGACACCTCTTTGGATAAGTGGCAAAGGGGAAAAAACTCTTTTTTTTCCCATATTTTTTCCTGTCTTATTTTATATAAAGATACTTAGTTAATCATGAAGTTTAAGAAATCAAAAAGAACTTTTGAAATAGAAGCCGAATATGTGCAAAGTACTATAATTATCCTTTTAAATGAATGTCGAATGACAATTTCATATCTCTTTTAATTCTTTCTCTTCTTTAAAAAAGAATGAACTTTTAAATTAGGTGACTTCTAACAAATCATGTCATTAAGAAAAAAAATGAAAATGCTATGATTACATAGTGTCCAAAAAGGTGAAATGTCATTTTTCTTGTAACAGATTATAAAAGAAAAAACATATCATATAAATTGGGACAAGAGAGCTAGTTACTAATGATTGTTCTGAATTAGCTTAGCTTCTTCATTCTTGAGTAAGCATTAACCTATTTTTAAGTTTATCGTAATTTGCAGGATTAAAGAAAATGTTGAATGTTATGACTGTTAAATTTTCCAACAACAACATCCCAGTATTGTCCAACAGCAAAGCTACTTTTACCTAGACCTGTCCAAAGGTCGGGTTGGGTGGCTTTTTTTCCTCCTTGCCCGACCCTGACCCTATATTTTTTTTTAAATTCCGACCCTAGCCCTATATTTTTTAAAAAATTCCGACCCTGGCCCTGACCCTTCGGGACCCTACGGGTCACGGGTCGGCCCTGACCAGACGGATTTTTTTGGCAGGCCAGGGTCGGGTCAAGATTTTTTTTTTTTTTTTTAAAAATTGAATTTATAAAACTGAAATTGGTATTCACCCCTACATTACCACGAAATTTCAACGTTGAAATGTATTGTATATCGTGAGATCTTGACTTGAGAAAAAGAAAATTAGAAATAGATTTGGGGAAAAACACAAATTGATTGGAAAAACAGACGTTTTTCTAAAAATTGACTGCGCTATGGTGGTTTGACTGGCCATGTCTCGAAAAAATACGCAAAATAAAAAAAAATCGGGTAAAACGAACATCCGAGCGCAGAGTTATGATCATTTAAAGTTTCACCAATTTACAACTACTTTCTCTCCCTAAATTATGCTTCCGTGATATTAACAAAACGACTAATAATATAAATATATAATTAATAATCAGCTACCGTTTTTATCTTATTTTATGTCGAGCTCAATGTAGATTATAGCAATACACACACACACACACACACACACACACACACACACACACACACACACACACACACACACACACACACACACACACACACACACACACACACACACACACACATATATATATATATATATATATATATATATATATATATATAAACATGCATTATATCACTTATTAATGACAAAATATATATAAGTACAAAATAAATATTAATGAAGAAAAAATAATATAAATTATATTTAAAAAATATGCGGGTCGGGGTCAGGTCGGGTCGGGTTGGGTCGTGTTGGGGTCGGACCGGGCCGGATCAGATGGGTAAAATTTTCCGATCCTGGCCCGACCCTGACCCTGAACAGGTCTACTTTTACCTATATAGTCCGATAATTTTTGTGGGTTTATTTATGGTCTCAATTCTTTTCATTTTTCCTCACACAGTCTCAAGTTGTTTCTGTTAGAACGTTTGTGATTAATAACTAATAAGTAAAAAAAGGAAACCAATGACTCGTGGAGCATTGTAGGGCTATTTTTTATTAATCCACCATTGTTCAATCAACTTCATTGATGACGAAGGATTCTGCAAGAGTTCAAAGTTGGAAGAAATTCTTGGATACTCGAAGAGTGAGCCATCATCTTTTGACTTTTCGTTACCCACAACAATAATTGTTGCATAACTCCAAGAGAGAATCGTGGGCCATTGGGCTTGTTGTTGGTGGCTAGTTTTGGCCCATTATACCGACCCGGAGATAACGACCGCACCCTCTTTTATACCCGGAACCCGACACGTCACATTGCTTTCTTATCCTTTAGTCTTGGCCCCAGGAGAGAGAGGCTTGAAAAGTGAATCATCATTCACTTCATTTTAAGTTCTCAATATTTTGGGAAAATACGACGAATTCTGAATTTAGATTTGATGGATTAATCTAAATATGTTTATTACTGAACTAATTATAGTTTTGCAAGTATGAGTTACGTACTAAGTATCTAAAACAAAAAGTATATAGAAAATTTGCATATAGCCTTTTAGAATGAAAAGCTAGCTCTAGTGACATATGCATGGATAACATAATCTTCAATTAGAATTGAGGAAGCATATAGTTAAACTTCATTGAAAACAATAATAGGCGGTTAAACCTCATACTAGTTTTCATAATCCACTAGCTATATCACGTTTTCTCCGTCCGGAGAACTTAACTAATGGGATGTCAATCGATATGTCATGTATTCAAGAACAAAGTATATTCAGAATTTTTCTAATAGCTAAAGAAAGAGGAGTTGACCTCTATTTATAGAAAATGTCTATCCATCACAAGTCAATAATTATTAAATCTTACTTATTTACACATAATAAATTAGTATCAAACATGTTATTTAATCCGCCACTTGAGTCATATCACTATCATATTCAGGCTATATATGTAACCAATTAACGTAAATTTGGATTCCAACACATAGTTCAATCATTCAATGCAAGTGGAGTGGGATATATAAAATGTGAAAACAAGTTGGACAGTTTCAATATATTGAGGTAGCCGACACCAAATTAATTGATTTCATGTATGATGTAAAGTCAGTTTTTAACAGATATGAAATTGAAAATATTCATCTTCCTTCCGGTTCAAGTATGTGGATTGTCGGAATAGGTCCTAGGAAATGTGAATATCAAATTTGAGGTAAAGATTCTTCAAGTATTTCAACGAAACGATCAGCATGTGTTGGTCGTTTGCAGCTCTAGTAGTCCTTATACTTCTACTAATGACTATATACAAACTTATACAAGTCAAACTCAGAAATTTAACTTTGCGTACGAAATTAGAACTTTTTTAAAAACTTATTCCTTTTTTGGAAATTTAGTATATCTTTCTTTGTTCTCTTATATTTTTGTATGTGTAAAGAAAAAGAAGACGAAAGCAAAGAAGAGGAAGGAAGAAAATAACGACGACGACAGTTAATTATATTTCAACCAACAATCCTATAAAGTGGTAGTCTTCTAGATATTGTGGCACCTTGGTAAGTGCTTTGTACAATATTTACTTTTTTCATTACTATCCGCCCATTTTTACTTTATGAAGACATGGATGACTATGCATGAAAGTTAAAAGTAATATGCATTGCAAAATTTTTAAGAAAAGTTTTTTGTTTATAAAAATACTCTTCATCTTATTTAGTAGAAAAAGGATTTGAGGGACCTCATGGTTATTTTTGTCATTTTCATGATTTTATTTTATAATAACTAGTTTTGGAATTGTTATTCCACTCTATGCCAGGGATAACTTACCTTGTTACTATTTTTAATTCTAGGATAACTTATCCCAGGATTAATAACCTAACAAGGGATAAAGTGATACTAAATTTTTATCCGAATACTATCTTTCCTTATCCATCATACCAAACGATTTCTAAAGGTAAATAAAAAGTTTAAGTTAAATTTATTTTAAATATAAAAAAATGGCATTCTTTTTAAACATACTAAAAAAGAAGGGCAAATAGCACTTTTAGTCTTTGTGTTAATGTTATATTATGATTTTAATACTTATATTATCCAACTCACCAATATTAATCTTCAATTATATTATGTGAGTGATTTTTATTATCCAAAAAAATTAACAGATAGTTAATTCAACCCAGGGGCAACTCTAGTATTAAATTTAGTCGGTGAAGAAGAAAAACTACTTCAAAGTGCTATTTTCCCTAACATTAACACAGGCGCACAAAAGCTTGATATGGCAAAACCAAAAAATAGCATTTGCAACTTGCAAGGTTTTTAGTAATCAGTTCATGTATTCAACAATAAGTGCAAGAAGGATTCTTTATTGAACCCATGTGAGAACTCTTCTCAAGTATGCAGAGATGGAAAATTTAATACTACGATTGCCCCTGTGTTAAATTAACTCTATGTTAATTTTTTTAGTTTATTAGTTGAAGGATCAAAATCACTCACATAATATTAATTGAAGGTTAATATTGATGAGTTGGATAATACAAGAACTAAAATTATAATATAACATTGACACGGGGATTAAAAGTGCTATTTGCCCAAAAAAGAATACTGTCAAATTAAATGGAACAATTGGAGTAATTTTGTGGAGCTATTTCGTAAAGCACTTTCTTTGTCTAGTTTTAAACGAACATGTTCTTTTGAGGAAATACGATACTTAAAAATATCGTTAATACAAACGAGATTTTTACATTAATTTGATGGTAGGAAATTTATCTTTTGAATAGTGCTTGAATTTTACTTTAATCCCTCCTAAAAGTAGTGTCTAAAGTTTCAAGTTTGTAATTTTACCTAAAATACTTCTTGCCACCAGTTGTTACAAGTTTAGATCACATGCACCATATTTCCAAGCTCTAGTTTTGGTTTGTTTAGGCTTTTTTTATGGGCCATTCCTTATTGGATTTGTGATATTCAAAGCATAGCCCAGAGTGACGTTACGTATCTTACCTAGATGTGGTACAATCAGAGACCAATATAGCATTGCAACACGTGTTAATTTAATCTGCTATTTTCGATACAGAATATAAATTTTATAAAGTTTCAATAAATTGTAGGTCTAAAAATTACGGATTCAATAGTAACAACCTTAAAATGATTCAACACTTAAATCCTGGATAGTCTGGGTACAATAGCCACAATTTCTTGACATTATGGATGAGCTTATAACTTATGGCTTATAAGTCAATTTTAATTTATGACTTATTTTTATTATTTTAACTTAAAAATAAGGGTTTAAAAATACTTTATCTTATCCCAACACTATAAAAATGTTTAAAGGCTATTTTTGATTAAAAGCACCTAAAATCTATATCTTGCTTGTGAGTTGTTACAATGCCGAAACTTAAAAATAAGACCAATGAATGTATGGGGAACAAGAACTTGAGCACCATCAACTAGCAAGATGATTTTAGCAGTTCAATTGGAATCATCAAAATCAATTTTAGCAAATCCCTCTAATTGCTGTTACAAAGCAAATCTAAATTACCGTTTACCATACAGAAAGATGCTACACTAAATTCTAAAGTGCATGTCTATAAATTAACATTATCAACTGAATTTCTCTATTACTAGTAAAATTCTAAGTATGAAAAAACATTCTAAAGGCCACAAATTCACTTAAACAAACAGAATTAGTCCAGTTTAACAGCCCATGTTCATGTCAGGCTGGCAATTATGTACAGTTAATTCCAAGGAAAAAAGTAGCAAAAGGTAATACTTCCTCCGTCCAAAAAAGATTGACACTTTTTGATTTTTGAATGTCAAACTTTCTAATTTTAATAGTGTGTTAGAATATATAATATTTAAATTTTTTAAAATAAATTTACATATTTAGAAACTACGTAAAAAGTAGTCTAAGTCACCATCATTAATAATTTAAAATATTAATAAAATATTTTTAAAAACTACTATAAAAAATAACTCAACTTTCGAAAAGCGATAAAGCGTCGATCCTTCTTTTGTGATGGAGAGATTACTAGTATTAAGAAGAAGAGAAACCATCATACATGAAAAGCAGAGCTAATATTTTGAAAAAGCAGAGCATATTAGAAGTGAAAGGACATACCGATTCTCCAATTGTATGTGATTTTCCAAACATTCCCATCATTGCTGCTTACTTCTTTTTTTCCTTCTTTTATAATTCTACTATCTGTTTAGATGGCAGTTTCGCCGGAAGCAATGCCGGAGAACTCCGTCATCGATTTCCGTGCACCGCCACCATCTCCAATCGCCTCAGGACGGCGATCATGCGTCAGGAACGATGAAGTCCTAACGGAATTTCTGCAAAACTCGCTACCAGACCTGGTGCTTCCTGATCGTGTTTTTCCGAAGCAAAAATCAATTCACAATCCATCGAAACTCGATTTTCAGTCATTAGCGGCCTTAAATAATGATTCAATTTCGAGAATTCTGGATTCGGTTGCAACGATTGGGTGCTTTGAGGTGATTAACCATGGAATTTCAGGGGATCTGATCAAATCAGTTTCGTCGGTAGGGGACGGAATTTTCGGGATTTCACCTGAAGGAAAAGCGAAAATGATAAGGTCGTCGGAGAAGCCATATGGATTTGAGGAGTTTCACGGAGAGGAAGAAAGAGAGACGAGTGAAGAGTTCGTTTGGTACAGAGGTGATCAAAATTTCAACAAGGAAATGGAGGGAATTTGGCATCTTGGATTTTCGAATTTCAGGTAATTCAAATTATCGAGTTTGTCAACACTTAACTTGGTCTTAATTAATCAGTCGGTTGTAGTAAGATTGATTTAGACGCAAGTATAAAATTTTGAATGTCAATTTCAGCTGAAATCCAAGTCAATTCTAGGAACTAATCAACCATTTAGTACCTAGGTTTGCAAGCTTATAGACACGTTAATAAATTTTAAAATCCATTTCGATGTCCCGTAGCGATGTGGTTCTACATTTAATAAGAACTCAAGGATAGATATTTGACTTGAACATATATTGATATGTGTATTAATTAAAACGGGACCTTTAGTTGATTATTATTACTTGCTGAAATTTACAGCAAATACAATTTTTTTTGTTAATTAGATTGTACTATATAGTACGTACGTATG
The DNA here is from genome assembly GCA_029783415.1 of Anisodus acutangulus. NCBI lineage: Eukaryota > Viridiplantae > Streptophyta > Magnoliopsida > Solanales > Solanaceae > Anisodus > Anisodus acutangulus. The sequence goes on from CM056497.1 coordinate 2,250,987, forward strand.
CACAAACTAAAATCATTAGTACGTATCACGTGCTATTCTTTTTTTTTCCCCCTTCTTTCATATGATTCTTGCTCTTCATGATTCGCACGCGTGCTAAATGATGAGTTTCAACGTGAGATATTCTAATCATAGTAGCTGATAATTCACCTTGTCGTAACGCACTAATATAATAAAATTATTCAATTTCAATGTCGACAGTGAAAAGATGGAAAAGCTTTTGGATGGAATGGAAGACATAGCTGGGAGAATCCTACACTTCCTGCAGCAGAATACTCCTGGAACATTAACCCATGAAAATGGTGAAATGCAGGACGAGCAATTAGATTTGCCAGCAACCTCCATCTGTTATCTACATAAGCATGAAGGAATACTAAAAGGAGATGAAGAGTACATGAACACCTTGAAATACGATGTGATTAGAATGTTATTAAGAGGATCTGAGTTTCCTCATGCATTATGTTTGCATGTCACCAATGGATGCTCAGAGTTCCATGTTTATTCCAAGAAAGGTTGGGTCTCAATTCAGCCTGACAAAGACTCCCTTATAGTCACCATTGGAGATCTCTTACAGGTAATTACGTCCTTAATGTGCTTTCATACTCGATAGAGTGATCTTGCTATCAAGATCTATTGAAAATTTTAATGTGTATTCTTCTAACTTTTGGGATCAAAAGAGCATGTCATGATTCACTTAGATTCAACCCTTTGTCATTTCAATGCATCTCTTTATGAAAGAGCAAATATAAAAATTTAATAAAGCTTAAAAAACAGATTGGTCGGAGGTCTATTTTTGTTCGTCATATGGAAATTATAAGCATTTTATATGGTCTTTTGTGAGGCATACTTTGTCCTTTAGACATGTATTGTTTTTTAAATAAAATTTCTTTTAACAAATTTAGTTCACTTGACAGACTGTGATTATAACTTAAATAAATTGTGAGCTCAGGAAAAGACTCTTTGTGAAAATTTGGCATAATGGTTCATTATGAGGGTCATCATATGTTCAAGTTATAGAGACCCTACAATCAGCCCAGCCCATTTACACTCCACAACCTTTTGCTTTTAGTATTTTATTTTTTTTCATATTTCAAGAACATCTGAAGGCCCCCTTGACCCTCTGTTCTACCGGCATTTTAGATTAAATGAAAACACAATCATGACAATCTTTCTTGGATTTGCAATATGAATCTTGAATACTTTATGATTTTTTACTTTCTTTTTGTTATTAATAGATAATACGTATATATTCTGTAATTATTAATCTGATATAATTATGTAAAGTAGATATTTTCATACAATTATGTTTGTAATTGTAAACACCTGTATATATTGCAATAATGAGAAACCTCAAAACAAGGACAATTTCATAATTCTACATGGTATCAGAAGCCAAACCCAAATACTCTCCCTAACCCTCTTTTTCCTTGCATCCGGCGGCCACATGGGTTCTCCCGAATCATCCTCGTCCACACAAGATGTCACACATCCTCCTCCTCCCTCCTCCTCTCCCAACACCTTTCATCCGGCCTTTGCCGTGACGAACATAAAAAATTTTATCCCTTTAGTTCTTGATCAAGAGGATGGACAATACTCATCGTGGGTTGAATTTCCAAATGCATGCTTGTGCCTACAACGTTCTTAATCACATCGATGCCACCACACCCCGTCAGCCCGACATTGACAACACGACGTGAAAAAGGCTTGATGCTATCGTCAAGCAATGGATATGTGGAACCATATACAAGGATCTACTTCATACTATTATGAAGACAGGTGCTTCGGCTCACGAATTATGGACAAGGCTAGAGGAAATCTTTCAAGACAACAAACATACGCATGTCGTGTATCTGGATGAACAATTCAATAACACACGTCTTAAAAACTTTGCGAATATGTCTGACTATTGCAAACAATTGAAATTAATTGCAGATCAATTATCTAATGTGGGCACACTGATTTCAGAAACAAAGACGGTTTTGCAACTAATTAATGGTTTGCCAACGGGTGAGTACAATACACTTGCGACGATGATCCAATAAGTCGATCACCTCTCTAGTTTCTCAACAATGCCCGGTCACAATTGCTCTTGGAGGAGACTAGGCGTGTCAAATAAGACAAACATAATCAAAAGGCGTTGGTGGTTGATGCACCGGTGACCACCACTACACCCATCAGACAGCCGCAATACACGGACAACCAACAGCCGCGTGGCGATCGTGGTGGTGCCAGGGGCCGAGGCCGCAGTAACTGATGTTGCGACAAAGGAAAAAGACATGGGAGATGGTCTAATTTTGGGGCCAAACACAGCAGGCCCAATACCCCTCTCAGTGGGCCGACCCACTGCCTTGGCCTATTTACGGAAATTGGGCCTTGCCCTCATGCCCCTACTCGACAGTGTCGGCCCAAAGCACTGGGTAGTGGCAGCATCCCATCATTTTAGGGCCCACGCCAGACGGGACAAACACAACAGGCCCAACAACAACATCAACCATACGACCTCCTTACCCCTACCAAATTGGGTCAGGCCTATAACACCATGAATTTACAGCAGCCTGATGATGTCTGGTATATGGATGCGGGCGCCACTTCCCACCTCACTCGTAACTCCGGTAATCTTCCTCAATTGTTTAATTTAAACAATCCTCAATTTATTTTGGTTAGAAATGTCAATCACATTCCAATTCAAGGCTATGGCACCACTCAAACTCCACCACCTCACCCTCCAATTTCCCTCGAAAATGTCCTATATGCTCCTAACATGATTAAAAACTTAATTTCTTTTAGGAATTTTGCTAGTGACAATTCTATATCTATTGAGTTTGACCCATTTTTCTGTGAAGGACCTACGTACGGGGACAACTCTTACGAGATGCAATAGTGTGGGGGACCTATATCCTTTCTCATCTAATTCCGCTGTAAGTGTCAATCCACATACATCTCTATTTGCAATCTCTCCTTCAACTTGGCACAATAGACTTGGGCACCCGAGAGCACCAATTTTTAACTTTCTTAGAAGTAAAAAATTGATTCAATGTAATAAAGGGAACCTTACCCACAATTGTTATTCTTGTCCTTTAGGAAAGCATGTTAGACTTCCTTTTAAGTCGTTTTTGAGTGTTACTTTTTCTCCATTTGATATCATTCATGCGGATTTATGTACATCTCTCATTACTAGCAAGTTGGGTCATAAATATTATTTGGTGTTATTAAATGATTTCTCTCATTTTTTTTGTTTATCCGCTCAAATATAAGTCTCAAGTTTACTCCACTTTTCTTGAATTTCGAGCATATGTTAAAACACAGTTTGAGAAGGACATAAAATCATTTCAATGTGACAATTGTCGTGAGTTTGACAATTTCCAGTTTTATAAATTTTGTGCGGACAATGGCATGGTGTTTTGATTCTCTTGCCCCCATACCTCACCTCAAAATGGTAAAGTCGAAAGAATCCTCCGCACCATTAACAATATGATCCGTACTATGCTATTTTATGCCTCTCTCCCACATATCTTTTGGGTCTACGCGTTACACATGGTAACATACATTCTTAATATATTACCAACAGATACCCTTCAAAATAAAACTCCTACCGAAATTCTCTTCCGTCGGATCCCTTCATATGGTCACCTTCGGATTTTTGGTTGTCTATGCTACCCAAATCTCGCCTCCACGACCCCTCACAAATTAGCACCTAGGACTACTCCCTGTATTTTCTTGGCTTTTCCGTCAAATCATAGGAGGTACTTATGCTATAATTTATCCACAAATAAAATCCTAGTCTCTTGCCATGTCACATTCGAGGAGAACGTTTCCCCATTTACAAACGTCCGATAATTTCAAGTCACTGACTACGACTTCCTTGATGATTCAAACACTTCCCCTCTCATTAGAAATACAATACATGAAGCTCGAGGTCCAGCCTAATGCCCATTGTCCCCGTCATCTTCCCCAGCACTGCCCCACTACCCGTCGGCCACCGCACTGCCCATTGTTCCCGCACTGCCTTACCGCCCCACTGCCTAAATTCACCATCACCAATTCTATCGACCACACCCCTGCCAATAGTTCCCGCCACTGCATCACTGCCCCACTGCCCCACTGCCTAAATTCACCATCACCAACCCCACTGTCTCACGGTCCACAATCACCGTCGACTACCTCCCATCCCCCGAGCCCACATCAAACACTGCCTAGCCCCATTGCCCAAACAATCTCAATTCCTACGCACCGCATGGAAACCCGGTTTCCGTGCCCAACACGGGATTTTCAAACCAAAAGTCCATTTTAACCTATCCACTCAAGCTATCTCACTTTTACCCAAGAACCTAAAACTAGCCAAGCTTGACCCAAATTGAAATACGACCATGCGTGAGAATTTTGATGCGCTCACTACACAACACATTTGGGATCTTGTTCCAAAATCAGAAGGGGTCAATGTGATTCGTTGTATGTGGCTATATCATCACAAATTCAGGGATAGTGGTTAGCTTGAACGCCATAAGGCGAAACTTGTGGCAAATGACACGGGGCAACAAGAGGGATTTGTTTGGTGAGACCTTCAGTCCAGTGGTTAAACCTGCTACCATTCACACTATTTTGAACATTGCTATGGGAAAGAACTGGCTGATTCATCAATTTGATGTGAAAAATGTGTTCTTACATAGAGATTTGAAAGAAACCGTCTATATGCATCAACCACATGGCTTTGTACATCCATCAGCTCATCAGTATGTCTGTCGTATTTGAAAGTCACTCTATGGCTTGAAAGTTGAAACAAGTCCCCCGAGCTTGGTATGAGTGAAACTTCAACTTACATCATGCAGATCAGGTTCGTGTGCAGGGAAAGTGATAATTCACTTTTTATTTTTTATCGAGGTAATGACATTGTATACCTTTTGCTCTATGTGGATGACATTGTCCTGTTTGCCTCTGCTGATGTGCTGAAAAATGAGATCATTACCTTGTTCAAATTTGAATTTTCCATGACAGACTTGGGTAAGTTGAGTTATTTCTTAGGGATTTCAGTGACCAGATCAGAGAATGCAATATTCATGTGTCGGCGTAAGTATGTCAAAAAGATTGTTTAGAGGGCTAAAATGGCAAACTACAAGATCATGCCTACTCCAGTCGATTCGAAGTCGAAGCTTAGCGCCAATGATGGGGATCCGGTGCTTGATCCTTCTCTTTATAGGAGTCTCGCTGGTGCAATTCAGTAACTTACCTTCACTAGGCACGATATTGCCTATGCTGTTCAACAAGTGTATTTGTTCATGCATGCTCCCAAGGAGCCTCACTTTACCGCTCTTAAACATATCATTTGGTACGTTAATGGTACTCTTGACTATGAATTACATATTTATCCATCTCCATTGACCAGGCTGATATCCTACACGAACGCCGATTGGGGCGGCTATCCCGATACACGTCGATCTACTTCTGACTATTGTGTATTCTTGGGTGATAACCTCATCTCGTGGTCTGCAAAAATGCAAGTCACGCTTTCCTGTTCGAGTGCAGAGGCAGAATATAGAGGCGTTGCAAACGTTGTTGCCGAAACTTGTTGGCTCAGAAACCTCTTTCTAGAGCTTCATTATCCCTTACGTAAGGCATCTATGGTCTACTGTGATAACATATCTGCAGTCTACTTGTCTCATAACCCGGTTCAACATCAGCGAACCAAACATATTGAGATGAATATTCATTTTGTTCGTGAGAAGGTTGTCATGGGTCACGTTCGGGTGTTACATGTTCCTTCTTCCTATCAGTACACATATATATTTACTAAGGGACTTCCTCGACAGTTATCCCTTGACTTCAGATCCAGTCTGAGCGTCCGGCCTCCTCCCGCTCCGACTGAGGGGGTGTGATAAAGAATACGTATATATTCTCCATATATTTTATAATATTTAATTTGATGTAATTATGTAAAGTAGATATTCTCATACAATTAAGTTTATAATTGTAAACACCTAAATATATTGGATTAATGAGAAGTCTCAAAACATGGAGAATTTCACAACTCTACATTTATTATACTTTTTTCCCTCTATTTTAAGCTATTGATTTTGTTTTAGACATGGAGTGGTGGACAATACAAGCATGTGATAGGAAGGCCTGTTTTTCAAGGTCAAACAGAAGACTGCGTGTCCATGGCTTTACTAATTTCTCCTCCTAAGATCAATGAAGATTCTACTACTAAGCATGAAAAGGAGAAGACCCTTTCAATTGGGCAACAAATCATTATTGCGATGGCATTTATGCTTATTTACAATTTCTTTGTTTATATCTATAAGAAGTTTTGAAGTTTTTCTATAGTGTCATACAAGCAAATACATTGGCTCTGAAGTTATTTTTGACTCGTCGATTTCAGTTTGCTTTTTAATTTATTTTTGTACTCTTTTCCCCCGTAAAATTGTATCACGTTCGGGTATGTTTAGCCAAATAGTCTCTCCGTCCCAATATATTTATATGATACACTTTCCTTTTTAGTCAGTTAAAAAAATGACACATTTCTTTATTTGATACTTTTTCCGGATAAAAAAGAGTGTCCACTTAGCCATTTACACCCCTTAAGAAAATACTAAACTTCTAGACAAAAATAGATAATTTGACTAAAATGTCACTAATTAAATAAGTATTGAGATTTGATCACATAATACTTAATAAGGACAAATCAGAAAAAATAAGGTTAATTCTTTCTTGATTTGATAAGTGAATATTTTTTTACTCAAAAAATAAAAGCTAAGTGAACACTTTTTTTATTCGGAGGAGTAACAATTAACTTTAAATTTTATTTTTTACGCTTTACGAGATGATCTATAATCATACAAATATCTTTGGCTTGTTAGACCACAAGATTTAAAAGTATTCTTTTATTTCTTAAATTTCGTATCCAGTCAAACTACATCATATGAATTGAGACGGAGAGAGTAAATGATTTTAAGATTTCGATCATACTATTAGCTTCATTTAAATTTCTCTCGATTTATTTTTGCTTGAGGTTGACATATAGTGTGAAGATCTAAAAAAAAATGAGATGTCAATCATAATCAACTGGGTCAGAACTGATGTCCTGCATCAGAGAAATGGTGCTAGTCATGACCTACCAAGTCCTTAAGCGGGGACAATTGTTGTGATCCAGCCTTTGAATTGAGCTCCCGTCTTCAACCTTACTATCTCGCTTTAATCCCTGCAATTACTTTCCAATTAAATTTCTTTTCAAGGATGGATATATCAAATAAGCATCCTCGTAGTGTGCAAGCTTTACAATTAGTAAATTGTTTGCAAAGAGCATTCATAGAGTGAATAATAATAACATCCCATGGCTAAGAAGTTTGCAATATTTTCTTTTCACTTTCTGAATTTTTAAAGATACAAGTATGGAGAAGAAGATATCATTCCATGTATTCTTATTTTATGAGGTGGTTGTTAGTAGATTTTTACACCAATTTTATATCATATAAAACATATTTAAGAGTAAGCAGTTCGTCTTACAATACTTAGCTTCTAAGTACTATTTAATGTCACAAAATATTATAGAAATCTTTATCATATAAAATTCAGTCATGTTACAAAGATAAACATAAATGACAATGAAGGTTAGTGTTTACTCCCTAGACTATAGTGGATAAGCAGGGGTGTAAATGGTATTTTTTTGTTTTATGAGAAGAGAACTTCAACAGCATAAATCGAAGATGTGATCAAAATGCTACTATATATGTGTGCTTAATAAATGATGTAATTTATCCAAACTTCGATAAATTATAATTTTTGACCACCTCTTTCTTCCAAATTAGAGACCAATACAACCATAATGAGAAATATTCCTACTTTATACTCCACCATTCCCAATTCAAATATAGAGATTCGTAGTATGTTTGTCAAAAATATCTAATTGTTAATATGAGTTTGGATATAAATTCTTCAATATTTAAAAAATAATTATATATTTAAAAATTACATAAAAAATAATAGTCTCCGTAATAATTAGTATTAGTAATTATTTATAATTATGTGTTTGTTATCCAGAAGAGGAGCCTTGCAGTAACTGATAAAATTGATGTCATATGAATAAGAGGTCATGTGTTCAAACCGTAGAAACAACATTTTGGAGAAATGTAAGATTGGAGAATGTAACATAAGGTTGCGTACAATAGATCATTGTGTTCGATCTTTTTTCAGACTCAGCACATAGCGGGAGCTTAGTGCACCGGTCCTTTTATGTTTGTTACCCAAAATAGCCAACCCAATTCAGTTGAGTTTCAAATTCAATGCGTACTTGAGTATTTGACTCGCCCCAATTTTCGTCATAACCTGTACAAGTGGCAACTATCTACTGGGTGAACACGTACAACAGACACTAACCTCGACTCAGAGGATCTAACTCTTTCCCAATTAAAGCACTTCCGAGTCGTAACTCTGCTTCTTTATCAGTCAGGCAGACAGCAGCAGAAATCCCTGAAACACACACACACGCTCACCCACTCTCTCTCTTATTTCGTGTTTGGGAGACAGAAATAATGGCTGACTTCATGGAAACAGATGAACAATTACCTGATTTCACCTTAGCTGAGGTTAATTCACTTTCTTGATTTACCCGCATGTCATTTTTCTAATGATTTTGATTCCTTTTTTTGTTCCTTTTTTTTTTTTTGGCTACATTTTGCTTAGAAGAAAGTTCCCTTAACATACATGGAACAAAAATCAAGAATGACCAAATTTGGACTAAATTACCAAATGTGGATTAATTTACCAAGTTTGCTTCATACTGACATTGCTATCCCGATGCTGTTTATGCTTTTGAGCGGAGGGTTTATCAGAAACAACCTCTTAGGGTCTATGAAAAATAACTTCTCTACCTGCTAAGATAGGGGTAAGGTGTGCATTACCCTCCCCGACCCTACTCGTACGATTACACTGTTGTTGTTGCTTCATACTGAGTATTTTCAGTTTCTTTTAACAGGCTATGGAAATGACCACCTTGTTCAAAGGATTAAAAGATAAACCAATCACTCAAGAGTTATGTCAGGAACTTGCAACCAAATTTAGGTAAGTCTAAATTTTGGACTTTGACTATTTGAATTAATTTTCTACTTTTCTTATATGTTTGTTTATTTTTTTGTTAATTTTTAATTTGCAGTTGTTCACCTTATCGTACTGGAAAATCTTTAACAAAATGGGAACAGGTTTATCTCTAAAATTTCTCAATATTTCCCCCTTTTAAGGTATTTTTGGTATACGGACCACTCTCTTACGAATTTTGTTATGTTAAAGGTGCAAACTTGGTTTCTGAATAGGCAGAAAAAAAGAGAAGCTAAAGCCAATTGTGGACCTGTTGATGAGAAAGAACCTGATATACCTCGACCTCGACGAGGAAGAAAACTGAAATCTAAAAAGACAAGTTCATCTCTAGTGCTTGCGAGAAAATACAATACTTGTGGTTACAATAGACTCCCAGATTGTGCATTTGACATGCCTCAGAGGCCCAAAGGTTGCTATTTCCCACTGACCTATGTCTGTCTAATGAATTGAGACTGCATATTTGAGCTTTGGTTATTCATGGTCACATGTTTGATTTTTGTCCTCATTTAGTAAATTAGACATAGTTTACTCTATTTGTATCAATGTATGAAATACAGGAAACTAGTTTTGAGTTGCTCAAATATAGATAGTTACCCAAAAAAAAAGAAGATAAAAATGTTCTTTATGTAACTATCACATGATCACCAGTAGATAAGCCACTGGTATCTTCTTTTTCTTAATTTTTTTTAGCCTGCTATTCGATTGAAATTCTTTCTTCTTATGAGATAAAAAGTTTCACTCAAATGTGACTACATGAAATACTTTACTGATGCCTAAAGTAAGACTAAAATATTAGTCCCTGGCAACACAAAGCTCCTTTAGCTTGAGTATCCCCCTTTTGCGAATCTTTAAGAGTTTGTTTCCGCATAGTTGTTACCAAATTTGGTCTCATCTAATTGCTCTTGTTCCTAAGATACACAAGTTTTATTTAAACAGTTGCAAGCATCCTGGTGAAACCGGGAGGAAGTTTACATCATGATTTTTCTTGATTTATCTGTTTGCTACTTGTCATGGTTGAATATAGAGATTACTCGTGTACAATGTCTCATTCTGTTATGCACGAGTACATGTCATAGCAAAAAATGACATACCGTATGATTAAGCAATTGTCATTCTCAGATATTTTGAATAAAGTGCCTTGAACATTGTAACTACTTGGTTGCTGTTACTCTCAAGCTCAGACCAATGTGCATTATGTTACAGTTTTTGCAGCAGAGATGGCCAAAGAACTCTCAGGGTTGACTTTTGAAGCTCTGTCAGCAAAGGATTTAGCTTGGTGAGTATTCAACATAGCTGTAGCCTTCTCTATATGACAAATGTTGCATCATTTCGCTGAGAGTCCACGTGTTTAAGACCTATTCTATTTCTCCTGATAGATCTCATTGTCCTGTAGTTTCTGATTCTGACTCAATACTATTGATTTCGGGAAGTATTGCTTCTAGATAGTCCTTTAGGTTGGAAAAAACTAACTGTTAATGAGTGACATACTTTGCTTTCTCTTACATAGTATACTAACCTGCATCTTACATTGCCAAAGGTGATAAAATGTCATGGTGATATCACATGTGGGGATTATGTCTAGAAATAAGTGTACTCAATAAAACTTTCAGCTTGACTATGCTGGAACATCAGATCTCTTGTGGTTGATTTGTGCTGGTGAAAGCAACTCATGATTATCCAAGTTCAGTAGCTTCGGAAGTGGAGTTTAAAAAGTTGAAGCTAGTGTTGAGGCATTCTCGGTAATAAAACAATGACATGAAGAAATAAGAGCTACTACTATCACCTGCTTGAGGATGGACTAGTGTCGTCCATAAAATTAGCCAGAGATGATAACTGACATTCCTTATCATAGTAATTGAGTGCCGAACGAATTATGAATACTGATCTATCATGTTCTCTCAACTTCTCCCATAAAATGTCGAAGCCAATGAACATACGATACTGTAGAGGCAAGTCTTTCATACCTCGGATTGTGTGATCTGAAACCAATGAACATACGATACTGTAGAGGCAAGTCTTTCATACCTCGGATTGTGTGAGGCAAAAGTTGGCAAAATCTGTGGCTGAATGGTTCAGGCATTAACAGGATGAATTGGTGCTGGGTCATAGCAACTTGATGTTCTGAGCATAGAATTCTACTGAATAACATATGGACGTCATAAAGGTTGACAGAATACTGTGAAACTAAACTCCTTTTTGATAGTAATAGTAGTTTCTGATGTCCAATACTTTCTTCTTTGAGCAAAAGGAACTGGTTTGAGTTGCTTCTCTGCTTTCTAAAAAATATTTTCATGCAAAAGTTTACATTCAAGATCTGTTTGTTCTTTGATCAAAGGTATGTTAGAGAAATTTGTTTATTTGCAGAAGTACTTACACAGATACTATCCATCTATGTATTTATTTGATAGATTATCTCTTTGGCTTTTGATTTGTGTTACAACATTTATTGAAAAGAATTTCTGATTTAGGCTTCATGTTAAGTACTAGCTCGTCCTCGAAGTACTATGCTGCAGATCTAGAATTAAATACTGAGATGTTATTAAGGGAGATCGCTCCATTTCTTAAAGCCACAAAGCACTTCGAAGCAAGAGTTCATTGCTTCTCATTGGTGAGGTGAAGCAACTTCAAAGACGTGTGCGCTTCAGACATTGAGGCGCAAAGCTTTCCTCTATCAATATTCTTCATAGCTTTTCCCGTTATCTTCTTTCTGTTCTTTCGTTTGTGAAAACTCTTCTTTGACTACTTTTATTTCTCTGCTTTTTTCTTAATTTCTTTTGATCAAAATGACTTTTGCTTCTCCTTATCTGTGCGAGCCTCTTCTGCTGCTAGTTGTGCTTTTGGACTTTTTTCTGCTACTATCGTTTGCTGTCAACTATTCTTCTCTCCTTTCTCTTGTCTGTATTCTACCTCGTTCTTATTTTCCAATTCTTAGATTATGGAAAACAAAGGACTCTTGTAACTAAAGCTAAGTACTAGTGATCAAGTCCTAAAGTATTTACATATGAATTTAAATGCTGCAAAGTGTATTATACTCTGCAGACTCTTAGCGCAGCAGCAAAATTGATATTGATACTGTCTGCTATGAACTACTTTTGTAACTTAGAGAACCTGACCAAGTAGCTCTTTCTCTTGCTTTTGCAGGTATGATGTGGGCTCATTTCTCAACTTCAGAGTTCTTCGCACTGGTGAGCTTGTAAGATCTTTGTTCTGTCTGATCCTTTTTTGGTTTTCGTATTTGCCTAGGTGCACTGCATTGTAACCTTAAATACAACAACAACAACATACCCAGTGAAGTCCCACAATGTGGGGTCTGTGGAGGGTAGTGTACGTAGACCTTACCTCTATCTTGATAGGTAGAGAGGTTGTTTCCGAAAGACCCTCGGCTCAAGAAAAAGCATAGGCACAAGCAAAGCACGAGAAATTGTCATACCCGGACAAGAAATTTAAAGCAGTATGAAAATGAGAGTAACAAAAGCGAATAAGCTATGATAAAGCATTCTGAAAAAAGAAGCAGCAACTAACGCAGGTAAATAAGATAAACAAAGTACACGAAAGAACATACAACAACATAAATCGAAGGATAGGGGACTATAAAACAATATTGTGCCTACTAGTATGATAGGCTAAGCAGGGCTACAATAATAACACTACAACTACCAGTATGTAAGCGTGAGTAGGACTACGCTCAACTACCTACTTCCCTTCTATCCTAATCCGTGTCCTCCACAACCCCCTATCTAAGGTCATGTTCTCAGTAAGTTGCACCTGCGTCATATCCCGTCTAATCACCTCTCCCCAATACTTCTTCGGCCTACCTCTACCCCTCTTGAACCCGTCCATAGCCAACCTCTCACACCTCCGCACTGGGGCATTTGTGTCTCTCCTCTGTACATGCTCGAATCATCTCAATATCGCTTCCCGCATCTTATCCTCCACCGAGGCCACTCCCACTTTGTCCCGAATATCATCATTTCTAATCCTATCGCTCCTTGTATGCCCACACATCCATCTCAGCATTCTCATCTCCGCAACTTTCATCTTTTGGATGTGCGAAATCTTGACTGGCCAATACTCCGCCACATACAATATAGTCGATCTAACCACCACCCTATAGAACTTGCCTTTAAGTTTTGGTGGCACCTTTTTATTGTACAAGACTCCATATGCGAGCCTCTATTTCATCCACCCTGCACCAATGTGATGTGTGACATCGTCATCAATCTCTCTATTCCCTTGGATAATAGACATGAGATACTTGAAGTTTTCTTTCTTTGGAATGATCTAAGTATCAGGCCTCACCTCCACGACTGTCTTATGGTCGCTCCCGTTACTGAACTTGCACTCCAAGTATTCTGTCTTGGTCCTACTCAGCCTGAACCCTTTAGACTCCAGAGTCTATCTCCAAACCTCCAGCTTAGCGCTCATTCCGCTGCGAGTCTCATCAATCAGGACTATGTCATATGCGAATAACATACACCATGGCACTTCCCTTGGATTTGTCGCGTTAGTCCATTCATCACCAAGGCAAACAAGAATGGGCTAAGAGCTTATCCTTGGTGCAACTCTATCATCACTGAAAAGTGCTCCAAGTCTCCTCATCCTGTTCGTACCATGATCTTGGCTCCATCATACATATCCTTGATCGCCCTAGTGTACGTCACAAGTACACCTCTAACCTCCAAACATCTCCATAGAACCTCCCTAGGAACTTTGTCGTATGCCTTCTCGAGGTCGATGAAAATCATATGTAAGTCTCTCTTCCTCTTTCTATACTGCTCCACTAACCTCCTAATAAGATGAATGACTTATGTGTCGAACGCCCCAGCATGAATCCAACTGGTTCTCGGAAATAGACACGCCTCTTTTCACCCTCATCTCCACGACCCTTTCCCAAACTTTCATAGTGTGGCTTAGTAGCTTGATACCCCTATAGTTGTTGCAACTCTAGATATCACCTTTGTTCTTGTACAACGGGATCGTTGTACTCCACCTCCATTCTTCGGGCATTCTCGCCATCTTAAAAATAACGTTAAACAACTCAGTCAGCCACTCCAAACCTGCCCTGCCTGCGCTAATAAGATGAATGGCTTTTATGGTCGAACGCCCAACATGAATCTAACTGGTTCTCGAAAATAGACACACCTCTTCTCACCCTCATCTCCACGACCCTTTCCCAAACTTTCATAGTGTGGCTTAGCAGTTTGATACTGCCTCTAGTTGTTGCAACTCTAGATATCACATTTGTTCTTGTACAACGGAATCATTGTACTCCACCTCCATTCTTCGGGCATTCTCGCCATTTTAAAAATAACGTTAAACAACTCAGTCAGCCACTCCAAACCTGCCTTGCTTGCGCTTTTTCAAAATTCAACTAGGATCTCATCAGGCCCAGTCGCTCGTCCCCTGCGCATCCTGTGAAAAACACCCTTAACCTCCTCAATCTTAATACTTTTACAATATCCAAAATCCCGGTACCTTTCGGATTGCTCCAGATCTCCCATCACAATATCTCTATCTCCTTCTTCGTTCAAGAGTTTATAAAAGTAGGACTGCCACCTCCGTCTAATACACGCTTCCTCCACCAGTACTTTGTCGTCCTCGTCCTTGATGCACCTCACTTGATATAAGTCACGGGTCCTCCTCTCCTTCGCCTTGGCTAGTCTGTACAACTTCTTATTCCTGTTTTTTACCTCTAATTCCACATACAGGCGTTCAAAAGCCGTCGTCTTCGCCGCCGTAACCGCTAGCTTTGCCTCCTTCCTTGCCATATTATATAATTCCATATTCGTCCACTTCTCCACCTCATCCTTGCTTTCTACCAATTTCGCATACGCCACTTTCTTTGCTTCCACTTCTCTTGAACTTTACCATTCCATCACTAGTCCCTTTGATGCCCACCACAGCTACCCCGCGAGACCCGTAGCACTTCATTAGCTACCTCTCGAATGCAACTGGTCGTCCTATCCCACATACCGGTCGCATCCTTACTACTCCCCCAAGCCCCCTAGCCATCAACCTCTCCCCCATCTCCTTTGCACTAGCCATGGTCAAACTCTCTCATTTGATTCTTAGTATGTCATTCACAACCCTCCTCTTCTTCTCCATCTTGATCTCCAAATTTATCACCAAAAGCTTATGTCGGGTTGTAAGATACTCACTCGAAATAACCTTGCAGTCTTTACAAAGACCGTTGTCAACCTTCCTAAGGAGCAAAAAGTCTATCTGAGTCTTAGCCACCGAACTACGGAAAGTCACTAAGTGCTCCTCCTTCTTCAGGAACCTCGAATTGACTATCACCATCCCAAAAGCTTTAGCGAACTTCAAAAGTAAGATGCCTACCCCGTTCCTATCCCCGAGGCCAAAGCCTCGACGCACGTCGTCATAACCCCGGAAGTGACCCGATATGTCCATTGAAATTCGCTCATACAAGTAACTTCTCTGTGGGTGGTATACCTCTTACCACCTCGTTCAAATCCTCCTAAAAGCGCCTCTTCTCCTCCTCATCCAAGCCCGCCTGCGGTGCGTAAGCACTAATAATGCTCATAGTGAACCCTCCAACTACCAACTTAATCGTCATCATCATGTCATTGACCCTCCTAACCTCTACCACCTAATCCCTTAGCTCGTTGTCTACTAAAATGCCTACCCCATTTCTATAACTTGACCTACCCGAGAACCATAACTTATACCCGTCCACATCCTTAGCCATAGGTCCTACCCATTTGATCTCCTGGACACAGGCTATATTAATCCTCCTCTTCTTAAGAATTTTAACTAGCTCTATGGACTTCCCTGTTAAAGTCTCAATGTTCCAAGACCCTATTTTCAGCCTAGCATCTCCCTTACCCCAGTTACCCCCCTAACCCTCGCCCCCGTCCCTGACCGAGAACATGACCCTAGTCTACCATCATTAACCAAAGTCACTAAAGCAAATATAAATTAATCAACGATTTACCATAAAACAAGCAGAAATCAATGTGAAAACACAAGTTAGCAAGAATCTAGATGCAAGTCGAGCCACTACGATAAAAATGATATAACTAAAGAGAAGACGAGTAAAGGCAAGAATGTAGAGTCAATGTTCAATACATCAAAGCAGGCAAAATTTAACTAGGAAGATAAGGACAGAATGAATACGGGCACATGGAGGTACCAGGTGAATTGAACATGTTTGCCGCCAAAAATCACTGTTCAACGACGAAAATTATTGTTCACCGCTGGAAGTCATTGTTCACCGCCGAAACTTGTCGGAAACTTTCGTAACTATGCAAACTTGACCGAAAACCTACCAGAGGGTTTCTGGTTGCAGAGTAGAGAAGACAAAAAAAGAGAAGAAAAGAGAGGAGAGGATTTGTTTCTGGCCGAAATAGCTTTCCGTTGTCTGATCGGTGTACCTGGTTGGAGCCGCGGCGGGTAGTGCTGGCAGTCGGCGAAAGACAGAAAGAAAGAAAGAGGAAAGGGCGGAGAGACAAAGAGGAGATGGTGGAGAGAGAAAGAGGAGGGGACGGTGGAGGGAACAACGTACCAGGTCGCCGGCCGGGAAAAAAGGGGGGGTGTGAGGTTAGCGTTCTTACCGTTGAGAAGGGTTCACTGTCGGGGGGAAGGGGGTGGGGTTAGAGGTTCTTACCGTTGGGGGTATAGGAGAGAGGAGAGAGAGAGAGAGTACAGTCAGAGAGAGAGGGAGGAATTCCATTGTAACCTTAAATATGTCATTTTAAACTTAAATATGTCCTTTGGTTCTTGTTTACCTGGAAGTTTTAGTAGTCTAGTGATCACGGAGTATGTGCGAGATTTAAGATTTCTCCTTGACCACTGTGAAGGAGGGAAGGTTTATGGACCAGAGTGAAGTAGCAACACTTCTGGTTTTCGGAATTCCTACTCCATAGATTAGAATCACTAATCATCACCTAGGTTATTATGTGAACTTACATATACGCTCGTGAAATAAATAAATTTGACACATCTCAAAATGCCGTGAAAAAATGATAGAAATGCATGGACAACTGAATTCGAAACGTATATGATGGACTCACACTCAACATGCATTTTAAAGTTGAAATGCATTACCTAAAACAATATATGTAGTGGAATGGGCTCTATATTAAGGCGCATGCAACTATTACTGTCGTATCAACTGAATTCTACGCCAGACAAAGATTTTCTGCTTATAGTTTGAAATATATGAAATATTTTGTTATGCAGGAAGTTCGTGTAAGATTTGCTGGCTTTGGTAATGAAGAAGATGAATGGGTGAATGTTAAAAGGGGAGTACGTGAGCGTTCCGTTCCTTTACAGCCCTCAGAATGTGACAGGCTGAACGTTGGAGATCCTGTGATGTGCTTCAGGGTATCATTTCATTTCTCCAGCTTTCGTTAAGAATAATAACTCGGTTTTTAATAAACACCATAGAAATCATGAAATTTCAGCTTTTTAATGTTATGTTTTACGCGTGGTATCTGGACAGCCAAGGCTGCAAGTATTGTTTTGTCCATCTCTGTAACGTTATATTCTAATTTCACAGGAAGATGAATATCTAGCAGTATATGGTGATGCTATGGTTGTGGATATCCAAAAGACATTACATGATAGTACAAGATGCACGTGCATCTTTGTCGTCAGCTATGACTTAGATAACGCTGAGGTAAATCATTGAATCATGGCATGTACTGGCAGTAATTCAATGTCAATAATAATTTAATTTTTTCATTGTTATTGTTCTGATGCAGGAGAAAGTTGCACTTGACAAGATATGTTGCAGACCAGCTTTCAGCAATAGTGAACTAAGTCATGCCATTGAGCTCCGGATACCAGATGGTTAAACAAAAAAAAGTCTTGAATAGGAGGCCAAGTGTTCAAAACTTTACTTGTAATCGTGCATAACTGTAACTCGACGGAGGAATTAAGCAATCTGATTAGGTTTTTCAATGGTTCATAGAGTCTTGAACAGTGCATTTGAAAAAACTGAGCCTCTGGAGCGTAGTTGTGCTGGATATTTGGATATTAGAGCAATGTAATATTTAGCATTCGTTTGCTTGTTCTTATTTTCTGCCCATTGTTTTATCTTGCCTCTGCAAATTACAGGTTGAATGAATATTAACCACAATCAGAACTGACCAGCTACCCAGTAGTATTCCTAATATCGGTCTAAGATGAGTTTGTATGGTACTTGGTCAATGAAGATTCATATAGATGACCTCCACTTATTTGATATTGAAGCATAGTTGTAGTAAAATCACTGAATTTACTCAAGAAAATAAATGGCTTATTATTTAAAAATGATTGAAGTAATGCTAAAAGCTAATTAAATCTACAGGTATGGATTAAACCGTAAAATGATAGTATTCAAAAGGGTTCATATTAACTGCCAAGTTAACATCAGTCTTACAAAACATGCACCACTGAGCTGAAATAAATGATACTCCTAAGAAATAGAAAGAACAAGCCCGTCTAGCTCAGTTGGTAGAGCGCAAGGCTCTTAACCTTGTGGTCGTGGGTTCGAGCCCCACGGTGGGCGCATTTTCGGTTTTGACACTTTTGATCTCCTGGGCCGTAATACTCTCTGCCTTGTGTACCTCAAAGGACTGCTTACTCAGTTAAATCCAGGGCCCAAAATAGTGCCAAATGGGTCTAAGGATTATCATCAGCCTTTTCACTGTTTAACATCTCTTCTTTATTATTGTGGCCACTGGCCATGGATATGAATTTATGGTGCTGACTACTGATTAAATTAAACCAATTCATGCATCTAATATTCTTTTTCTTTTGTTGATAAACTTACCTTTAAGAGTATATAAAGTACTACTCCACTAGTTTCTGAGTTCGAGGAATTTGATCTCTCCTTATTTATTTTCATCTTCAGGTATATATAAATATATATAAAGTGAAATTCACTTGTCCCACTAATTTAAAGTGTGATTAAGTGATGGTCAACTCTTGTTTCATCATTTTTCTTTACTAGTGAATTTGACCGCGTTTCGCGTGATATCTTAGTAAATTTAAAAATGATCTTTTATAAATTACGTCGAGATAAATGAGATAATTTGTTTTGCTTAGATTCTAATTTTTTTCTTATTAACAAATTTTATAATTATAAGATGTAACGCCATTGGAAACGATCAGAAAGAAAGGTATACAAATAATGATCTTTTTGGGTTGGTTGTGTCAAGTCAAGAAGGAAAATACAACTTCATAAAAGATGAGATAAAATAGTTGAAAGTGGTAACGCTCTTATATTTCTGAAATCTAAGTAGTATTCTCTTAAATTACACACAAACAAATGATGTTAAGCCTGTTGGGATTACAAGGATTTGCAGGAAACGGAAATTACAAGTAACTGCTAAAGTAAGAATTGAAATTACAATTCAACTAGAAATCTGAAAATTACAAAGATGAACTAGAAAAACTGAAAAACTGAAAAACTGTTTTGTTTGCTTGCTGAGTCGAGTGTGGCACTCTGTCCTTAAGACAATATTGCCCCGTATGTATCCTTTATACGTCCTGGACAATTCGTCTCCCAAGATAAAACAGCAATGGAACACTTGAGCAAAGGAAACTCAAGAGCTACCTTGAAGAATATTGAGCAAGAAATGATGCAAGGAAGATGTAGGAAGAAAATGTTTTGCTTGTGTATTTTTGTGTATATATTGTTGACACCCAATTTTGTCCCATCTTTTATGATTTTATTCATAATTTTTAATATTTTGACACTTTTAAAATAATTTTAAAATATAGGCATATATGTGTATATCCTCTTATTATTATTATTATTCGCATTTTTTATCATTTGCATTTTTTTAATAATCATAAGTTTTATCCGAAATTCTATGTTATTTTATTCTCGCAAAATTGCATCGCATTTTCCTTTTATTAAGCATTAAACATTTCGCAAATATTATATTTTTATTATTATCGCATCGTTATGTTATTTTAAATAATTCACATCTTCTACAAAATAAAAATAATATTTTAATATTAAACCTCTTTTATATTTTTAAACCCATAACCCATTTTTCATTTTCCCAACCCAATACAAATTCTACCCAAACAAAATTTACCAAGCCCAAACCCATTCCCCTTATTCCCTTTCCCTTTATTTCCCCTTTATACCCATCACCCATTTTTATTTTTCCAAGCCCAATCGGCCTAACCCGCAGCCCAATTCCCTTTCCTTTTTTATCCTTTCAACCCTCACCAAATCTCCCAAACCCATTCCCTTACCCTTTAAACCCAAACTCTGTGCCCAACCCGTCGTCACCAAACCCAAGACCCACATCCCTTTTAATTCCCTAAAACGCCCCTACCAAAAAAAAAACAAAACCCAAAACTAAAAAAAAGAAAAAAAAACCCTAACAAACCCTATCCCCCCAAACCCGATCGCACCCGACCCCACACCTGCGACCCCACGTCGCCGGTCACCTCACCCGACAACACCACCAAACCCCTCTGCCCCTGACACCCGACACATCCCATACCCCTATCCCCAAAAATCCGCAACCCATGCCCCTCAAATGCGCGATTTTTGGCTCTTTATTTTTGAAATTCAAACTCATTCCCTGAACGTTTTGGAGGGGGAATCCACCTATAAATACCCCATGTTGTTCTTCATTTTTAGGGGGGATTTTTCAGAGATTTTTGGAGATTTTCGGGAGAGATTTTTCGGGATTGAAACAGATTTTTTGAAGGATTTTTCGGAAGATTATTCCATATATACATAAAATATTTGCTGTGTTCTTGATTTTAAAACATTCGCTTTCTTTGTTATTCAAGATACAAGTCCGAAATAGGCCCAAGATTCGAAAGAAATGAGGTGAGTTTCGTTCTTGAACTTGGGTTTTAAATGCCTCTATTCGGTTTCTGAAAAACCGAGTCCGAAAATCTGTTTTGCATTTCTTGTTGTTCTTCACTGTTTTCGGGTCGGGTCGACCCGACCCGGGTCGACCCGGTTTGGGTATTATTTTTCAGAATTCTTGCATTTTCATATTTATGTATGTTGGTTATCTGAATTTGGTGTTAAAATCTGATTCGGGTTTGGACCACTGATTCGGTCAGTCACCGACCGGTCAGAGTTGACCCGATTTGGGTAATATTTTCGATTCGCATTTCATTTTCTTGTTATTGGTTATCTGAATTTGGTGTTAAAATCGATTCTGGTTTGGACCATCGATTCTGGTCAGTCATCGACCGGTCAGTCGACCAGTTTGAGTAATATTTTCGTAATTCTTGCATTTCATATTTTTGTATGTTGGTTATCCTGGAATTGATGGAATTATTTGATGTCGGGTTGAATCTCAATTCGGGTCAGATTCTTGACGGTCAGATCGGTCGACGGTTTGAATTTCCAAATTTCTTGCATTATTCTTTGTTGTTATTATTGGTTATCTGAAATTGATGAAATCAGTTGATTCCTGTTGAACACATGATTCGGATCAGATTCTTGACCGGTCGGTCGACCGCTTGAATTCCCAAATTTCTTGCATTTCATGTCTTGTATATTGGTTATCTGAAAAAATGAAAAAAAAATCTGATTCGGGTCGGGTCACTGACCCGGATCGGGTCGACCCGGTCTTGGTATATTCCAGATTATGGCATTTTTTTCATATCTGTTGCTGGTTATCTGAAAAAGTCTGAATTTCTAATTTCATTCGGGTCACTGTTCATGATCCGGGTCGGATTTTTCCATAATTACTTCTTAATCCTGTTTCGGTTCCAACATTTTAGAATTTGGGTCGGATACTTTAATTGCTCACTGCTCATTTCTTTTACTGTTTTATTGTTTTATTAATATTGCATTAAGGCCGATGAAATTAACTTCGAAGCCGCGCTTTTCTTTCGTTTCGTTTCTCTGTTTTTTTAGCACTGTTTTAAGTATCCGGGCAACGGATATCTCACTGTTTTACTATTTTTACTGTTTTGAATAAATATCGCGTCTTTTCGGGTACTGCTTTCTATTTCAGTTCACTGCTCGGTTCCAAATTATTGTTCTACTGTTTTACTGTTTTAAACTAAACACCGCGTCATTTTCGGAAACTTTTTTTTTCTCTCTGCCTCTGTTTTCCTGCTTGCTGCCTACTGTTTACTGTTTCATTTTAATTTTACTGATTTGAACACGATACTACACTGGCCGATGAAAAATATCCGTCGATTTTGAGGCCTCCACAGTCGTAAAGACGGAAATATAACTTCTGGGCAATGATGAGGCTTAAACCTTTTTCCAAGATCAACATGTTTAGTAGGCGAGGTGACTAAAATAACCAACAAGTTATATATTCGCAGCCACGACGTGATTATAGTGATCTTTTCTATTTCACCCGAGAGACCAACACGTTTAGTAGGCGAGGCAATCAAAAATAAACCACGTTAGTCATATGTTTGCAGCCACGACGTGATTGGAATGTTCTTTTCAAAATTTAAGTCTGAGCCCTCCGTGATCAAAACATTCACTGTTTTGAATACAGATATGAAGTTATTTGTATTTAACTGTTTCTAACCGTTTGTTCTTGGCGACTTGCGAGGATTAAAGTAAATAACGGCGAATTATTCCTCGGAGTTTATTTATTTTATTTCTTTCTTTAATTCAGCTTTTATCCCGCTTTGTATTGTAATATTATTTATCGCACTTATGTAACTAGTGAAATGCTTAGAATAGGCAAACTTAGGATTAATTCATAGGGTAGTTTAAGATTTGAAACCCGTCGCTAGCTTATTTATTTGTAGGCTCGGTTAAATTCAAACTTAGAAACCCTTCGCTAGTTATTTATTTTAGGCTCGTCACGCGTATTCAAGATTTTCAAAACAACTTTTGTCATCTTTTATTTGCTTTATTAATCATACCGAATAAATTTATCCTTTTATTATTATTTTTGCAACTCGATGATTTTGGAAAGATTCACTTCTTTGGCGTTATATATAATTTTGTTTCTACTCTCAATTGACAAATGCATATTTTTTCCAACTCTACATGTATTTCTCTTTAAATATCATACAAATGCATATTTTTTCTCTACATGTATCTTTCTTTTAAAATATGCATCATTTACTAATTATTTGCAAACATCTTTTAACTTCATGCTTCAAACATGCTTTTTTCTAGTAATAATTAACCTGAGTTTGATCGGATAACCGCAAGTTAGCGGATCTTAAAGGATGCCTAACCCCTTCCCTTTAGGATAATAAAGAACCCTTACCTAGAATCTCGCTAGTTTCGCAGACCTTAAAAACGGAGTTTACATTGCAGCATTTAGTTAATATTTAGGTGTCCTAATTCACCGTAAAAAATAATTAGGTGGCGACTCCTCAACCCTTTTACCCAGGAATCACCGAACACGTCCGCGCTCCGCTTTGACCCGAGCAAGGTCGAAAAACGGGCGCGACATATATCAAGTATATTTTTCTGTGCTGCTCAACAATGGTGTAGGGGGTGTTTATATAGGTGAGGGAGGGCTGTTTAACTGCCTCCATAACAGCCATTATTGGCCAAATAATGGCCATTATGGAGGTAGTAAAGTCACCAAAATAAATGGTGAAAAGACCAACGGATTTGGCCATTATAGGAGGAGTAATTCAGCCAAAATAAATGGCTGAATTGAGTGCTTGGCGTTTCTGTTCTGACCGTCGAAAATTCTGTCTTTCGGAAAATTTCAGGGACCAAACTGTACATCTTGAAACTTCAGGGACCAAACTGTACATCTGAAAGAATTCCGGTCCAAACTGTACTTCTGAAACTTCTGGGATCAAACTGTACTTCTGGCAAAGTTTTCTGGCCCAAAAAGATAATATCAGAAGGCCCACAGCCCACAGCCCATGACCCACGACCCACGACCAGTGACCCGTGAACCCGAGAGCCCGTGAGCCCGTGAACCCGTGAACCCGAGAACCCGAGAACCCGGAACCCGGAACCGGAACCGGAACCGGACCGGACGGGCGGGCGGCGACGGCGCGCGTGTGGTCTTTCCTCGAACCGAAGCACATCTAGGTCCTCCCTCCTTTAAACACATGGGATACCCCTTGGGGTCCCAAAACCCCAAACCAATTTCGAGTCTTATATACACAACAATTCTTTCTTCCTCTACCGATGAGGGAGAATTGAACACAACACCACACTTTTCATGCTTCAAACACATCACTTCGTGAACCAATATCTCTTTCATTTCTCAATGAAATTTGACGATTCTTGGCCCTACGGTTATCTACGTACTTAGTACCTCATGCATGTGTGAAGAACCGGTTTCTCCAACATACGTAACACTAGTGTTTAAGCCGTTAAAGTTGGTCGGTCGCAACTCCCGCCAAAGGCTAATTTCCAACAAAGCCTAGTATTTACTCTCAATTATATGTAATTAAAATTAGAACATTGGAGCACCTAAATGACTATGCTACCACACATAATTCTATATGATACAATATAGCTATTGTAAAAAAATGACATTTTTTTAGCTGAACTTCTAAACTTGCAAAGATGAATAATGCATGAAACTCATTTAAAAGATGAGGAAGTCGATCTTCTTTCTTCCTGTTTGTCAATTACCATGTAGAATCTAGTTTCAAATACCTTGTAGTTGTTGTTATGAAATTTTGTGTTCACCTTCTTCTCATATAGAATTAAATATGAATGAACTGCAAGAACGCAAAGAGTTAGAAAACATGTAACGTTTAATTTATATTTTCACTTTGATTTTGAAAGTTATTGTGTGTATTTACCTTAAATAGGAAAAGAGGATCTTCTGATCATTCATTTTCCTAAACGTCTTCCTCGTTTAACATTTTTTTAACACAGAGCAATTAATCATAATTAAGAGAGTTAATAAGTGACTTTCTAGTTTTTTTAACATAGCACATATATAAATGGGGGGAAAATAGAAAAAATGTCAAAAACATGAAGGGAAAAAATAATTATTCTTGGCCATAGAGGGGAAAAGATCTATTACCATAGCTATTTTTCGCAAATATTGAAAAAAGAAAGTTCATACATCATTAATATTCTAACAATTTCTAAATAAACTAAAAAGTATCATAAAAAGCATGAAGGAGAACAAAAATAGCAACATACGTTGTATCAAATGTCATTTTCGATGAAGAAGCGGAGGCTTGGCGCAAAAGACAAACGCAATTTTTTTTGTGGAACATCTAAATTGAGAATTTTGAAGGTAAAAGTGTAAAATCTAAGGAAAAGGAAAAATTAAAATCCTGATCAATAAATTGTGTCATATCATTTTCCAAAAAATATCACTTATTCTTATAAAAATAATTAGGACGTTCATGCCAACAATAAGATAAATAGAAAATGGGGGGTGGGGGGTGGGGATTTAAAAAAAGGAGGAAAAAGATAATTATGTTTTTTTGCCAAAGAAAAGTGTCATGTCACTCTCCTTTGTCTTGCTTCATAATATATATGGATCTAGATGGTACTAGATTTTGCTAGAATTATTTAGCTTGTCAATCAAAATTATCTAAGCAACAAAGTCTATATATTTTAATTTTCGTATATTAAGGAGTATAAACATAAAAAATTCTAGACTAAACTAAAGTGTATGATAACCATTCTCAACAATTTTGTGTCACGAACAAACTCTAAAAGAAGATCAACAATAGAGTTCTCTAACATAATAATTTAAAGGATAAAAAA
Organism: Anisodus acutangulus; assembly: GCA_029783415.1. Taxonomy (NCBI): domain Eukaryota; kingdom Viridiplantae; phylum Streptophyta; class Magnoliopsida; order Solanales; family Solanaceae; genus Anisodus; species Anisodus acutangulus. Next base: position 2,276,689 of record CM056497.1, read on the forward strand.
ATTAATCAATCAAAAAGATATTCATATAATAAAAGTACCAAGACACTCACTCACTTGCTAAAATAAATATTTGAGTACCCGACATGGGAACAGTTTCTTCTCCATCAATATTTTCTTCATTTTGTGCTTTTGATAACTTCCTCAGTTCTACAATTTTATGCTTTTGATCTCCTCTTCCATTCTACAATACTCTCCATTTATTGGAATGAGAATACCATGTTGGTGTGATTTTAATTAGGTTTCATAACTTGTACATTAAATTATGAATTATAAATTATAAATTATGAAATTAATTATTAATACTAATTAAGAGTAGAAGTTATGAAGATGAAGGGGTGTGAATTATGGAGATGACTTTGTAAATTAAAATAAAATAATTTAAAATGATATAAAAAATCAAAAAAATGAGAAAAAAGATAAATAGAATCTTTGGCCCTAGTAAGGTGTCACATGAAATTTGTCTATTCCTAACTTTATATTATATATAGATTTGTTTTGGTTATCATTTTTCTTCACAGAGGTTGAGAGTCCAGAGAATATGAGTTACGAAATTTGTTTGGTAAAATCTTTGATATCCGAAATTCCCGAGTCCGACAATGTGAAGTGTGATTGTCCTTGTTTCATTTCAAGCTAACCTTGCTTTACTGTAAATATTTATCCGCATTAAATTTTTACACCAAACTCATAATTTAATGGAGTGAATGCATATATAACTAACTATGATTAAGTGATATTATTGTATATTCATACACATGGCATGCATCCATTTATTTGGTAAACACCCCGTATGGATACATTTTTTATCCTTTACCCATATTTAGATATAGGTGCTACATTATTGGCTGAGAGATTTTTATATTGGTTCCTTCTAATTTATGTGCAAGTAATACTGTTATCATACTGTTTGCGAAGAAAAAGTAAAAACAATCAAACAAAAGATGGATAAAGAAAAGGAATCAATGTGGGGACCTATTACAGCTCTCCCTAAGTGCGTCCAATCATAGAGGAGGAATTGGAGTTGATATAAAAAAGTAAAGTAGAAAGGAATGAAAAAACAAACAATAATAACAACTACTTTGCGAACGAAATAAATATGTGACCGGATATTATAAGAGACAGAGTGATTATGCTATCACAATCTTGTTAAGAGTCTCACATCGTATATGAAATGGAAACATAGACTCCTTATATGAATTTGACAATCATCACCCTATAAGTTAGCTTTTGGGGTTGAGTTAGGGCCAAGATTTATTCTTTACATGGTATCAGAGCTAGACCTATTTCAATTCTTTGTTCACCGATGTTGGACCTTCAAATTATACTATTCACGCTCCGGTTAATAAGATCTGGGCGTGCGGGGAGTATTAAGAGTCTCACATCGGATATGGAATGTGAAATGGACTCCTTATATGGACTTGGACAGTCCTCACCCTACAAGCTAGCTTTTGGGGTTGAGTTACACCCAAGATCCATTTATTTATATGGTATCAGAGCTAAACTCATTCCAATTCTTTGTTCGTCGATGTTAGGCCCTCAAATTATATTATACACGCTCCAGTTAACAAGGTCTGAGCGTGCATGAGAGTGTTAAGAGTCTCACATCGAATATGAAATGAAAACATGGGCTCCTTATATGGATTTGGACAATCCTTACCCTACAAGCTCTGACTCATCCCTCCCCCTCCAATCCAATTATTTAAAAAAAAAAAAAGGTTTATGTATTACTTCCTTGAAAATACGTGAAGTGTTGAAAAATAGAATATATTCGGCGAACCATATAGAGAGAAAATCATATCATAGGATAGTCCGCACTTGTGAAGCCAATAAGTTGGAGACTAGTGTATGAATATTTTAGCATTTAAATAATTACTTATGTCATCTCATATATATCAAATAAAAATAAAAGTGAAATAATTTTAAGAGTTATCTATATTTTAGCTAACATATAAATCTATGATAAGGACAAAATACTAGTAGAACATCAAAAGATTCAAAGCAGAAAGGAAAAAAAAAAGATAAAGCAAAAATCACAAACTGCATATTCAACCGTGCAAGAGGATATTACGATTCCATAATCCATTATACATTATCTAAGTTGGATAATAACTGTATAAAAAGATGAGGATGAAGACAGATGCATATATATATATAATTTTTTTCATTCATATGTGTTCATATAAAAGAGCTGGTGACCCTTTTTGTCATAGCTTTGGATTAATTATTCTCTTCATTTCCTCGAAGTGCATAATGCATTGCTGCATAATTGTCAAGTGACAAGTCCCTTCAGCTCACTTTATCCAAAAGGTCCTATAAGTTGATGTTTCAGCTTTATATATAGCATCAATGACTGAAACAATTACATACGTAATAGTTAGTATATACCTTCCTTAACAATGGTGTTAGTGGCCGTTTGGCTGGTGGAAAATAAGATTTGATCACCACATAGAACTCCTTAATATTATATACAACGGTTGATGCTTTTGATTTATGCATAAATAAGATATATATAAATTATTTATGCAGAAATCTATGTATTAATAGCTAACTGGAGAGATCATGGATGAACTTGCCTTTCTTTTTATTGCTTAGAAATACATCTGAAACCTCCCTTTTCCCTTTGTTATTCCTACAACAAGAGGAACAGGCCCCTCTTTGTGGTCTTAATACCAAAATTCCTCTTGCTAAATCTTGTCTCCTAACCAAACGACCCCTTAATTTTTAGAGGCTCACTAGTAACTACCGGTTTGTTATTAATTGTATTTATTTTTGTGCCCAAACCCTCACCTACCCACCCCCAAAAAATATATGATCTTATTTTTAGTAAATAATTCAGCTACATTTTTTATGGTTTCAAAATTTGAGAATGGATATAAATTAAAACAGCGTTTGCTTTTCATGGTTGCTTTTGGTATGTACGGAAACAGGAGTTGAATAGATATAATATTAGAAAAATAAAAAAGAAGGAAGATAGTATGTGATTAGTGCAATATGATGAGTTCAATAATTGAGCACTACTCTGAAGTCTGAACAACACCATTGCCCAGACTCAAATTTCTTTCTTTTTGGACAGTCGTTTTTGCTTTTGCTTTTAGGTTTAATAGATTCATACTCTTCTCTCTCAAAATAATTCTGCATTACATTTTTTAAGAGTCAAAATATATAAACTTTAACTAACAATTTATATTTATATTTTAATTTTAAAATATTTAATTAATCTAACCGAATTTAACTTTGAAATTTAGTCAAAGTTATCTTTTTTTCTTAAAAACATGACAAGTATTTTAGGATGGAGGGAGTATTATAATTTGTTATTGGAAAAACCTAATTAGTAATTCTCAAATAAATTATTCTGTAGGCCACAATTCACACAAATGAGCATACGTGCGGAAAATAATCATAAACAATTAAAACAAAGCTGCCAGTATGTATTTGCACACTTTTAACTTTTTTTTTCCCATCTTCCCCACTAAGCGGAAGTGTTTCATTTGTAACATCTCCCGAAAAGCAAAAATCAGAATGGCAGTGGTGTGATAAGTATTTTCTTATTTTTAATCAGAGGGTTGGGGTTCGATCTCTGAATATGGAGTAGCTTTTATTAAAGCGTACTCTATCCTTTAATGTGGAATTTTCCATCGTGAATTCAAAATTAGCCGGCCTCAATGTAGATATCGAATAAAAATAAAAACAAATCTCGAGAAAGTGATTAATTGAGTTATTAATTTCCACCCAATTGATCATGAAAATTCGTAAATAATTTATTCAAATGTAAATTGTGTTTAAAGGGGATACATTTGGACTGCTGATTATAATTTCCTTTTTTTTTTCACTAGAACTTTGGTGTTGTAATGCAAAAACACAAATTCAATGGGTCGCAATAGAAAACCTAGTTTGATATTTTTGTCTTAAGACCACTACTTTTATTAAAGTTGGTGGGTAGTTGTGGGCAAGTCTTAGCAATAAAAAGCTGTACGTAGTGTAACTTTCACAAAAGCCACCTTGTCTCTTTTTGCATGCCACCTTCCCTGCCTTCACCACCCTGTATAGCTTCTTTTTTATTTTTTTTGGTTTTCAACCCGGTTTCGGTATCCGTATTAAAGCCCAATTATATTCGTATTCGAGTTGAGTAGAGTCCATTTCTGGAGAAGCGCTCCCTATCAAAGATTTTTTCATACTCAGGGCTCGAACCCCAAACATATGGTTAAGGAAAGAGCAGCCTCATCTACTGCACCACATCCTTTGATGGTACTACTCTTGTATAGCTTTTTATAGATTAAATAATTTTAAATTAATCATCGTAACACACAAATATACTCGTTACACATTTCTTTTACTTGTCCAATATTTTATTTATTTATCTATTTTAGCAAATTAAGAAAGAATAAAATATTTTTCTCCAATTTTAGAGTATTACAATACTAATAATCAAATTTAGATTTTTGAAGTATAATAAATATGAATAATGTAGTAAAATGAATACTTTACTATTAATTCCTCAAGGAGAGTGCAAAATGCATAGCTGCCGCTAAATATGTTTAATTTTCAACTAATACTACAATTAGCTCATGGTTTCTTCTTCCATTCTTCTTGTTTTAGTCCTTGATTATTTTCTTTTCAATTCGGGGAAAAAATGTCAATAGCATGCACCTTGTTTTCTTCAAAATATAGCATGCATGCAAGGCACCTTCTTTTTTACTGCACACCTAAATTGGCGTTCCCCTTTTTATATTTTAGGATGAATAAAATATCTGTAGTGCAGTATCCGTCAACATGTTTTTCCTTTACTACAATTTATATGTTTGCTATTTTGGTCAATTAACAATTACTCCTTTATCGGATAGTTTGACACGCAATTCCTAAATGGAGGAGGAATCAATTCCCTTATTGGATATACAAAAAGCTTTGATTAATTTGCTTAATTAGTCTCTCAGTGAAAAGATTATGAAGCATGACAAAAGCGTACCCTCATCAGTACGTTAAACTTTGCACATTCAATATCTCTTCGGACTGAAATATTTTAGGCAACTAAACACAAAGTTATTATCTTCTACACGACACCCCGACTAAATCTGAATTCATGTCAGAAAGTCACACATTAAGAAATAAAGCGCTCTCTAACAAAGGTGACTATGTGCTCAATAAGGATCAAACTCGAGTCGTCTAGTTAAAAATGAAGAAGTACTTACCACTCCATCACAATTTTTATATATTGATATATTTTTTTTATACTATCAGTAATTTTATCATGTGATATCATATGACTTATCATCTCTAGCAAATTACCATTTATTAGTTATAAAGATTTCATGTGATTAGGTAATAAGTAACTTTATTGTGTAAATATTTTGGTTACAGCACCGGTCAATAGAACTTAACTCTAAAAAATAAAGGGAGAAACAAGATCTAACTAAGGAGGAACCATCAAGATTTGAATTGTTTTTAGTTTTATATTTTTTTGTAGAAAAGATTATTTTTACATAGAAAAAACTGAAAAATGCACGAAAGACATTTGCAATATTTTTTTCTTTATTCAAATCCTAGAAGGTTATGTTGACCCATTTCCTCCTCTAATAAATTGAGTGGATCATATTTATTTCTTTATAGTTGGATATAATATATGCTCTTTTTTCTTTTAAGTAAATTACGTATATATTGTGTATGGAGGTCATCACTCATCATTGTCTTGTGGTTATATTTGATAACTTCGCCTGTAAGATATAAATAAAAAATTCTGTTGCTGGTTTTGAATGATCTTCAGACAATTCCAATTATTAACGACAAGAAATGTCGACGTTTGATTGAGTAAACGAAACGTATAACTAGTTTAGTAGCAGACCTGCAACTTTAATTTATAAAGTTACTAAATTGACATAACACGATGAAATTAATACTTAATCAACTCCAAAAACATGGCCACTTTCAGTAGCGTAAAAGCTCAATCATGGACAAGGGTGTCCACCTGGCATTATAGTAGGCTTCATAAATTTTAATTGCTTGCTTTAATTTAACCATGGAGCCAATGATTAAAATCTTTCGTCAAATTAAGCATTGACATGATTGAAATATGTTCTTGAGTGTATCCAATTTTACCCTGACATTCTCCTAATTGTAAGTGTTTAATGAACATCATTACACAAGCGTTCACGAAAAGAAATCACTTAATTAATCAAATTTATTGATTAAGGGTGCGTACAGAAAATATTTTCTGTTTCCTACCTAATAAGCGAATTTTATTTGTTTTCTTGTGTTTGATAAATAAATTGAAAATATTATCTAAAGAAAATTACATATAATCAAGTCAACCATACAACTGGTGGGATAGTTCATAGTAGTACGGGGGTACATGGGGTGGTATGTATGTTATTGGCAGGGTTTTGGTTGTGTGGGATCGGGGATGTGTTTCGTGGTGGGGAGTGGGTGGGGTGTTTGGTGCGAGGGGAAAAACAATCACTACAAGATAGAAGACATTTACCAACAAAAATTTTTTGTTGCCATAATATTGACTGTTGTTGTAAAAAGTACTTTTGACAACAATATTTTTTGTGGTTGCATAAACTTTTATTATCGATTGTTATTGCAACGACGTGCAACAACTTTTTGTTGTTGACAAAGTATTTTTTGCAACAATAAACAATACTATGGCAAAAAAATTAAATTATTTGACAATAAAAAAAGTTCATTTTTAAAATTTTTATCGTATATGCCAATAATAAAACTAAGTTATTGCCAAATAAGTATTGAATTTTGCCAACAATATTATTTTTATTGTCAAAGAGTTGTCGCTATTCTATACTTTCTTGTAGTGAATTAACACGGAAGCCTGTCACGTATGAAACTAATGTTTTTTCAAATAAACTCAAAAAAAAAGTAAAAGATAATTTATTTCGTACCGAACACATCCTAAGTGCAGGTTACTTGGCACATTGATAAATACGATAAATTTATATATTGAGTGTTTATTTTTGAAAACTGAAAACGAAAACACCTCTTGTTTTAGCTGGAAATCCATGAAGGAGCCTTCAAAAGCTGAAAATTTTCAAAGTGATCCCAAAGTGATCAGTGTAACAACTAATGGCTGTTAATTAAAACATGACTATTGTTGCACCTTAGTTTAAAAAAATAAAGAAGTCAATTTGTGAAAAATTTCAATTATTGTCAAGGAATACGACCAACAACACAAATGCTAGTGCTTTCAAAGTTGGACTGGGAATTAGTCCAAGTGATTAATGAAACTTAATTACATAATCAAGGAATAATAGTGAAGATCATATATAGATCAGTTTCACTAATTGAAGCAAGGGAAATATAATGAAATAACACCGTAAGCATGTAAAAAGTTTAATAAGCAAGTTCAACAGTTGACAAGTTTCTATAAACAATCTATTATTGATCGCTTTCATACTTTCACCAGGCATATACAAATTAAAGTTCAGACTCTTAATTAAATAATGAAAAAAGTTAGAACTTTTACAAACAATATATCTTACCTGCAATATTTTGCCAGAACTGACAAAAGATCGTATCCATGAGAGATCATAATCCAATTAATTAAATAGCAATTCACTTTATCTCTGCCATATGAATCGTTAATTAAGATTGAAGTGTCATTGTAAAGCCTGATTAGAAGTCCTAAATATTCAACCCGAATGCATTGATAGTTTACCTTGGTAAGCATGGAGATATTGATTTTTATGCTTCGCTACAAATTTTCTATTAGTTATCTGTGATAAATATACCCGTGATATACACGGTATATATACTGCCCTGTGTATACCGTGATATACACGGAAACACAAGCCATAAAGAGACCGTGTATATCACGGATTGTTAGGAGATGTTTTTGTATATTATTAGCATGGTACACTTACCATATTTGTAGAATTCTTGTACAAATAGAATAGGGTTTTGAAAGTAGAATAGGAATATGATTTTCCATATTATGGAAATTGTAAATTGTATATACTCATTCATTAATGAAAATAATCAAGGGATTATTTCTTTCCTGATATCAGAAGTCTAGGTGCTTCTATCGATTTTTTCCTCTCTTTCACTACCTCGGTTTTCGTGTCCATTCTCGGAAATCGTGCCATCTCTTCCCAAATTTTCTTCCCAATCCCTCATTCACCTATTGTTCTTTCGTTAAGTCTACGTCAAAGAACATGTTTCATCCTGCCCTTATTGTTTTCAACATCAAGAACCACATCCCTATTGTTCTTGAGATGGGGAACGTCCAATATGTGATGTGGGAAGAATTGTTCAAAATTCACGCAATCTCACATCAAGTCCTCAATCACATAATTCCTCCCGCTGTCCCTACACCCGCGGAGGATCCTCAGTTATGGATCACTCTTGATGCTACCGTCCTTCAGTGGAGTTACTCCACTATTTCTACCGACCTTTTATAGACGATCATTGAACCGGACACTACGACTTTGGCAACCTGGAATAGATTGCGTGATATATTCCAGGATAACCTACATTCCCGAGTTGTCACCCTTGAGCAAGAATTTTCACAAGTCAGTATGGAAGATTTCCCGAATGTTTCAGCTTATTGTAAACGGCTACAAGGAATTGACGGACCAACTCTGTAACGTTGGCGCGCCTGTTACCAATAATCGTCTTGTTCTCCAAATGGTTGCAGGCCTATATGAGGTCTATAATGGCATTGGGACTCTACTACGACAAAGTAATCCGCTTCCCCCTTTTTTATCAAGCCCGTTCGATGCTCACGTTAGAAGAAGCCGATTTGGCAAAAAAAGCGGCTACCGGCACAAGTTCCATGGCGATGATGACTTCAACAGTAGCAACAATGGCAGTGGGCCTCGGGGTATTGGGCCCCAGCCCGCCTGGTCTCAGCCCTGGGCCCCTTAGCAGTGGGCCTGGACCAGCGGCCAATGGCCCAGTCCAACCTACTGCCCGCCCAGTTATTTCCCAGACAGTTGGGCCCCGGTCCAGCCCAGTCACATGCCCAATTTTTTTGGTATGTTAGGCAGTACCCAGTAGATTGCCTTGTGTATACCGTGTATATCATGGAAACACAAGCCACAAAGAGACTGTGTATATCACAGATTGTTAGGAGATGTTTTTGTATATAATTAGCATTGTACACTTACCATATTTGTAGAATTCTTGTACAAATAGAATAGGGTTTTGGGAGTAGAATAGGAATATGATTTTCTATATTATGGAAATTGTAAATTATATATGTACTCATTCATTAATGAAAATAATCAATGGATTATTTCTTTCAATCTGATCCTTCTTAAAGGAGATCGTAAAATATAATTTAAGAAATCATTTTATAAAATTATTATTTTTTATTCAAATTGTAATTGATTATAAAAGAATATTTTCTTAATAAGCACATCGCCGTTTTCTCAAATCTAAATAAGAGATAATTTTGGAGATCTCTCTCCATGTTTAGCTTCGTATCACTAATCCACCTCAGGATAATGTTGTTAATTAGTCTGGAAATAATTAGTACAAGTGATGAATGAAACTTATAATTTGCAAATCAAACATAATTGTAATAATCACAATTAGCAATGCAATGGGTCCGTTTCACTAGTTAAAAGTTAAAACAACGGTATTACTGGGGAATATATAGTGAAATGACAAGGTAAGCTTGTAATTAAAAGTTTTGATGAGCAAGTTTAATAGTTGACAAGTGTCTCAATATTGTTGATATTCATGCTTTAACCATTAACACCTAATGTTCAGGCTTTTAATTAGTGACAAAAGTTAAAACTTTTACTAACAAGGAGTATCTTGCCCGCAACATTTAGCCAGAACTGACAAAAGATCATATCCACGAGATATCATTATCCATTTAATTAATAGCAATTCACTTAACAACCTATCATTAAGATTGAAGTGTCACTGTAAAGCCTGATTAGACAGTTATTCAAACACAAATGTATAATTGATAGATTTACCATAGTAAGTATTAGCCGTGTATATTAGGGAGGTGTTGGGAGGACGACTGGATAGAAGCAGAAGCATCGGAAGATGTGGGAGTAGTCAAATTTTCTATTAGAGTAGTGGGGATTGGGGAAAAAATTGGGATATAGAGAAAAAATCAATTATGCCGTCGGCCGAAGAGGAGAAAGTAGGCAAGGAGAATTTTTTTAGGTTAGGGTTTTGACTCTTGATATCATGTAAAATTGTATTAATCTCCCTTGGGGAGCCTTTATCATTAATACAAAATATATATAGGTGTACAATGTAAAATGTTTATACAATAGGGATCCTAATTCTACCATAATTACATAACACTGAATATGGTAATTATGATACAAAATATACACGGTTAATATGTAAGATCGTATTAATCTATTTTAGAAAGCTTTTCTCATTAATACAAAATATATATAGGTGTACAATGTAAATTTTTTATATAATAGGGATTTTAATTCTACCATAATTACATAACACTGAATATGTTAATTATGATACAAAATATACACGGCTAATAATATACACGGCTAATAGTAAGCACGGGGATATCAATTTGTTGATTCATTACGATATTCTTTTGGTTATGAGATTTTTATCATGAGATCCGTAAAATATAACGTACGACATTTTTGCAAACTTAGTTTTTTTATTCAAATTTTAATTGGTCAGATGAAATTATTTTCTCAGTAAGCAAATCACCATTTCTCTCAAATTAAACTAATTGTTTTCCACAAAAAGAAGCAAGTATCACTATTGAAATCAATATCTCTTTGGATGTGTCTGTCAAAGAAGGGTTCCAGGTAAACACCCACCTTAAAAGCAAACAAGTTGCTTTACAAAACACTATAATTAATAGTAACTCTCTAAACAAAATAAAGTGAAAAAGAGAGTCATTGATTGATTAATTTTACAAATGTTTATAGGAGTGCTTTGCTTTTACAGTTTAGTGGAATCACATCGATCAATTCCGCTCCATCAAATGTTTCCGTGGGGCGTTAATTCCCGTTGACATAGTACCATAAGCTTCCATATGTTACAATGCCGGTAGTTTGGTTCAAAATAAGATTAATTCAAAATTAAATTTTAAGATTACAATCTCACTTTTTATATAATATAGTTAAACAATTAAGATTTTAATACAAAAATTTGTATTGCATTTATGTTCACGCTGAACAGTTGTGATATTCACTTAGTCTTGAAGGAAAGAATAATTTCTAACTGCTCCTTTGTACTTTACTGTAAACTGTTACGCTCCAACTTTTACTTTTTTGCTACTCTTATTTCCAGAAGGAAAAAAAAATAACAGCAAGGAGTCACGAATCAAATTAAAGAAAGAGTAGCTACAGAAAATTATTGGATTCAAACTTTCAGGACTTTAAGCCTCTGAACATTTATATTTCATAGCATTACAATAAAAAAGAAAAAGAATAAATGGAAAAATTTCATCAGAAAGATACTAGTAGGACTACATTGAAACACATTTAGCAGTTCCCGCGTCGCTCTTCGTTATTGCATTGGTCACCATGGATCTCCACCACATGCATGAAATTAATTCTCAATAGAAACATATATTTATATACTTGTGAGGCATACAGCGATCATTCTTTTCTCTCGTCGATCAAAGCTAGCGATTCCAGTTACATTAAGCACCACCAGGCGAAGCTTGGCTCATCAAATCCCTATAGAATTTCGAAATAAATTTCTCAGCAGCTTCATCAACTTTGCTATCTTCTTCAACATCTCTCAATGGAAAAGGCGAATCCGTGATCCTCAATTGCCTAACCGTCGGAGTACGCCCAAATCCCGGCAAGTTATTCGCCGGAGATGCATTAGCACTCTGAATCATTTCCAAAGCCTTCATAACAGCCGCATTCATCACCACCACGTCATCGTCTGCCGTCGGCGGCGCGTGTGCACACGGAAAGAGGTTAGCGTGGTGCTTGCCGCGCTTGTTGAAGTTGAATGGAAGGTGGAAAGTCGGATAAGCTGGGCTGTTACTGCAACTGAACTCGTACTCGCCGTCTGAAGCGCGTGGGCACACGGATGGAGTTGTTGAAGAAGAAGATGATGAGGATGACGTGGACCATTGGTGCGTGTGGTGAAACATGAGATTTTGAAATGCGGCTTTGCTAGCAATTTTTCCACGTTTCATTAATAAATTGAAATCGAGCATGAATTTTTTTTTTGATATGCCTTTTCTTAGCATGAAGAATGCTACTCGCACTATGTTCCAGAATTTCTTTGCTATAACTGGCATATTTTGTTCCATTTTTTTCTCAACTTAATTCTGATATATTCGAGATTTTTTTTTTCTTTAAGGAATTTGTGATAGATTTGATGCTTTGAAAGAGAGGGAATTATGAGAAAAGAAATGTTTTTGAGTTGTTGGAATGGAAAATGTGTGAATGTAAAAAGGGGTATTTATAGTGCTTCCGTAGAGGAAGAGGAAGAGGCCGCATTGAAGTACTTGAATTTCTTCTCCTTTTTTTTTTTTTTTTAAATGTTAGTAATAATTTTGTGACAGGAATTCTAAGTGCTTTACTGTTAAGTTAAAGTGACATATTGAGGCGGGTCCACATATATTCAATATTTTATTAGCTCAATTATTAATATTGGAATTAAGTGTTGATTTGTATATGTTTTAGAAGAAGATGTTTAACTCGTTAAGTATGGGAATAATCAAGTTTATTATTTCGCCTCACTTTTCACATGGATCACTTACTTTGTGACAAATTTCAAATCACTAGTACTCTATATTAAACTTCTCCATGAAGAAAAAATAATACTCATACTTAATACTTCTCTATTTCCTCGAATTATAATTGTCCTAAACTCTCTTGAGTCGTGTTACACTTTCTCTAACATTTGAATTGAAAAATGTAATTGTTCCCTCCGAAATTAACTTATTCATTTTGTTTAGAAGACTTTCTAAGTATTCCGTAGTAGTAATAATCTTTTAAGGTGAAATTGGAAGATGGTTGATTTCATCATTTGAATAAATTTTGATACTATTAAAATAGAAGAACTGCAGAATAGTATGAAGATATTCAAGAAAAATATGGTAAGTATTGAATCTGACTCTTGATGTCAATGTACGCCCAAATGCATGGAACACACATTTTTATCAAAAATTATTTTCAACTTTAAAAGCTTAAGAGAGACATTGTTTGGAGCTTTTGGAAACAGTTCACACAATCTCTAAAATTACAATTGAGCTATACATTTTAGATTGAGATCAACCATGTTAAAATTAATGCAGACGAATATGATCGATATATAGCTTTTGATATATCCTTAGTATAATTAACATAATGAATAATTCTTTTGTGGCCACTACTCTCTCTAACTCGACATGAATAAACTCGTATACTTGCGTAAAATTTAGAAATGATTCGACTCAGTAACACAAATCAACCGTCACATGTCCAATTTCCACACATTCAACCCTCTACTAAAGCTAGTAAATAAAACTATATAAATGTAAAATTCTATTATTTAAACTTATGGTGTTAATAATTTTTTACATGACAATTTAGTAAATCTATGATTTACGTGTTACCTTATTTTTACATATTACAGTTCTATTTTTATTAAATATCATTATGTATTATATATCTTAAGTGATAAAGTTTTATTAGGTTGATATAAAGGTAAACCTAATGTTCAATTACCCGAAGAGTTGGTACAAGCAAGCCTAGTTGGTGTTTACGCAAACAGACGCTATTCTTATAGAGGATATTTTCCGTATCATGCTTAAAATAATACGCTAAAAAGGCAGCTCAAATGATTTTTTGCAGCACAACAGGAAACCAAGCACCAAATACTATACTTCCTCCGTCCCAATATAGGAGGAGGGTTGACCTCTTTAACTAGTCAAATCACTTTTTCTTTAATTTAAATTTAAATATAATTTTTTTAAAATATTTTATAATAAAATTTATATATTTAAAAACAAAAAAAATATTATAAATCTGTATAATTAATAAATTACGATGTATAAAAAGAATTGGAGAAAAATCGTTATAAGAAAAAAAAATATTTGACTCTCTAAATTGATCCATCCTCGTATAAATTGAGATTAAGAGGTAGTAGTATAGGGAGTAGTTGTCCCTAGGGGCACAGGCGCATTGGTAAGTGGCAAGGTGATTGGGGTACAATCACTCCAACGTCGCGTGTTCGAATCAGTGTGGTGACAGTCTTTGCTGAAATATTGCAAGGGATGTTGCTGGGTTCGTGTCCCGTTGGTCCTCTCCCTTACAGGGCTGCCACTCGCGCATATCCCTCGATTTACATCTCACCTGGCCAAGGGGCCTCTGGTACATGTGGAGATTTCGCCTTCGGAACTTTCCCCTTCACAAAGTATAGGGAGTAGTTGGTTAAACTTGTCTTTTCCCAGTGTAGTCTATCTCCCAAAACCCTAAATTGTTATTAAAATGAACACAACTTTGAGCCGTTTGAGAATAAAAGATTTCTTAGCAAGGGAGGTTTCCCCAAACACGTGGCCATTCCCGTCAAAGAAAAGAAAGAAACTCTTGCTAATTTACCTAACCCAAGAAACCCCTATCTTTTTTGTGTAAATAATATCTTTGTGGGCGTACCCACAGGCCACAACACGAGGAAATAATGATGAATTCTTAAATTATACTTCTTTAATCTCTTTGTTTTTTGTAATTCTTCTTTAATCTAGACTTTGAACATAATTTACTTTATTTAATGACAAGATGCACACATTAACATCTCATATTATCAATTCAAATTCGAATGAAATAGAAAGGTTTCGAAAATTAATTAATCTATGATGAATATTCTCACGATATAGAATTTGTCTGTTCGTGTTCACCTAAGCATGCATTACGTACATCCGCACTTGGTTGCAATGAAAATTTTGTTTAGGATTGAAAAATAATATAATTGTTGTTGCTGCTGTAATGACAAAATGCACATAATTACATGGTAAAAAAAATCATTGTGCTAGATATGAGTTTTTTATTATTATTTTGTCCGTGGTAATTTACAAGCTCAAATAAAAAACTTTTTAAATAACTTCTAATTATCAACAAGTAGATTTAAAATTTTATGAGTAATCGTTTTACAGGTGTTATCCTTCGTTTTCGTTTATAAAGGAATATATGAGAGTTGTAAGAGAGTATATATATGCTTGAGCATTCTTGAGCACATAAACTTATAAACAATAATTGTACCTAATTTCCAAACAAGTTGTGCCTGCTATATAAGTTTCCACTTCTCCGTTTAAACTAGACCTGTCCACCGGGTCGGGGACCCGCCCGGCCCGACCCGAAAAAATTAGGGTCAGGGTCAGCTTATAGCTGACCCGCGAGCCACTCGATCCGAAAAAGCGGGGATCCGACCAGGGTCAGGGTCGGGCCAGGATCAGAATATTTTACCTGTCTGACCCGGTCCGACCCCGACCCGCATATTTTTTTAATATAATTTATATTATTTTTCCTTCATTAATATTTATTTTGTACTTATATATATATTTTCCATTAATAAGTGATATAATGCATGTTTTTATAATATATGTATTGCTCTAATCTACATTGAGCTCGACATAAAATAAGATAAAAACGGTAGCTGATTATTAATTATATATTTATATTATTAGTCGTTCTGTTAATATCACGGAAACATAATGTAGGGAGAGAAAGTAGTTGTAAATTGGTGAAGCTTTAAATGGTCATAACTCTGCGCTCGAATGTCCGTTTTATCCGATTTTTTTATTTTGTGTATTTTTTTAGACAGGGCCGGTCAAACAGCCATAAGGCAGTTTGGCGCAGCCAATTTTTAGAAAAACGTATGTTTTCCCAATCAATTTGTGTTTTTCCCCAAATCGATTTCTAATTTTCTTTTTCTTTAGTCAGATCTC
The DNA here is from genome assembly GCA_029783415.1 of Anisodus acutangulus. Classification (NCBI taxonomy): domain Eukaryota; kingdom Viridiplantae; phylum Streptophyta; class Magnoliopsida; order Solanales; family Solanaceae; genus Anisodus; species Anisodus acutangulus. Next base: position 2,292,530 of record CM056497.1, read on the forward strand.
ACGATATACAATACATTTCAACGTCGAAATTTTGTGGTAATGTAGGGGTGAATGCCAATTTCAGTTTTAAAAATTCAATTTAAAAAAAATAAAAAAATCTCGACTCGATTCTGGCCCACCAAAAAAATCCGACGGGTCAGGACCGACCCGTGACCCTTAGGGTCCCCGCAGGTCGTGGTCGAGGCCGTGGTCGTGGTTGGAAGTTTTTTAAAAATAGGGTCAGAGTCAAGCGTAAAAAAGGCACTGACTGCCCGACCCGACCGTTGGACAGGTCTAGTTTAAACTAACTTCATATTATTATGATACTAAAATATATCCTTAACTAGTAGATAACACATATATCAAACTTTTTTTTCCATTATGTTCTATCTTTAGCTAAATTTATATTGATGCGAAATATTTATAAGTATTTCGAAATAACGTATTTTCATGATTTTAGGTCTATCGATAGTATCTCTTTTAACACCTTAATTTGCCATAATTTCACATGTACGGACCGATGCGTATGTAGGTCACGCATAATATATCCAAATCATCTCAAGCGACTTTCTCGTATTTTATAATTCTCAATTAGTGCTACTTGAATTTTCTGATGAATGTGATCATTTTTAATCTTATATAATCACATTTTCATGATCTTAACATCCACATTCCTGTGACAGTCATCTTGTGAACACAAAAACTTACATTCTCGAAAAAATACTTTCGATATTAATGTGTCACCACAAGTGATAAATATGCTAAACTTAAATGGTTTTTTGTTTTCCCTTCAACACTTTAACTATTACTTTCTCCGGATAAAAAATAGTGTCTACTTAGATATTTATATATCTTTTAAGAAAATATTAATTTCTAGATAAAAATACGTAATTTGATTACAATGCCTCTAATTAATAGGTATTGAGATTTGATCACCTAACATTTAATAAGGGCAAATATGAAAAAGTAACATTAATTCTTTATTGATTTGGTAAGTGAAAACTCTTTTTGACTCAAAAGATAAAACCTAAGTGGACAATTTTTTTTATTAGGAGGGAGTAGTATTAAGTTGCGGGATTGGGAATTAGTATATATGCGTGTAGAGTTTTCCCATCTAAATTAAATTAAAGTGCATTTTGACTGTCTATTATGCACTGAAAAGCTTTTGAAATACTCAAAATCGAGAACGTTTGAACAATCAAAATATTCATGACTTTAAATATCCTTACTTTTTCCCAGTTGTACCGGGGTTTAATTTCTTAATTCCTCGCTCATAATTATAAATACAGCTGTTTACAACCTAATAAATGTTAAAAAATTCGTAACATAACAAAAAGATCATGCATGCTAGCTCCTAAAGCTGAGCATGCGTTTAATATTTAATTTAATTTGCTTAGGTGAGTTTCCCTTCTCATTCTTTTTTGTTTACACTTTTTGAAGCTCTGAACACTTTTAAAACTTTTCAAAGTGATTAACTAAATATAGTAGCAATACTTTAGGCTGTATTAGTGAAAAAAGCAAAAAGCTTTGCAAATGGACTCTATCTCTGATCAATTAAGTTACCTAATTAGACGTACTTTGCATTTGGACTGTACTTCTTATCTAAGTTTGTACAAAGGACTCCCCTTTTCTGCTACAGAAAATAAAAGAAACCCACTACTTGAGATTTTTTTTCTTACAAATTTCATGTGTTCTCTGCTTCAATAGCTGTTTGGCACAATTTCTATTCGTACTGCATTTTTGTTTTTACTTTTTTCATCTTGTTTTTGATATATATAAAGAGTAAAAGAAAAGGTAACTGCCAGATGAGATTTTTAGTACTAAACTAGATTATCCCCTTGCAGATTATTGTTTAGTTGTACTCGTGGATGTAAGTTATCTTACTAATACTTTTTATTTATCTTATATTCTTTCTTTTTTTTTAAATTTTGCTCTGAAATGGAATGGACCACAGTCTTCTACTATTATGGCCATTAAGACAAAGGCCCATATAGCCGATAGACATCTTAATGGACTACGTGTTTCCTTCATACAGGCAGGTCTTTAATTTTTGTCCCTCAATAACCTGGTCTTTAATTTTTGTCCATATTTCTCATTTAATGAAAATTTTTGGGCTAATGTATTTTTTATTCGGGGGTCCACTAAATCAGAGATTCTGGGTTCGAATCCCAATAGAGGCAAAAAAAATCGCAACGCAAGATTTTATAGTAGGTAAAAACATTTTTGGCTAAAACTAACTTATATCGAATGGTCAAAATAGGCCAACTTGTGATGTCAAGCAAGTTGATCTCTTTTTTTGTGTGGCTAATGATTGACTGCATAACTTTATATATGTTAAATATACATAAGTATACACAATATATATATGTATACTCATGTATATTAGATCTCGGATTTTGTGAATAAAGTATTGTAATAGTTTAGTGTAGTATTACCTTAATTAGTCTTGTACACTTATCATAGTTATATGATTCTTGTACTACTAGAATAAGGTTTTAGGAGTAGAATAGGAATAAGATTTTCCTATTATGAAAATATGTAAATTGTATATATACTCTTTCAATTAATGAAAATAATCAAGAGATTATTTCTTTCAATAAACAGTTACAAAGGCGTACCTCCTCCTCTTTAACTTTTTAGTAAGCATGCACGTTTAATTTTATATTTTAAAAACTAAATTCAGCTCATGTTAGATCTCTGTTTCTTAATGCTATATTCAGTTCAAGAAAATCCTACGCCGAACATTGGAAAATACTATCTTTCGTCTTACTATAATTAACGGTAAACATAGTACAATGTGAACTAACCAATTTTTCAATTGATCTTAGATAAAGATTCTTCTATTCTGTGAATATAAAATGTAACACTGTTAAACTACACACAAAATATTTAAGCTTCATATGTTTTTAATTAATGTAGTCGCATAAATGATTTTATAAAATTAATTACGTAACATAAAACAAGATAATAAATCATGAATATTTATGCACTTAAAACTGTTAATCCGCATCTGAAGGAGGACAAGTATTAATTTATTTTTTGTCATTTATTATTAATCTGTAATATATGTATTGTACGTCCAGTTGAGCACACTGAAATCAATATGCTACGTATTGTTTATGCCTCAATCTTGTAATAGAGGCGGAAAAAAATCTTGTAATAGAGGCGGAAAAATATCTTGTAATAGAGCAAAGAATGTGGCATAAGATCATGCATGTACCTGAAGCCTTAAAGAAAATTATCAACGTTATTTAATCTGTTGTTTATTTGTATCATGAGGTTTTCTACCTTTTTTCTATAACTATTTAACTCTGTCCGCTCACGATTTGTAGAGAAGAAATCATCTAGAGTTTTTGCCAACTCGCGATTTGAATGTGAGACCTCATTATTTTAAACCTAATACCTCATTATTTTAAACCTAATCAGTAAACTACACCCTTGGTACTTCCCTCTTATATTTTTTCAGGTTACTAATTTTTATAAATAGTTAGAGTCTTCTTTTAACCTAATAGAGTAAAAGAGAATTATATACTGCAGTGTAAAAATTAAATGAAAAATCTAGCACATTCAGGACAATTCATACAAATGTAGAAATGAAAAGTGACGTGTAAGTTCCCCCCATGGTCCACAACTCGAAAACTTTCCAGCTCCTAACTTGAAAACAACAAGCAGCAGCCAACAACTATAAATACCAACCTATTATCTTCATCATTTTACATCCTTAACCAACATTTTAAATCTCAACACTCCATACACCCATACTTCTACTGAAAATTAAGCCCATCAGATCATCATTTGCAAAAACTTGCCAAAGTACATTATTTTTTCATCCCAAATGGCACCTCATGGAGAGACTATTGTCAGTTCCAACGTCCAAATTAAAAACCTTAGTCAACCTCCTCGACTCTCCAACGACAGCCTAAAAAAGACAATGTCCGAAATATCATACGAGTGGATGAATATTGAAGACATAATCGATTCAAATCTACCTCCAATATCCGAAGTAGAAAACGCGAAATGCGAGTGCTGTGTACACGGCCGAATACATTGGTCAAATTCGACAAAAATACTCAGGTAAGTGAATATGTGGGTTTTGTGCTGATGCAGTAAAAGAGGAGGCCCAAAAGAATGGAGAAGCATTGACTACTCATATGAGTCCTTGTAGCAAGTTTAACAAATTTGTTAGGGCTAGTCCAGTTCTTTATCAAGCTGAGGGCTGAGGCAATGAAAGAAATGTTGAAGAAGAATACAAGGGGAATTCTGAGAGCCAAATCTATTAGTCCAAGGGACAGGACTATGAATCTAAAGAAGGGTGGAATTACAAGAACCAATAGTTGCATTCCTGCCATTACTAACGAGATGAATGATCTTAATATAGTAAGCTGATCGCTCAGACGCTTCCTTTAACGTCTGTAACTACGAGCATCTAGTTTCTACTACTTTTGTTTTAATGGCTAAGCTTTGGAGTAAAGCATTGTTACCTCTGTGAGGACTTTTAGGTTTCTCCAAGTTTTTAACCTTTTCTTGATAATGCTATTAGCTTTTTAAAGTCGTTTTTACAATTCAAGTTAACGGATCAAATGTATGTTCATTCGTACTCAAAGCTTGGAAATTCGTGGTTAATATGTATATACTATTAAATGTAGGAGAATTAATCCCTTGATTATTTCTTTCCAATGATAGTCAATATATACAATATTATAATGTATTACTAATCTAAGTTTACCTAAAATATAAGATGTTAATCTACCTAATTGATGACAAATTGATTTACAATGATAATTATAAGATTACATCTTAATTAGTAGTGATTGTCCCATAATTATTCTTACAGTCCCCCGCAGTCTTAGCAGGAGGTTCTCGAATGCTGAGACTGTCTCTGAAATCATCAAAAAGTACGCGCGGAAGACCTTTCATGAATATGTTTGCAATCTGATAATGGTACGGTACATGGGCAACCTTTTCTCGGACGAATAAGATATCCATTTCGATATGTTTTGTGTGTTAATGCTGAACTGGATTACCGGATAAGTATATCGCACTCACATTGTCACAATAAACAACGATTGCCTTCTCAATCGAACAGTGGATCTCTAAGAGAAGATTACGGAGCCAACACAATTCAGCGACCACATTGACAACCCCCGGTATTCTGCCTCAGCACTTGACCGAGAGAAAGTTGGTTGGCGTTTGGATTACCATGAAATCAGATTATCCCCCAAAACACACAATAACCCGAGGTTGAACGTCATGTGTCCGGGCAGCCACCCCAATCAGCATCAGTATAAGAGGATAGAGTTGAGATGGAGGATTCATACAAATGTAATCCAAACTGAATAGTACCATGGATGTACCGCAGAATCCGTTTGAGAGCCCCCCATATGTTCATCTTTCGGATCATGCATATGCAAACACACCTGCTGAACAACATAAGAGATATTAGGTCTCGTGAAAGTGAGGTACTGCAAGGCCTCTGTCAGGCTGCGGTAGTGTGTAGGATCACTATATGAAGCCCCTGCAGTATTACTCAATTTGGCTTTTGTATTCACTGGAGTATGCGATGGCTTGCAGGATGACATACCAACTTTTTCAAGTATCTCCTCAGCGTATTTCTTCTGACTTAGAAACAGATCACCTGCATATTGAGTGACAGCAATGCCCAAAAAATAATTTAAAAGACCCAAATCCTTCATCGCAAATTCTGTTGCGATAAGGGCCATAATAGACTGGCGAATTGCGGTAGATAATGCAGTGAGAATGATGACATCTACATATAGGAGGATATACGTCATGTCACTGCCCTTCTTATAAATGAATAATGATTTATCGGACTTGCTGTGGAAGAAACCAAGAGTGGATACAAAACCTGCAAACCTGTTATACCAAGCCCGTGGAGCTTGTTTCAAACCATATAGGGACTTTTTCAGCAGGCACACATAATCTGGATGTGTAGAGTCTCGGAAACCCAACGGCTGGTGCATGTAAATTGTTTCCTGTAGATGGCCATGCAAAAATGCATTTTTGACATCTAACTGATGAATAGTCCAGGATTTGGACAGTGCCAGGCTAAGAACCGTCCGGATAGTTGTTGGCTTAACCACCGGACTAAAAGTTTCTCCACAATCTACTCCAACCTGTTGAGACCTGCCATGTGTTGACACCCAATTTTGTCCCATCTTTTTGGATTTTATTTGCAATTTTTAATATTTTTGACACTTTAAAACAATTTTTTAAATATAGGCATATATGTGTATATATATCATTATTATCATTTATTATTTGCATTTTTACTGTCATTTGCATTTTTATATCACAAGCATACTTTTATCTTAATATTATATGTTATTTTATTTTCGCAAAACGGCATTGCATTTTTATTTTTTATTTAAGCATCAAGCATTTCACAAATATTATATTTTATCATATTGTCATCTTTACAATTTATAAATTTTGCAAAGCTTTCTTTTTATATAATAAAATCTCTTTTTATATTTTTAAACCCATAACCCATTTCATTTCCCCCCAAAACAACTTCTACTCAACCCAAAACAATTCCTACCCAACCCAAACTAAAACCCATTTTCGTCCAAGCCCAACCCATCACCCATTTTATTTCCCCAACCAAAAAAAAAAAACAAATACCCAGGCCCAACCGAAAGCCCACCCGGATCGGCCCAATACCCACCTCCCCTTCCCCTTTATTTCCCCTTTAAAACCAAACCAAACCCTAAAAACATTTCATTTTTCATTCCATATATCTCTCACTCTCTCTCTCTCTCAATGGGCCGCCCCGTCGCCAAGATTCCCACACCACACGACCCCATCGCCGGTCACCTCGCCAACACTACCACACCACCACCACCCTACCCCACCTCGCCTGACAACCTACACCCACATCACCACCACGACGCCGACACCAACCAGCCCATACCGCGACCTCACGCCGACCAACTCACCATCGCCGCCACATCATCGACCACCACCACAACGCCGACACCGTCGCCCAACACCACCAACCAACCCGTCAACCCCATACCCTATCCCCCCAAAATCCGAAACCCATCCATAAAATACCCCCTTTTGTTCACTGTTTGGGGGTCGATTTGTGTGGATTTTTGTCCGAAAAGAGGGAGTTCTTGGTCGGAATTTAGGTCGGATTTTGCATGGATTCTTGCCCCTTTTGTGTCACTGTCGGGTCGGGTCGGGTCAACCCGATTCAGGTAAGTTTCAAGATTTGTGTATTTATATTTTGTTGTTGGTTATCTGTAATTTGGAATGAAATCGATTCGGGTTGAAAACATTCGATTTCGGGTCGGGTTACTGATCCGGGTCGGGTCGACCCAGTTGGGTTAAATTCCAGATTTTTTGTGTTTTAATATTTTGTTGTTGGTTATCTGTAATTTGGAATGAAATCGATTCGGTTTGAAAACATTCAATTTTGGGTCAGATTCTTGATCCGGTCAGGTCGACGACCCTTTTCAGTTAATTTTGATTTTTGTATGTTTATATTGTCTTTGTTGGTTACCTGAAAATTGGAAAGAATTTGATTCGGGCTGAAGTATCCGATTCGGGTCGGGTCATTGTTCCGGGTCGGGTTTATTCGACCCGGTTCGAATAAATTTTCAGATTTTGTGTTTTAATATCTTGTTTGTTTGTTATACGAAAATTCCAAAAAAAAAAAAACATTTGATTCCGGGTCGGGTCAACCTGAGATCCGGGCGGATCATCGATGTCAAGATCCTGGGTCAAATTTCAGAATTCGGGTCGAACGTTTTAATTGCAAGCTGTTGGTTTATTTTGGCATTTAAATATTCATACACGCATCTCTTGTATTTTGCTGTTTTATCATTTTGACTAATACTGCACAATGGCCGATGAAATTAAATTCGAGGCCGCGCTTTTTTTTGTTTGTTTCTCTGTTCTCTGTTTTCTGTTTACTGTTTTAAACATCCGTGCAACGGATATTTTGTTGTTTTTACTGTTTTATTGTTTTTAACTAATATTACATATTGGCCGATGAAATTAAATTTGAGGCCGCATTTTTCGTTTCTTTGTTCTCAGTTTACTGTTTTTGGCATTTAAACATCCGTGCACGGATTGTCTTACTGGTTTACTAGTTTAAATAAATACTTCATTTAGGCCAATGAAATTGAATTCGAGGCCGCGTCTCTTCGTAAATCGATTACTGTTTTCAGCTTTGTTTTGAATTTACTGATTTCTGTTTCGGTATTATTTTACTGTTTTTAACTAATACCGCATTTAGGCCAATGAAATTGAATTCGAGGCCGCGCTTTTCTTCTTTCATTTCTCTGTTTCTTTAATTTACCGTTTTAAACATCCATGCCACGGATATGTACTGTTTTTACTGTTTACTGTTTTGAATTAAATACTGCATTTTAGGCCGATGAAATTGAATTCGAGGCCGTGCTTTTTTTTCGTTTCATTTCACTGCTTTTCAGCACTGTTTTTAACATCCGGGCAGCGGATATTTACTGTTTTTTTTTATTTACTAAACATCCCGTCTTCTCGGGAATTGCCTCTGTTTTTCTGCTTCTTTGTTTCTTATTCTTCTTTCTTTGTGTACGATTCGATTTTTAATTTTCTTGATCTGAATACGATACTACATTGGCCGATGAAAAATATCCGTCGATTTTGAGGCCTCCACAGCTTGTAAAGACGGAAAATAAAACTTACGGGCAATGATGAAACTTAAATCTTTTTCACCCGAGAGACCAACATGTTCGGTAGGCAAGGCAACTAAAATGACCAACGAGTTATATGTTCGCAGCCACGACGTGATTGGAATGATCTTTTCAAATTTTAAGTCTGAGTCCTCCGTAATCAAAACATTTATTGTTTTGGATATGGATCCGAAGTTATGTATATTCATTTGTTTCTAACCGTTTGTTCTTGACAGCTTGCAAAGATAAAGTCAAAGAAGGCAAATAACCCCTCGGAGATTATTTATTTTGTTGTTGTCATTTACTTTTTTAATTCAGCTTTATTTCATTCTTTATTGTAATATTATTGTACTCGTGAAATTATTGAAATGTTTAGAATAGGTAGACATAAAATAAATTAATAGGGTAGTCTAAAATTGGAAACCCATTGCTAGTTTATTTATTTTAGGCTCGGTTAGTTTTAAAATTGAAAATCGCTAGTTTATTTATTTTTAGGCTAGTCGCCCATAAAAATCACATTGCATACATTTTTATCAATTTTCATACAATTACATATTTATATTCTTTTTAGCTTTACAAATATATTAATGTCATACAAATGTATACTTGTACAAATGCATCATTTCATTAAATACTTTCAACATTATTTTTATACTTGTAAAATATGCACTTTTTCTTAGCATAGCAATTAACCTAAATTTGATCGGATAACCGCAAGTTAGCGGATCTTAAAGGATGCCTAACCCCTTCCCTTTAGGATAATAAAGAACCCTTATCCAGAATTTCATTAGTTTCGTAGACCACAAAATTGGAGTTATTTTGCAGCTTTTGGTTAATATTCAGGTGCCCTAATTCACCTTAGAATAATTAGGTGGCGACTCCTCAAAGCAAGCATTTTCTACCGAACCAGAGGGAATTGACCCATCACGTCGCGAAGCCCGCAGGTCAAAATCGGGTGCGACACCATGTCACCAACAAGACGAGTTTTGTATCTCGCAAAAGAGCCATCAGAATTCTTTTTGTGATAAAAAGTCACATAGACCTAATAATGTTCACAGTAGATGGGCGGGGCACTAATTCCCACGTCTTATTTTCAATAAGAGCATTAATTTCGTCTAACATGACAACTTTTCAATTCTGGTCTGATAAGGCTGCTTTGGAATTTTTTGGTATGGGTGATGGTTGAACCGAAGATAGTAAGCTAATCTGATGCTTGGGCCGAAAAATCCAGTGCATGGCACGGGTTTCAATGATCCGAGGTTGTACTGTCATCGGTTGGGTGGTAGGAATCTTAGGGGGGTGGAGTGGAGTCCAAGTTTGAAGGTGTGGGGGAGTGATTCACCGAGGGGTTATTGGGTTGGGGTAATGGGCTGGCTCGGTTTATTGGTGAGGGAGCAGTGGGCTCCCCCACATGGGCCTGGTTGTTACGGGGATTCAATTGGGCCGAGAATATTGGTCCAGTCCCGTGAAGTGGTGGGGCGGGGTTAATTAGGTTATTGGGTTGTAGCGGGTCAACTGGTGGTTGATTATTGAGATGGTAGTGTAAAATGAGATGTATTCCGTTGTCCAAAAAATCATATGAATGTAAGGATGCCACATGAGAGTTAGCAAACGGGAATGTAGACTCATCAAAAACTACGTGACGAGAGATAATAACTTTCTCCGTCGCTATATCAAAACATTTATATCCCCTATGATTTAATGGATTTCCCAAAAACACGCAAGGAGTCGACCTAGCCTACAACTTGTGAATGGAAGTAGAAGAAAACAAATGATAACACAAACACCCAAACACTCGCAAATGTGTAAAAGATGAAAGACGGTGATACAACATTTGTGTAGGGAACACATTGGAGACTAGTTTACTAGGAAGAATATTTAAAAGATAGGTTGTCATTTGAAGTGCATGGTGCCAAAAATTCGATGGTGTGAAAGAATGCACAAGGATGGTGTGAATCATATTATTAATTGTTTGAATTTTTCTTTCAGCTTTCCCATTTTGTGGTGGTGTATGTGGACACGAAATACGCAAAGACATCCCATTTTGGTGACAAAAATCTTTAAAATGGGTATTTATGAATTCCCCTCATTGTCACACTGAAAATATTTAATGAATTTGTCAATTTGAGTTTTGATAAAAACACTAAATTGTTTAAAAATGGTACAGATTTGTGATTTATGTCCTAAGGGAAAGGTCCACAAAAATTTGAATAATCATCTAGAATTAGCATATAGTACTTATGAAACTCAAAACAGGTGATGTCCACAACTCGCAATGCAAAATATCAAATGGCATAAAAGTATGAGAAGTAAAGGACGCAAAATGGATCTTAACATGTTTACCAATCACACAAGATTGGCAAACAGAAGAGTCCAAAGTTCGGTTACAAGCAAACAAATTATTCTTCCTAAGAGAATTAAAAATTGGTGCTCCTAGGTGACCCAACCGATTGTGCCAGACAATAGGAGAAATGGCAGCAAAGGTGGATGGTTTGGTTATGCGGTTGTTGGAAACATGGGTGATGGGATACAGGTCCCTTGTGCTATTACATCTAATGAGTGGCATCCCTGTCTGAAAATCCTTCACAGAAAAGTCAAACGGATCAAAATTCACAGAAACATTGTTGTCAATTGTAAAACGTCTAACAGATATCAAGTTCTTAATTAATTTTGGTGCATGTAGGATGTTTTTCAAGTATAATGTAGGGTGTGGAGAGGGTGTGGAGAGGGTAGTGTTACCTGACCAATACCACGAATTGGAATTTCCTGACAACTGCCGACAACAATATTTTATTATTGCTCATATTGAAATAAGACGAGAGATTACCTTGAGATGATGTCGTGTGTGACGTAGCCCCTGTATCTATGTACCATGACTCGTCTGAAACATTTAGATTCATGTGGTTCATGGCTTGTTCAATGTCAGTGGGCGCATAGCCTACCGAAGATGGTGCCTGAGCCGCAAACGCATGTTGGGGACGAGACCCTAGAATTATAGGTTGGCGAGTTGAATGTGGAGGCCTGGCCCACGAAGAAGTAGGGTACAGACATGGCGGGGCAGCCCACTGTGGGGCCCACGGTGGGTACTGCCCCACTGATTACCGTCGTTGTTGTCTGGACGCCACTACCCGGACTGCCTGCTACCGCCGGCGGGTTGGCCACCGCCACGACCTTGTCTCTTTCCACCATTATTTTTTCCTTTGTTATTGTTACGGTTTGAACACCATTTTTTCCCAATATTTTGATGATTATTATTGCCCCCCCCCCCCCAACTAGAATTTTGGGGCTCCGAATCTGTGGAAAATGAGTTGGTGAAAACGAGAGCAGTGCCGACGGTGGATGCTACAGAAGATGCCTATTTTGCCTTTCTTGTTTCCTCGAGAATTAACCTCGAACGGGCCTCATAGAAATTAGGCAATGGATTACTTTGTTGAATGAACGTAGCAACTCCATCATACTGTTCATTCAATCTGGCAATCAACTGAAGGACTAACCGTTGATTTGTCACGGGCGAACCAACGTTGGACAATTGGTCCGCAAGCATCTTTAATTCTTGACAATAGGCTGAGATGTTGGAAAAGTCATCCAATTTAACATTCGTAAATTGGTGTTCAAGATAAACGTCCCTAGAAATTTTGTTATCTTGAAAAATATTTTACAATTGTTCTCATGCCTGTTGAACCGTAGAATTGGGTTCCAAGATGGTATGGAGAAGATCATTTGAAATTGTGCCATAAATCCATTGAAAGACTATAGCATCTAACCAAGACCATAATTTCTTGTCCACCGTAGTGGTATCCGACGGTGACTCGGACGGAAGGATATGGTCAATCACCTCATAAGCACGGCAGTGAATTTTGAATAGTTCTGCCTATGAGGTATACTGTCCTTTCTCCATTTCAAGAGTTACGGAGATAAAGTTCTTGACGTTATTAACGGCAAGAGCGGGATGAAAGGTTTGTTTTTCGGCCATAGGTTCCACTTAGAATCAAAGGAAGATGAGAAGGAAGTGGTGTTTTGATGGAAGTGGATAGATGAAACCTCAATTTTGGAGAAGTCTAGCCGAGGGGGGGGGGGATTGTAGTAATCGGCTAGGGTTTAGTTGAGTGTTTAGATTTTTAGAAAGTATTTAGGTTTAGGGTTTAGGAGTACTAAACCTAGTAGGTGGCCGAAAACAATAGAAAAGAGAGGGAGAAATCGGCTAAGGAAAAAAAAAAAAAAAGAGGAGTTTAGGGCAAAAGATATTTGGCTATTGATACCATGTAGAAGAATTAATCATTATTTCATTTCAATGATAGTCAATATATACAATATTACAATGTAGTACTAATCTAAGTTTACCTAAAATATAAGATGTTAATCTACCTAATTGATCTACAATGATAATTACAAGATTACATCTTAATTAGTAGTGATTGGAAATAATTATGAAATTTTCCCATAATTATTCTTACATTAAATCGTATACAATGTACTTGTATTGAACTAAATCTTAATCAACGTTCTTTTTGCTAACACACTACATGAGAGTAGTACTGGTAAACACCCTCTCTATTTTCTTAGTAGTAATTTTCCAGCAAGCATATTGAAAATAAACACTTCTTTTTCTATTGTATTTTACCCTCGTCCTCTTTTAGTCAGATACCTCTTTTAAGCTAGATTCCACTCTAAAAAAAAAGCTGATTGCACCTCACTTTCTATTAACTAGTTGACCTTTTCTTTGTTTACTATAGATTAGCAAAATTATATATAGCCGCTGACATTGATTATTAATCCATTTTGCCCCAGCTTTTGTCCCCTAAACATTTGCTCGTGTGTGACAAGATAAGAATAGTGCAATTTTAAGAATAACGATACAAAGACATGATTGTTCCTACCAGGTCATTCTAGGCTTCTGGTGGACTCGTCCTTCTCTTCCATCGATGTGACATATCTGGCTATGTTTCTACATCTGTGTAAGGTATTCTTTAAAAGTTCCATTAAGTATAAGTTAAGCTTCAAGTATTTCTATTGGATGTTCAACAATAATAACAAAAAAATCAGTGTAATCCCACAAGTGGGATCTGGGGAAGTAATGTGTACGTAGACCTTACACTACCTTGAGAAGATAGAGAAGTTATTTTCAATGTACCCTCAACTAAAAAAACAATGAAAATGAGGCAATAAACAAAAACAATAACATAACTGAGGCTAAAGAAATAACAGGTTGTAATAAAAAACTAAGGAAATACAAGAAACTAATACTCTGAGAAAAGGACAAATATTCTCAACTATCTACCAACTTTATAAGCTGAAGGTAAGTCATGTCTTGCTTAATCACCTCACCCCAATATTTCTTCGGTTTACCTCTGTCCCTTCTATTGGATGGTCATATCTTATAGCACCCAGCTCTCCGGGTCCCGATCACTGTCCCTAATTTGGGTCGTGATTTCACTTAAAATTTGCAATCAACATTCGCTTGGCGAGCACCTGAGTGCTTGTCACTGCCCCTAGTTTGGATCGCTAGTTTACTTAAATACTGCAATCTGCTAATATATACAAACTTTGACCCGTCAAAATCTCCCTTTAAGTTGCCAGTCCTATTGATAGTAGACTGTTGCGATTAGCATAGGCCTGCCTTTCATGCAAGGAAAAATCAACATTAGTCATGAGACTGACCAATGCGCATAGACTAACCATTATGCTATGCTATGCTATGAGATTTAAAGGCAACAAGGTCAGATATATGAGACGATTTAAATTTAAGGCTTCAACAGACATAGCATAAAGTTCCTGAGTAGCAAGGATAGCATAATAAACAAGTTTCACAAACAGAACTAGTTCAAAATGGTTCTAAAGAGGAATATTTAAGGGTTCTTAGTTTTAGTTTACTGTTCCCTTTAATAGCAGAACTAGACAAAAGTAACTTAGACAAATGACCAGTTGACAAACATGAAACAGATACAATGAGCAGTATCTTCTTCATTCATAACTTTCCACGCCACTGCTCTCTCATAAGAAATAGGTCTGCTCATGCTTGACAAACATATGCCCCCTTGAAGATATGCAAAACCCTGTCAACGAATTACATCAACATATTTAGATCAAACAAATTTAAATAAGACTAAGACGCTACTGCTTACCCAAAGATAGACTTGTCAATTTATAATAAAAACGGCAAATCAGTGCACTAAAGTTTCCGATATGTGTGGGGTCGGAGAAGGCTGAACAACATTAGGTTTTCTTGTATGCAGTCTTTCAATTTCCTACATGATGAAGTTTCCGCAGCTTGAACCAATGACCTCCCGGTCACACAGCGCAACTCTTACCATTGCGCCAAGGCTCCCCCCTAGACTAATCAATTTATTAGGGTAATCAAGCATATTTTATCTAGTGAGTTTTTGCCAACCTTTTAAGAATTGGTTTTATTTCAAGTGCTATTGGATCAGTTTACCATGGTCCAAATAAGCTCATTATAATCACATCTACAAGACCACCCAATTACTTTCTCGCTACATTCAAACTTTTTCCTCATAAAAGGAGTACCAACCTGTTGCATTATCTGCGGGAACTCAGTGCAGAGGTTCTTCTTTCCATGATGGTCAAATATTTTCTCCAAGGTAATATCTTGGAGCGCGACCAAGGTTGTCTCAAGCATGTCAAGACCAGCCTGATTTGCAAATGTAAAAACTGGCAAAGCCTGCATAAATATGAACTCAAAAGTTCAGCGTACTTGAAGAACAAAAAGGCAAGGTATCTTGCAACAAATTTAAAAAAAAGAAAAACAGGTCAAATCCCGATTGACAAATGAGGAAAAAGTTTCACTTCTAATTGGCAGGCATTAGAGCGCTGCAATTAGAGAATTTCCAACAAACAAAAGAATAATTCGAGATTGACGAATGTTTACTTTGAAAAAGCATGAGAAAGGGCAGCATCTAAAGAGTTAGGGACAAACCTTAGCAGAACAGCAGATAATAGCATCAGAGCGATGCCATAGGCTTTTGAGGATTGATTCACTTCCTTGATCAGTATTCGATTTCAGAAGATCCATGCCCAAAAAGCACCTTAAGAGAAAAAGAAAATATCCACAACAGACACTGATGTCAAACTCTAGAATTTTAATTACTGGCAGACACCCCATAGAAAGTCTATCGGAAACAACTTCTCTACCTACCAAGGTAGAGGTGAGATCTGCGTACATTCTACCCTCCTCAGACCCTACTTTGTGGGATTACACTGGGTATGTTGTTGTTGTTGTTGTTGTTCTTGTTCTTGTAACACCCCATAGGAAAAATTGCTTATTAAACAAGTAGCATCATTGCACATTCAGAAATCACAAAAAGATATCAAGCTGAAGAAAAAGGAGGATAGAACCATTTATTGTTCAGATGCAGGTAAACATTTCTCTTGATGGGACAAGGAAAAATAGATCAGATTGAATGATTTCTGGAAAATGAAGACTCGTGATAATCTAACCATTATACATTTAGCCAACTAATTGCCAAACAACCATGTATTTCATTTAGAATCTGGCATAGGAAATGCGCAACGGCTGACTTAGTGAAATTCATTACTTAGTGTGCTCCTATGTTAGATACACATGCAAGTATATAACCACAAACCTGTAACTTTGGCAGATCCAGCGAGCTAATGTATGTGCTTCAGGCGTCCCCAGTGGGAGACGAAGACCTCCATGGGAACCCAAGTGAGAAGGTGAAAGTGCTAATGCAACTCTCTGAACAAATGAAATAATGCTTCGCACATACTGTCGAGCCATTGAAGCAACACTCTCTTGCATGTGGCTTTCAAAAGCAAATTGAAAAGCAATTGTCATGACAGATCTTGACGAGCCACCAATAGTGTGAAGGTCATTGGCCACTTTGTTTTCCGCTGGGCCAGTCTCAAGAGCAGAAGTAAGATCAAGGGTGCGATTTGGACTGGAGGCTTCCTGCACGAAGTTGCATATTTGCAAAAAACATCGAGGTTAACAAACCAAGTGAACAAATACCTAAAAGAGTAAGTGTCAATGGGTGGATACAAACACTAACCTTTCCAGATTCGAGAGAGATAATGCGGAAACCAGACGGAAGCAATGGTGCATCATCAGCAAACGAGGCATCAATAGGAGCAAATATGAGTTCGGCACAGGTTCCAACGGCATTTTCATCCATTCCGTTGCATACCTGTCAAAAGCATGTAAAGTGGATATTACCACAAGTACCAGAGACACAGAAATACGCAATAAGAGCAGAAAAATTGCATCCTGCACTGCACAGGAACATGAAGTCTCACTGGAAACAAATTCCATAGTACCTCATTCCAGACTCCTACTTTGGCAATAAGGGAAATAAGAAGAGTAGAGGCTATAAACTATGTTAAGAGACGAAAGATACTCACACACTCGACTTTCTGTTTCAAGTATCGACCAGTATACAAATCCAGTTAATTTAGTCATGGTACGTATACAGAAGTATCGGGAATTCATTGGACATGATGCAGGTGTTAGAGTGGGTTAAAGTCTAACCCACATTGGTTGGGCAATGGACTGGTGGTATGCTTATACGGACATGGGCAATCCTCCCCTTATAAGCTAGCTTTTGAGGTTGAGATAGGCTCAAGTGTCATATCTTACATGATATCAGAGCCATGTCCTCCCTGTTTGGCCCCCATGTTATATTGTCCACGCTCTAGTTGGGCCCGGGCATGAATGGGTGTTAGAGTGGGTTAGACTCCCACATTGGTTGGGGAATGGACTAGTGCTCTGTTTACATGGACTTGAGTAATCCTCCCCTCATGAGCTAGCTTTTAAGTTGAGTCGGGTCCAAATGCCAAATCTTTACAGCAGGCACGTTGAGAGATTAGATGAACATGCATAATGACTTCTTCAAATCAGGAGCATGAGATAGGATCGGGTTATCCTAAACGGATTAATCATGGTTCTATATAATTTTTCAAACCGTGAGAAATAACTAAAACTTCCCGAAACAAAATGCTAAGAAGCACACATGTAGAACAAAATTCTGCCTTTTCCATATTACACGATATGATAAATTCTGCCTTTTCCACACATTATATAGTTCTTTCAATTCAAAGAAAGATATTTTCATAATCCATAATTTAAGTAGATCCACGACATAGGAGTAATTTCTCCAAATATTTTCTTAATAAAATCAGATTTCATTTGAGAAGGTGAAAATATGGACAGCAAAAGCACTCCATTAACAAAGTGCGAAAACAAAACTTACTTGCAATAGAAACATATCTCTTGGCATTATAGCATCCTCAGAAGCATGGCCTTCCAACTTAATGACCTCCAGCAACTATAAGCAAAAACGGAGCACACGTGTAAATACAAACAAGACCAACCCAAACAGTTTTAGCCATGCCAAGAATGCAGATTAAATAAATCGACTAATCCTGCCTCTTCATGCTCAACAGTGTGTGCGAGTGGAAGTATCACTTGACCCCCGAAGTTTCCAACTCGAGCCCCAGGTAGGCTGCAGGGACCAACTTTAATGGCTGCAGCAGCATAAGCGTCTATATTGTTGTCTGCCCATTCAGATCGATGTTCCCGCAGAAACCTAAGAAGTATAGCAGGATGCACATTCTGGACAATAAAAACAAGACGACTGTGTTAAAAAGCGAAAAAGACAACACGGTCTTTAAAAAAATGATTTTGAGATATTCTTTATCCACTAGCACAAACAGGAAACCGTTATTTATTCACTTACACAATCAGAAAACACTTATTTATCCCCTCACACAAACAAGAAACCTTTAATTATCCACTTAAGCAAATAGGAAATCAGCAATTCAATTATATAGTTTCAGCATCAACATATTGAATGAGCAGACCTGTAGAAGCATCGATGCTTTTGCACACATAACTGCATTGCTCATCGATGAAAATCCATTTGCAAAAGAAAGGTTTAAGCCCATCAACTTGTCAGGAGAAGAGTTCACAAGGATGGAAACATCATCCATTGCATCGCTATCGAGCATTGACCAGCCTTCATCAGCTAAACCATTAAGAGCCTCATTGAACCCTCTGCCAAAATAATTCATAGGTTTCAATGGCAGAAAAACTAGAGAACATTGAAAGAGAAACCATCAAAAAGTAGGTCATTCAAACCTGCTCAGCCTCTGGCTTAATGCGCGTAGAGCTGCTGGTCGTCTTCCCCAGTTAGTGACATTAGTCTGTGTAACCTCCTGTGCAATCTGCCTCAGGTAACGTAGTGCCTGCAAGGAGAATGCAAATATTATTTTCCAATCTTCCACGTGGTATAGGACCAATTTGAACAAAAGTTCTTACCGCCACTGTCGTCTTTTGAGCTAGCACTGCTGATGATTCATAAAGTGGACGTAACACTTCTGGCACACTCCATGCCTAACAATAATAATATTGTCAACCATAACACTAGATAACTAGGGACTGTAAAGGAGAACGAGAAATATGGACAACAACTTCACCTCTAAATTCATATGATCAACAATGTGAATAATTGAACCACCCCCCTCACAAGGTCTAATCAAGTATCCACTAGGTAAGATTTCTGCTCTCACAAAGTTCTGAACTGGTGGCATACTCGGACCATTTTGAGTATTTCCAAGTGACCTTTCACATACCTGCGTATTTTATTGAATGATACATGTTAGTCCACGAAGCACGTGAACTCACAAATCCTAAAATATAGTGAAGTCACTAGACATAATGAATCCATACCACGAGACTGCCATCGTCCATTAGAGTTGTATACCGTAAGAGCCAGAAGTCACGGGCAGGTGCCAGCGTCGTTGGTGCATAAAGCTAAAAGCAAAAATGTTAATAAGTTCATCAAGAAGGTATACAGGGACTGAATGTACAAGCACGAGAAGTAACAGTACAGTAACGTACCTGCATGTAAAGAAGTTCAATGGTTCCACCATTGGCAGTAGGCAGCACATTGAGAACATCAACAGCCCGGCAGTCACGAAACCACGAAGGTCGATCCTTAAGGATTTCGGAGACCTGGAGGGATCTCAAACAATTAATTTTATATTATAGTGCCAGAAACATAAGTTTCAAAACAGATGATCAACTTACCCTCGTCGGCTCTAGACCAACCAGGCCACAAGCTCTCGCTGCCACGCCAGTGCAACCATGAGAAATAGCAATGATTCCAATGGAATCCGGACCAGGCTATTCATTTCAAGAGAGATGATTAGAAAGAATTAAACCAGTACTGAGAATTTGTAACAGAAATAATATGGCTAAAAAAATGGAGACTGGAAAATGTGTTGTGATATATTAATGTCCTGATGGTAAGTGGTATTGTACCACCATTCTGCCATCACAACTCACAAGCAAAAGCCTATAAGGACAATGAAAGGACATTGATGCACTCAGTATAGTAGTGGTATAGAAACCCAAAACTGTTATTTTGCAACACTCTTTATACGTTAAGTATGGTGTCACTTATGTTCATTTTCGACATGAGAAAGACATGAATGGTAATTGACAACTTCAAAAGAGGGCAACAACCCGTACTCTCTCTTCTGTGGACCTAACAACTCGGGCTATAAGATAAGATACAGTTTTTTATACTAATTGATTGACTGGTAAGAAAGAGCTTCCGTGGGAACTAGAAAACTATTGTATTTATATCCTTGACTGATATAGTTGGCCAAAGGAATTGGCCACTGTTTGGTAATTTCTTGATATCATTTATGAAGAAAAGAGAGGCAACCAATTTCTTGCATTCAGCTCTAACACTTTGTAGTTTGTTAACACTGTGACATATTACATACGAGAACATATCTGCTAGTGTAACTCTTTAATTACATAGGGGTTCATATAAATTCATATTCAAGTTACACAAGAATTCTAAGACAGGAATTTTAAAATGAACATTTGTCATTGAATGTCTGATTAATTGTGAAAAATCTAGATCAATCAATCAATAAACTACACCTTAATCCAAACTAATAGCGGTTAACATATGAATCTTCTTTACGTATTCCAGACATTTGAACTTATATTGTTCAGATACTGAATAAATTGCCTTTTCAGACAAATCAGGGATTCTTATTTCTAAAATTAGAGGTTCTTTACACAGTAAAATCAAAAATGTATTTGTGGTTTTAAATTGCATAAGATTTGTCACTATTAATACCCTTCGCTTACTTACATTACTTTCTCTAATTTAACATTTCGTTTATTATCTAATGTACTGTAAATATTTAATAAATGAATGAATAATTAAATATTGTGTTTCTCTCTGAATTTTTCGAAACAAATGTGATTTAATCAGACTAGTCATAATATAAAGGACATGTTTTCCATTTTCCATTTTAAGGCTCTGTGCTGGTATAGTATGTGCTTGTATTGCTATTCAAGTCCACACTGAATTCTGTTTTTTAAACAATATGGTATAAGTTACCGGTCAAATAGGTTCACATGAATTACCGATGGAGTAGTGTAGTACTTAATTTGTTTATCTGTAAAAAGATGGCATTATTAATGTATATAAGAAGTACCTTCATTCCAGGCATTTGGACCCACTCAACAGCAGTTCCAGTAGCCTTTGAAAGAAACTCTGTTAAAGTTTCTTCTGCAGTGGACAAAAGCCTGGAAAAAAGCACAACAAAAAACAAGGGAAATGATCACAAACCCACGATGTTAACAAGAAAAGGACCTAACAACTGTAATCCACTCACCCTGCAGGACTAGCATCCCTTGGCGGATGCTGAGATGTCAATTGGTGTTGACCACTCGTCACCACTGATTCACAACTCGTATCTTTTGTAGCAAGCGGTGTCTGCATTTCACAAAAAATCAACATCAATTTAGTAGGCGTTTGGCCATAGATTCCAAATATTCTTCTAAAGTTGGAGTTGGAGTTGGAGTTGAAGATGAAGTTGTGTTTGGTCATACTGTTTCGCAAAGATGAGACAGCACTTTATTTGGAATTTATGAAGATGGAGTTGGAAAACTGGTTTGAAGCACTTTTCCAACTCCAAGTTAGATTTGAAAATTTTGTAACTGAACACTGATTTTGAAATAAAGTGAAATTTTATTTCAGAAAAATTGAATAATTCTCGTGGCCAAATGGGCCTTTCGAAGGCAGGGACTGCAGGAAGTGGTTGGGCAGAACACAATAATTTTGGTTAAAATCTTGTATTTGTCCGAAGAAATTCATTTAATATATAGTACAAATTACTAATGTAGAACTAAGTAACTCAGAAAAACTGAAATCCTGAACCCATAAGTTTCAATTTCTGGCTCCGCCTTTAAGTCTAAAGTTCAATTTATGCCACATTAGTTTGAAGGAAAGGAGCAAAAATGGTTTGATATCTATTGTGGAAAAAAAATCTTACAGTTTGCCTACGAAAGTAGCCATTTTCATACACCAGCTGGGAAACTTGCTTCTGCAATCTGTCATTCTCTTCCATTAATAGCTTGTTCATCGCCGTCAGCTTCCTATTCACATTTTGAAGCCGTGAGGCCTCTTTCCTCTGCTTCTCCCTGCATCTATATTTAACCAGAAAAAAATTTATGTTATTCACACATAAGTAGGAACTGAAAAAAGAATAAACATAGAGGAAAAGGGGCACCCCAAGATGGAATTTTTTTTCTCATTCAGCTAACTTAAAATACAATTTTGGACAGTAAATGAGTAAAACTATCTTCAACTCCAACTTCAAAATTCCAAATAAAGTGAAAAATATTTGGTTTTCATGGCCAAAGGCCTACTAAGATTTAGCAAGAAAATATATGAACATGGAGGAAAAAATGGAACCCAAGATTAGATTTTTTTTTTAAAAGCTAGCTTCAAAATGCAATTTTGCATACTAGTAAGGATTTGAAACATAAAATTCCAAGTGATTAGACATTAATAGTACCTTCGATTCTGGAACCAAACTTTGATTTGTTTAGGTTCAATGTTGGAGAGAATAGGACATTCTCGGATAAGTTGCTGACGGCGCATTGAACTAGGTTTAGGGCAATCATGATAAAGCCTTTCAAGTGCTTCAACCTGCTCAGGTGTATACCGGACATACTTTCCATTATCCAACACTGATTTACCATCCTTGCAGGAAGCCATTTCTTTGCTTTAAATCTTACAACCTAAAATCCCCTTTAGAAAATGAAGAGTTCACAAAAACTTTAAGCTGCTGCTGTTTAAATCATTCTTCTTCTTCTTCTTCTTCTTCTTCTTCTTCTTCTTCTTCACAACAATTCAAGAACTTGAACCTTCTTTAGCATTATTTTTTGAGCTCTGAACAAAATGAGGAATGTTGGAAGTGACCTTTTCTTGGTTATACTAAAAGAGTAAAACAACCAATTACCAAAATGAAACGGCACTGTATCTTCAGCGTTAAGCACTAGACAACTTGTATATCTTTCGATTTCAGAGCTTCCCAATAAACTAGTAAAAATATACCCACCACTTATCTTTCACCGTTACCAAAAAAAAACAAATATTTCTCAACAAACCAACAACACTTTCTTGAATAGCATGACATACATTTCCTTTCAGCTCAGCAACCAATTCTTGGAAATACACTAGAAGATCCAAACTTTAGGCCTTAGAAGAAGAAACAAAGAAACCCATAAACAGATCTTTTTCATGGCTATGAATTAGTTTAACTTTAGTGTCCAAACTTTGCAGGAGTAGAATCTTTAAGAGTTTGAACAAAAAGCAACCAACCACAGCAGCACAAAATCAAATATTCAAAGGACGGACGATGATATTGTAGGCATGATGAGATATTATTATCAGAAGGGAGGATCTTGGACTGGTAACAATGAATGA
Organism: Anisodus acutangulus; assembly: GCA_029783415.1. Classification (NCBI taxonomy): domain Eukaryota; kingdom Viridiplantae; phylum Streptophyta; class Magnoliopsida; order Solanales; family Solanaceae; genus Anisodus; species Anisodus acutangulus. Next base: position 2,315,964 of record CM056497.1, read on the forward strand.
AATTGAGGGGTTATAAATGTAAAGGAAAAATGAGAGCGACCCAGAGAGAGAGAAAAAGAAAGAGAGGTTTATATTTGGATTTAGGAAATTCGGGGTATGGTATGTTCACAAGTGAGTAGCCATTGTATGTAATTACTATGTGTCTTCTTTCGGCTTTAAGAGGATATTCTCGCTTCTTTTTACTACTCTCTTCAGACCAATCACCCTATATTATAGTACTAGTACTAGTACAGTACTAGTACTTACTCTACTGACCGCTGTTCCTCGCACCACATTTGGCATACTTCTGATTAAGACGTTCTTTATGACCATTATGCCCTTGTATTTTTTCAAATTTTTTGCTCATATTCCCTATTTTAAATGTGTGGGGTGGTTTGGTCGGTAGTTAAAGTTATGCAAATATTAGTAAGAAGAATTTAGTTATTCATATATTAATTATGCAAATTTCTAACATATACAAAATAATATTCTCGTCGTCCTAATTTATGTGGTATCTTTCAGATTTCGAGAGTCAATTAAGTGTTTCTTTGATCGATTTTTTTCTATATGACTTTTAAATATTTTAAGTTGTTAATTATTGAATATTTTTATAATATTTTTTACGTAATTTTCAAATATATAAATTTTACAACAACAACAACAATAATATACCCAGTGAAATCTCACAACGTGGGATCTGGAGAGGGTAGAGTGTACGCAGACCTTATCTCTATCTTGGTAGGTAGAGCGGATGTTTCCGAGAGACTCTCGGCTCAAGATAGAGCATAAGCACAAGCAAAGCAAGAGAAACGTCCAGACCTTGTCAGAAAAAAATTAAAATTGCATGAAAATGCTAGTATCAAAAGTGAATAAGTCATGATAGCGCATTCTGAAAAAGTAAGCAGTAGCTAACACATGTAAATAAGCTAAACAAAGTACACTAAAGGACATATAGCAGTAGAAATCAAACTACATGGGACTATAACACAATATTGCGCCTATTAGTATGATAGGTTAAGGGCCTACAATAATAACACTACAACTACCGGTTTGCAAGCGTAAGTAGGACTACGCTCGACTACCTACTGCCCTTCTACTATAATCTGTGTCCTCCACAACCCCCTATCTAAGGTCATGTCCTCAGTAAGTTGCACATGCGTCATATCCCGTCTAATCACCTCTCCCCAATACTTCTTCGGCCTACCTCTACCCCTTCTGGACCCGTCCATAGCCAACCTCTCACACCTCCGCACTGGGGCATTTGTGTCTCTCCTCTGCATATGCCCAAACCATCTCAACCTCGCCTCACGCATCTTATCATCTACCGATGTCACTCCCACTCTGTCCCGAATATCATAATTTCTAATTATATCCCTCATTGTATGCTCGCACATCCATTTCAACATCCTCATCTCCGAAACTTCCATCTTTTGAATGTGTGAAGTCTTGATTGGCCAACACTCCACCACATACAACATAGTCGATCTAACCACCGCATTATAGAACTTGCCTTTAAATTTTGGTGGCAGCTTTTTGTCGCTTAAGACTTCATATGTGAACCTCCATTTCATCCACCCTGCACCAATGCGATGTGTGACATTGTCATCAATATCTCCATTATCTTGGATAATAGACCCGAGATACTTGAAGTTTTCTTTATTTGAAATGACCTGAGTACCAAGCCTCACCTCCACGCATGTTTCATGGTCGCTCTCGTTACTGAACTTGTACTCCAAGTATTAGGTCTTGGTCCTACTCAGCCTGAACTGTTTAGACTCCAAAGTTTGTCTCCAAACCTCCAGCTTAGTGTTCACTTCGCTACGAATCTCATTAATCAGGATTATATCTTCTGTGAATAACATACACCATGGCACCTCCCCTTGGATTTGTCGCGTCAGTTCATCCATCACCAAGGCAAATAAGAATAGGAAAAGAGTTGATCCCTAGTGCAGCCGAATATCCTATCACTGTTCGTACCCTGGTCTTGGATCCATCATATATATCCTTGATCGCCCTAGTGTACGCCACATGTACACCTCTAACCTCCAAACATCTCCATATAACCTCCCTATGAACTTTGTTGTATGCTTTCTCGAGGTCGATGAAAACCATATGTAAGTCTTTCATCATCTTCATATACTGCTTCTCCAACCTCCTAATAAGATGAATGGATTATATGGTCGAACGCCCCAACATGAATCCAACTGGTTCTCAAAAATAGACACGCTTCTTCTCACCCTCATCTACACGACTCTTTCCCAAACTTTCATAGTGTGGCTTAGCAGCTTAATACCCTTATAGTTGTTACAACTCTATAAATCACTTTTGTTTTTGTACAACGGGATGATTGTACTCTACCTCCATTCTTCGGGCGTTCTCGTCGTCTTAAAAATAACGTTAAATAACTCAGTCAGCCACTCAAAACATGTCATGCCTGCGCTTTTCCAAAATTCAACTAGGATCTTATCAGGCCCGGTCGCTTGTCCCTTGCGCATCCTGTGAACAACACATTTAACCTCATCAACCTTAATGCTTCTACAATACCCAAAATCCTATTACCTACCAGATTGCTACAGATCTCACAGCTCAATGTCTCTATCTCATTTTTCGTTCAAGAGTTTATGGAAGTATACTGCCACATCTGCCTAATATTCGCGTTCTCCACCAGTACTTTATCGTCCTTGTCCTTGATGCACCTCGTGTGATCCAAGTCACGGACCCTCATCTCCTTCGCCTTAGTTAGTCTGTACAACTTCATATCCCCGCCTTTCTCCCCTAATTCCACATACGGGCGATCAAAAGCCATCATTTTCGTCGCCTTAACTGCAAGTTTTGCCTCCTTCCTTGCCATCTTATACAGTTCCCTATTCGTCAATTTCTCTACCTCATCTTTGCTTTCTACCAATTTCGCGTACACCGCTTTATTCGCTTCCACCTCCTCTTGAACTTTACCATTCCACCACCAGTCCCTTCGATGCCCTCCATGGATACCCCGCGAGACCCCTAACACTTCTCTAGCTACCTCTCGAAGGCAACTGGCCATTCTGTTCCACATACCGATCGCATCCCCATTACTCATCCAAGCCCCTTCGGCCATCAACCTCTCCCCCCATCTCATTTGCACTAGTCATGGTCAAACTCTTCCATTTGATTCTTAACCTGTCATCCACAACCCTCCTCTTCTTCTCCATATTGATATCCAAATCCATCACTAAAATCTTATGTCGGGTTGTAAGATACTCCATCGGAATAACCTTGCAGTCTTTACAAAAATAGTTGTCAACCTTCCTAATTAGCAAAAAGTCTATATGAGTCTTAGCCACCGAACTATGGAAAGTCACCAAGTGCTCTTCCTTCTTCAGGAACCTTGAATTGACTATCACCATTCAAGAAGCTCTAGCGAACTCCAAAAGTGAGACGCCTCCCCCATTTCTATCCCCGAGGCCAAAGCCTCCATGCACGTCATCATAACCCCCCGGAAGTGACCCGGTATGTCCATTGAAATCCCCTTTTATAAATAACTTCTCAGTGGTTGGTATACCACCTCATCCAAATTCTCCCAAAAGCGCCTCATCTCCTCTTCGTCCAAACCCGCATATAGCGCGTAAACACTAATAATGTTCATAGTGAACCCGCAAACTACCAACTTAATCGTCATCCTATCATTGACCCTCCTAACCTCTACCACATGATCTCTTAGCTCGTTCTCTACTAAAATGCCTACCACATTCATATACCTCGACCTACCCGAGAACCATAACTTATACCCGTCCACATCCTTAGCCTTATGTCCTACCCATTTGGTCACCTGGACACAGGCTATATTAATCCTTCTCTTCTTAAGAATCTTAACTAGCTCTATGGACTTCCCCATTAAAGTCCCAATGTTCCAAGACCCTATTCTCAGCCTAGCATCTCCCTTACCCCCTAACCCTCGCCTCCGTCCTCGATCGAGAACATGACCCTAGTCTACCATCAGTTATCAAAGCCACTAAAGCAAATATAAAATAATAGACTACTCAAACATTTACCCCAAAACATGAAGGGATCAAAGTGAAAGCACAAGTTAACAAGAATCTAGAGGCAAGTAAAATCACTACGCCATGAATGTTATAACTAAAAACAAGAAGGGTAAATGCAAGAACGTAAAGTCACGAATAAATACAGCCAAACGGCAAAATCTAACAATAAGGATAAGGACAAATAATGGATACGGGCAACCGGAGGTACCAACTCCAGTTGAATCGAACCCGTTTGACGGCAAAAATCATTGTTCATTGGTACTGCTCGCCGGCACCGAAGTATTGTTCACTTGAGTTTTCACCAAAAATTCGAGTACATGTGTAAATCAAGGAGAAAAAAGAACAAAAAGAAGAAAGGAGAAGAGAGAAACTAACGAGAGTCGGATCTGAAGCTCCTTCGACAGTTCGTCTCTCAAGATCTGGAGATTTTGAGCGAATAATCTCCAAAGTACTCTCTCTCAGATTTCTCTTGTACGTAGTTTGTATTTTTTTTGGTATTTAAGTGATTTATATCTAAATGTGTTAATTTTGAACAGAGAAGAGAAATGAAGGTAATCGCAGCTTACTTGTTGGCCGTGTTGGGTGGCAACACCTGCCCTACGAAAATCCTTGGATATGGCAAGCTTAAATTATAAAGTTGATGTACGGGAGCAGATCTTAAAATCTGGATCTCGTAGTTCGATCTGAATCACTCCAGATCAATCCAAATATATAAATTTTATTTCAAAAAACTTTAAAGTTTCTTTGTTCGAATTCACGATCAAAATTTAAAGTTTGAATCTCGAAATTTCAACCGTGTCACATAAATTGGTACAGATGGAATACTACACATATTTTCTCATGACTTATATACAATAACAACAACATACCCAGTGAAATCCCACAACATAAGGTCTGGGGAGGGTAGAATGTACGCGGACCTTACCTCTACCTTGGTAAGTAGAGCGGTTGTTTCTCATGACTTATCTATGTATTAGTAATGTGGGATTGTAAAGTGATAACCAAACACCGTATTTGATATTGAATTTTATACATAGTAACTAAATTGTTACCAAACATGATAAGTGCTAATTATGTTGATTTTAATACATGAATAATTCACTTCTTAAACAATAATCAAACGTTCCCTTAGTTTATTTTTAGTTCTTGAAAAAAAATTACTTTGCAAATTAGTTTTATGAGATCTGCGGTTCAAGCCTTGATGTTAAGATATTTATTACTGATGTCAATACACGTGAAGTTTGGAATTACCTACTGATACGTACTTACGTCAAGATAGTTCACGCCTCTTGATGTCTGGCTCTTTTCACATGCACGAGTGCGGGATGCTTTGTGTTCTAGATTGCTTTTTATTATTATATCTTTTGTCGTTATCAATTTTAAGTATTTTTTATCGAACGTCTTCATTAATAAAATTGCCTGTTTTAAATTATATGAAATCGTATCATTGAAGCAATCTTAAAATTTCATGTTTTGAAAAATTACTTAAATATTGAAATAGCTTGCCAAAAACAATTCATAATGCATTGTGCACAAGCATAACTTTAAAAATGAAAAAAATATTTTATAACATTGATGGTAAACCCTCATATGTTAAGATATATAATTATTATTGATGATAATACACGTGAAGTTTGAAATTAGCTACCCATACTTACAGCCAGGATAGTTCACCTCTTAAGTTGTGGCTCTTTTCTAGACATGCACGAATGCGGAATATTTGTGGGCTAGATTACTCTTTGTCATTATATCTTTTTTTATTTATTAATTTAAAGTATTTTTTATCGAATGTCTTCATCAATGAAATTGCTTATTTTAAAATATATGAAATGGTATTGCTAAAATCGTCTTGAAATTCATTGTTATGAAAAATTACTTAAATATTGATATAGCTTACCAAAAAAATTCATAATGCATTGTGCACAATCATTACTTGAAAAATAAATAAATTATTGATATAATAAAGTTATATTGAATCTAACAGAAGAAGAGACATATAATATTTAATTAGAATTTTAAGTTTGAATCTTAGAAATGGAAAAGAAAAATTGATAAGTATACATTGAGAATCTGAATTAACCAACGCACAAAACAAAAAGAAATGTGAAAATATAGTTACTATGAAATAAAATTACAGGGGCAAAAGAGGAAAAGGGTAGAGATATCGAAGGCAGAGAAAAAGGAGAGGCATGGGAAGTATGCGTGGGTTACAGACGACAACATGATGAGGATTTTGCATGCGCCTCGATTCTCTCTCTCCCTTTATTACTCTCATGTTTGTTTTGTGAAGGGGAAAGTCCGCGAAATCCCCCATTTGTGTCATTTGATCATGTGAAATGTAAATCGAAAAATATGCGTGAGTGACAGTCTTGTAAGGAAGAGAATCAACGTGACACGAACCCAATAATAACCCTTGCAATATTTTAGCAAAGACTGTCACCATACGGATTCGAATTCGCGACGTCGGAGTGGTTGTACCCCAATCACCTTTCCACTTATCAACTCGCATGTGCCCCTGGGGGCGTTTACTCTCCTGTTTGTTGCTACGACGAGGCATATATACCCTTTATTTTTCGTACAAAATTATTAGTATACACTTCTACGTTGTACTTGTACAAAACCAACTTTTCTACTTAAGTACTCATATTATACGTATACAAATTTAGCCTGTCAGTAAGTCACACTCGCATACTGACATAAAAGTGACAGAACTTACGTGACATGACAAGAATCATGTCACTACACAACACATATTATGTATGAGTATGACAATTGCGACAAATAAGATAGATGGCGACGAGTTGGTGGATCAAGAGTCGTACGTCCTCATTCGCAAACCCCTCTTCCTAAGATGATGCATGATTAGCAATTGTAATTTTCAAATCATATAGTTATGCTGATTTATTTATTCTAGCTTATAACAATAAACAATGTCGGGGGCATTCGGTTTATAAATACGATATATTGAGATTATAATATGGGATTATAATACATTTATTAAATATAATTTGAATGTGAGGATTATTTATTTCAATAGCAGATTCAAGATTTCCAGATCATGCGTGTTCAACTATTTTATTTATGAAAATTGCTAATGAGATCAGGTGCTCAGGTAATACATTTGTATGAATTAATAGATCTTTTTAAATAAGTAATTGTGTTTGACTCCAAAATAATACAAGGTGCTTAAGCACTCATAATTGTTGAAACAATCATTTTCAGAGACAAGTATCTATTTCCAGATATTGATATACATGCAATATACAGTCAATATACAGAAACCAGAAAATGTAACTCATGAAGAAGATGAAGTAGTGAGAGTTTCTGATTTCTCATAATATTTCGAATTATTATTTACAATGACATATGTATGCCTTATATACATCTCATTGTTAGATTTGTTAGTTTGAGATATTTTGAGATATTACAACTTCCTTCAACAACTTCTTAGGCTCCCTAACCAACTAACTAACTAACTATTTAACTACTTTAACTAACCTTGATCTTCTCAGCAGACCCCCTCAAGCTAGCTACTGGAAAAATGTTCAGCAGTCCAAGCTTGGAACACAGATGTTGATGTTGGATTATGTTAAGCCCTTTTGTAAGTAAATCTGCTGGTTGATTTGTAGTATGTATATACTATGTCTTCACTATTCCTTCATGGATCTTTTCTCTTATGAAATGTAGATCAATCTCTATATGTTTAGTTCTTTCATGAAAAACATGATTTGCTGCAATTTGTATTGCTGATTTACTGTCTGTAAATACTATCACTGGATGGTTGATGTCAATGTCAATATCTTTCAATAAGCCAAGTATCCAAGTTAGTTCAGCTATTGTACCTGCTAGACTTCTATATTCTGATTCTGCTGAGCTTCTAGAGATTATACTTTGTTTTTTTTATTTTCAAGATATAAGAGACTCACCAAACTTTACCACATAACCTGTAATAGACCTCCTTGTATGAGGACAAGCAGCCCAATCTGCATCACAATAGGTTGTTACTGTTTCATGTTTGTTGCTAGACATAAACACTCCTTGTCCAGGTTGACTCTTTATATATTTTACTATTCTTAGTGCTGCATTAAGATGTGACTTTTTTAGTTGTTGTAAAAATTGACTAAGTGTCTGAACACTATAAGCTATATATGGTCTTATAATTGTGAGATATAGTAACTTACATGTTAGTCTTTGATATGATTTGATGTCATTTATTAGTTCATCTTCTGATGTTGGTTTGTTTTTTATGTTTTCTGTTGCTTCAGTGTATAATCATCATACTCTTTTGTAGTTAGTTTTATATTACAATATATAGGTGATTAATTGGTTTAGCTGCTACTAGTCCTGACTCAGAAATAAGTTCTAGTGCATATTTCCTTTGATGCATTAGAATTCCTTTATCATATCTTGCAAATTCTATTCCTAAAAAGTATCTCATTTCTCCTAAATCCTTCATCTCGAATGCTTGTTGTAGAGACTGTTTTGTTCCTTCTATCATCTATATATACTAATACTACAGTTAACCCTTGTTCAGTCTGTCTTATAAAAAGTGAATGGTCATACTGAGATTGTCTAAACTTCATCTGTATTAAAGCTTCTGTAAGTTTAAAGTTCCATTGCATAGGTGTTTGTTTGAGTCCATACAATGATTTAATCAACCTACATACATGTATGTCCCCCTGGCTGATGAATCCTTGTGGTAGTTCTATAGATATATTTCATCATGTAGATCTTTTTGGAGAAAAGCATTATATACATCTATTTGGTGTATGTGACACTTTATAGAGGCTGCTATTGATATAATAGACTCACAGTAACCATCTTAACAACTGGAGAAAAAGTTTCATGATAATTTATTCCTTCTTTCTGACTATACCCTTTGGCCACAAGTCTAGCTTTGAGTTTTTCAATCTCACATGTGTCCTTATATTTTATTTTGTAGACCCACTTACACCATATTGGAACCTTATCTTTTGGTAAAGAAACAATATCACATGTGTGATTATCTTGTAAATCTTCTATTTCTGTTTTCATGGCTTCTATCCATCTAAGATCTTTAGATGCCTCATTATATGTTTTTGGTTCAACTACTTCTGAAAAGGAGGTAATAAATGCATTATATTTTGGTATGATATTCTCATAGGATATATAGTTAGCTATGGGATATGGAGTGCTGTCAGATTTCTTTGTGACAAAATCTTTAAGCCATATTGGAGATTGTTTTGTCCTGGTAGACTTCATTACAACTATTATATTAGTTGACTAGATTGGATCTTGATTATGAGTTGATATTAAGTCTTGAGTTGTTATGTTTATGTCAAAAAGACTTGTATTTTCTGTGTTGGAATGACTAATGTTCTATGATATAGTAGTAATATTCTCTGATGTATTAGATGTAGTGTTACTGTTTCCTGATGTATTATGACAGTTGTCTCTACATGTATCTGGTTGTGATATAGGTATTGGCATGTATACCTCTGTTAGTTGATAATTATCACTTGAATTAATTTGAACCACTGGTTTTGCTGGTTTGTTTGCTTTGAAAGGGAATTCAGTTTCTCTGAATACCATATCTCTATTAACAAAGAACACTTTACTTTCTATGTCATATAGGACATATCTTTTTTTTATTTCCAGAGTATCCCATAAAAATACAACTCCTTGCTCTAGGTTGTAACTTATCAGTTACAGACAGATTACTAGCAAATCATAAGCAACCAAAGACTCTTAAATGACTGCTATATGGTTTTTTATTATAAAGCCTCTCATAATGAGTCTTTCCAGCTACAGAAGATGGAAGCCTATTTATCAGGTATACTGCAGCCTGAACATACAGCCTAGAACCTTAGTGGAATGTGACCCTGAAATCTTAAGGCTCTAGTTATCTCAAGTATATGCATGTGTTTCCTTTCTGCCACACCATTTTGATGTGGTGTATAGGCACAAGACTTCTGATGTATAACTCCTAGTTTAAGAAATACATTAGTACAAATTTCATTTACAAATTCAGTACCATTATAAGTTCTAATTATCTTCATTGTCTTATTGAACTGAGTTTGTACAAACACTAGAAACTGTTGTAAGACAATACAAACATCTGATTTAAGTTTAAGTAAGTATACCCAAGTCATTCTAGTACAATAATCTACTATTGTAAGAAAATACTTCTTTCCATTATGAGTTGTCACTTTGTAAGGACCCCATACATCCATATGAACAAGATCAAATTCTTTATTACTTATACTGTCACGCAAAGGAAAAAGGAATCTACATTGTTTAGCACATGGACACACATTACATTTCTTTATAGTTCTAGTTATAGTTTCAGGTTTTGCTCTAATAACTTTACTCAAGACATTGCTAGATGTCTGTCCAAATCGTCTGTGCCACATCTCTATTTCCTCCTCAACAATCGCTTCGTGTTAAGTAATTCTTCCCACACTTATGCCTAACTTCACTTGATCATTTAGGAGTTTTGATGAAGGCTGGTTTACTAGTATGTATAATCCATTTTGTAATCTATCAATCTCCTTAACCGTCCCACTATAAAGATCCTGAAAGATACAAAGTTCAGGATAGTAAGTTGATGCACACTTTAGTTCTTTGGTTAGTTGAGACACATACATTAAGTTAAACTTAAACTGTGGTAAGAAGAAAACATTATGTAGTGTACTTCTATCTGAGATACTACATGAACCAGTATGTGTCACTCTGACTGTTTCTCCATTTGGTAAGTGTACCTTTTTAGAATCAGAATAATTTTGTACTCTAGTTGCATCATTTATCAAATTTATATCTGACACCATATGATTCGTAGCCCTAGTATCTATTATCCAATGTTTCATTAAGTCATCTGCAAGTAAGGCTTTGTGATTTAAAGCTTTGTGTTTAGGTATACATGTAGCAGCAACATTTGAGGATGAAAGTATAGCTTGTTGTGACTCTTTACTCTGAGTAGCATCTGCCTGTATCAGGCTGTGATTCAGCAGTCTCACAATCTATTCATATTGATATGTAGAGAACTTAGGAGCTTCATGAACTTGCCAGTTGTTTGAATTTGTATTCACACATGAGGACTTATCATACATGTCACTTATTTTGCATATTTTCTCAGTACCACTATACTCTTCAATAGCATAGGCATTATGAGCAACATACTTTTTTTTAGACTTGAAATTTGGAGGATAGCCTACCACCCTATAACACTTCTCTTTTGTATGTCCTTTCATCTTGCATACATCACAAAACATGTTAAAATTCATTCTGTACCACTGAGAGCTAGGACCAGGGCAGGTTTTGGAATACATGGCAGTAGGATCATGATTAACATTGTGGCTGAATCTGCTAGGTCCAACACCTAAGAGTCCAATTGACTTTGCAATGATGGATTTCTGATTTTTATCACTAGTATCATGGAATAAGCCTTGTTAACAGGAGGCAATTGTGACATTAACAAAATTTGACTCCTTGCTTGCATGTAATTTTCATTTAGCCCCATCAAGAATTGGTATAGCTTTTGTCTTTGGAGGTACTCCACAAACTCCTTAGATTTAGGACACCCACAACTAGATGGAGGAACCAAAGACGGAAATTCTACTTGAACCATATACTTTATCAAATCTCTCCCTTAAATCCTCCCATACTTCATAAGCAGTTTCAGCATATAGTACACCACTTAGTAAGCCACTAGAGACTGAATTCATGAACCATGTTTGGACCACAACATTTACTCCATCCCAAAGATAGACTTGTCAATGGCAGAAGAGGTTTTATTTATTTTTCCGTGTGTTTGAACTGAACAGTAATGTTCAATTTATAGGTGAAAAGATGGCGGATTCTGACGGTTGAAGTTAGATCCGTTGGCTGGCACCATTTGGAAAAGATAGAGCAGTTGCAACGTTTCCGAAATCTTCAGGGACCAAAATGTAAATAAGAAATATTTCAGGGACCAAAAGAGAATTCTGAAAGAAAGCACCCGACCAGACCTGGGCGGACGGCGCGCGTGGGACTTAGCCCCCAACCCAAGCTCACCTAGGTCCTCTCCCTTCTTAAAACTTGGGTCACCCCTTGAGGCCCAAACCCTTACTCAAAACTATAGTTAATATAGTCCTCAATCCTTTCATATTCAACCGATGTGGGAGTTCTATTATTTGGCCAAACCAATCCATCTTTTTGTGTCTCAAACACCTTAATTTGTGCATAAATATCTTTTTCACTCCTTAACAAAATTTGACGATACTTGGCACTAATATCTACTCATTTAGCATATTAGACATGTGCTAAGAAATGATGTTTCCGACATGCGGGGCCCATGTGTTTAAGTCATTAAAGATGGGAAAAACCCAATCTCATATAGTTAAATTTCCAACAATCCCCTCTTGAAAGAGAATTGGTGCACACGAGGTGCCAAAGTTCAGCAATCTTTAAGCGGAAAGATAAATGTATCAGGAAAGGTAGCTTTCGGCTTTGAACCCTCCTTAGTCGATTACCATTGGATTTACTTACTGCACGGTGAACGTGATGTCTTGAACCGTCAGTGTTTAGTGTAAACCAAGACAATGATATCAACACAATAACTCCCCTTATTCATTTCTTCTTATAGTTTTGTCCGTTGTGGCCATGGACAACTCTTGGATTCTTAAGTGCGTACATTTGAAGCGTCATGTCTTCGCACATAAATAGGTGATCTTCTATAAGGTATCCTGCTATACCCCACTCGCAAGTGTTAGGAATCATTAAAAGTTTTAGAAACTTATCTTTTACCATTTATGCATGTAACACTTAATGTCTATCGCGGGAACATCCTTGGAATTATAAGAATAATAATCCGAAGTGCTCTTACTTCCAGTGAAGCGCTAAAACTGAACCTTTACAGTTTAGTTTTCCCATTGAATCAAAATTCTTGGGATCTCCAGTCAGTAAGGTTGGGTTATCACCATAAAGATTCTTATTGTTTGGGTTTTAAGCCCATTCCCCTAGACAGACATAATATTTGATCTTTGGGTAGACCTTTAGTTAATGGATCATTGGTTTAGTTGATTTTCAACTTCTGCTTTGTAACGTTTAAATGCTTCATCTTTACTTTTCAACAAGTAAACATAACAATACCTTGTACTATCATCAATGTAAGTCACAAAATACTTGTTCCTCCCTCTAGTTTGCACAAACTTTAAATCACATATGTCGGTGTGAATAAATTATAGAGGAGCGGTGTTTATTTCGACTAAATAGAAAGATGATTTGGTTAATTTTGCCTCTACGCACACCTCACATTTATGTTGAGGGTTTATGTCGAAAGAAGGCAACAATTCCAACTTTACTAACTTTTGAATGAATTTATAGTTAACGTGTCCTAATCTATGATGCCATAAATTAGAGGATTCAAGCAAGTAGGTAGAAGGCTTTATTTCATTAGATGAACGGATTACATACATAGTATTTATTTTGAAAAGGTCGTCACACGTGAAGCCCATTCCTACAAATATACCATTCTTAGTTATTACAAATTTGTTGGACTAAAAAACTAGTCTAAAGCCAGCCTTGACCAACAGTGGCCCTGAAACCAAGTTTTTGCGGATGTTAGGGACGTGCATCACTTCCTTCAGAGTAAACTCTTTGCCTGAAGTCATTTTGAGGACAACCTTTTCAACCCCTTGCACTTAAGAGGTGGCGTCGTTGTCCATGAATAAATTTTTGCCCGTGATTGGGGCGTAAGAAGAGAATGCACTCTTGTCTGAGCAAACGTGATGAGTTTCACCCGTGTCTATCCACCATCGTCTTGGATTATCCACCAGATTTTCCTCCAGCACTACGACCGAGAAATCCACAATTATGTCGTCAGGGTTCGAAGGACCACACTCGTTTTGTACAACGTTAGCCTTGGCCTTGCCTTTGTTCTTGTCCTTTTCCTTCTGCTCTCGCTTCAGTTTGCGGCACTCTTTGATCACATGGGAGGAATGCTTCATGATGAAGTAGAGAGTGTTTTAAAAATGCATAGAGCATTAGAGAGATTTGTGGAGAAGATAGACAGTGGACAGAAAAAACGATGTTTATTTTGTAGTTACGATGGGGGAGAGGAATTTAGTTTTTCTAACCCTAATACACACTTGGGCCAAACAACTACTACAACAACCGCATTTAGGCCAAGCATAAGTATCAAAATATGCACATATTTGATAGAGAAATTAACACAATATGATATCTCTAAAATACCTTTTTCATTACTAGTTTTTTATTACACGATTTATCCGTGCACCCTTATCAATGAAGCCGAAACATAAAAAATATAATTTTTAATTATTTGATACCTTTTCCTTTTGAGATTAATCATACTTAGATACCAGAAATTAAATTATTAGATTCTAATAACAATCTCTTTCAATCTTCTTAAGTTAGATTGTTTGAACTTAATGTACAATAGAAAAGATTATCGAAAATTTCTTCGACGCAACCTCGTTAAAAATGGATAACCTTTATATATTCTTCAATTTCATAATCTTTGAGATATTGAGTAAGATTTTATTTATGGAAGAGAGAGTGAAAATTGTGCAAAATAGAGAAAAGATCAAATGCAATGCATGTTAGGATTTGCTCTGAATTTTCTAATTTATTTAAATTTTATCATAATTTTATTTTATTTCAAAAATATTTTCTTTGTACCATATCTATCATTTTTTGGAGGATAAATTTTGGACTTCTATAAATAAAAAATTTTCACTTCTCATACACAACACAATAACATCCACAATGCAGTCGTTTAGAGAGTTTTGTTTATAAATTTTATGCATTTTATATTAGTTTTCTCAATAGGTCACTTGATCAAATCATATTAATATTATACTTTTTTTAGTATAATTTTTGTGTAGTATAATTTATCGTCGTTCAAGTTTTGCAATTATTAGCTTTCGCATGACACTTTGATTATTTCGATTTCAACAATGCATTGACGAAAATGAATCCTTAATTAACAATGAGGGTGTTACTATTGTTTAAATCGGATTTATTATTATGTTTTTTTTTAAATACACATTTCTGTTTAAACAATCTATATATCATTATAAAAGCAGGACATAGGTCCGCTACGGCGCAACATAAATGCAGGATTTCCATTTATCTTTTTTTTCTCGGAATTTTGACTTTTCCCATTTATTCTGGAAAAAGAACTTCGAAAAGTCCCGCCCTTTATTGCCCTACGCCTTGTCTTGTTGGTTCTCCCGACCTCTAACTTTTTCACTTCTTTCGTCGCCTCTTCTCCTCTTCCATTACAATTCTTACCAGCCGTTTCTTCCTCTTCTATCTCTCTATTGTCCAAGGTGAACCCCCCCCCCCCCTATCTCTTTCCCCCAATTTTAGGGTTTGTTTTATGATTCTCTTCTTAGATTTTCAGGTATACACTGCTGTTTCTGATTAGTCTCTGTCACTTCTGTTGCAGTATTATGATCAGTAATTCCAATTGAAAGTTCAAAGTTCAAACGCCACCAATGTTATGGTATGCCACATTTTGTCAGAGTTTTTTGAATTTTATTTATTCAGTCAATTTATTTGTCTCAACTATACAATTTTTTGTTTGCTAACGGTAAGGTCAATTATACAGCTCTTCTGTAGAGCCGGTTATACTATACAAATCACATAGGTACCTCGATTTTTTAGTGATATTTATAAATTTAAACTTAAATCCATTTTGATTAGTCCCAGTCTATTTGTATGTTGTGATATTGTTCAGATTGATAGTGGAAGACAATATGAAATCCTTCTGGAAACAGTTCAAATTCTCACAAATCTCAAGCTTTCGGTATAAAAACTTACACATTTATTATCATGTGATGGTAATTGGTCATTTGTAGACTATGAGCTCAATTCATTGAACATTTTGGTTTAAACACATCTTACGCAATGTTTTTTAATTGATTGTTGCCGTTTCAAATCGTTTTCATCACGTTGTTGACTTGGATGCAAGTTACTGGCTGAAAGTATCATCAGTTACGTTGAACATGTATTTAAATTGTAAACGTGTACAATTATAACACTACAATCCCTACCCATAATTAGAATATATCACATATATTGTAAATATATTTAGTGATAGATAATTATGGTAAACTAGGATTCCTCTTGTATTAGAGTTGTATATTGTACACTATATATATTGATATTAATGAGAAAGACTCCCTAAGGGAGATTAATATCATCTTACATGATATCAAAGTCAAAACCCTAATCTAGAAAAATTCCTCCCCTTGCCCCCCCCCTCTCTTGGCCGACATCAGCACTGTTTTTTTTCTTTTCTTTCTTCCTAAATTTCCACCAGTCTAATGGAAAATTTGACTACTCCCACCTCTTCCGATGCTTCCGCTTCTAACTCAGTCGTCATCCAACCACCCACTACCCTCTCCTCACCGTCTTTCCCCGTTACCAACATCAATCATTTTATCTCTATAATTCTTGATCAGGAAGATGACCAATATTGGTCATGGGTGGAACTATTTCGTATCCATACATGTGTATATCATGTGCTTGATCATATAGACGTCTCTTTCCCTCGTCCTCCCTATATGGACGACATTACATGGCGTCGCCTCGATGCCATAGTCAAACAGTGGATATATGACACTATATCCAAGGATTTACTTTACACCATCATGAAAACAGGTGCCTCTGCCCGTGATCTATGGACACGTTTGGAAGAAATTTTTCAAGACAACAAGAACACTCGCGCGGTGTACTTGGAAGAACAATTCAACAACATCCGTCTTGAAAACTTCTCTACTATGTCAGAATATTGCAAGCAGTTGAAACTGGAGTGTTGAATGTTATTGGGTTGTGTTGAAGTCCTATGTGATGCTTATTATCAATCCCGCTCTTTTCAAGGAATTGGTAAACTTTTGTCAAATGAGTGTTAAAATATTTAATGACAGGAGAGTCATAAGCAATTAACGGGGAAATGGGGGTAATAGAGAGGCTAGACTTAGAATAGGGTCTTGGAACATTGAGACTTTAACGGGGAAGTCCATATAGCTAGTTAAGATTCTTAAGAAAAGGAGGATTAATATAGCATGTGTCAAGGAGACCAAGTGGGTAGGACCTAATGCTAATGATGTGGACGGGTATAAGTTATGGTTCTCGGGTAGGTCGAGGTATATGAATGGGGTAGGCATTTTAGAAGACAACGAGCTAAGAGATCGGGTGGTAGATGTAAGGAGGGTTAATGATAGGATGATGTCGATTAAGTTGGTAGTTGGAGAGTTCACGATGAACATTATTAGTGCTTACGCGCCACATGCGGGCTTGGACGAAGAGGAGAAGAGACGCTTTTGGGAGGATTTGGACGAAGTGGTGGGAGACATACCACCAACTGTGTACACTCTACCCTCCCAGACCCCACATTGTGAGATTTCACTAGGTATATTGTTGTTGTTGTAGAGTCATAAGCAATTACTAATGCTAAGATTTCACGCGAGAAAGCACTCGAATCCTTGATGAATTATTTTTAAACATTGCTGAGAAATGCTTGGCTGAATATGGTGCAAATCGATCGACTATGGAGTTTTTTGGAGCTTGAAATATGCATTGAATATTCAAGGAAAAGACGAAAAAATAACATAAAACGAGATTTCGGGATAATCAGTTGGAAACAATGTGTTAAGTACAAACGCGTCTGGTTGAGAGGGCTAATGCCCATTTTAAATATTATATTTAAAATGTATGTTCATTTATCATCACAAATTCACAATTCAAGAGGGTGCTCCTATAAACTCAAAGGATGATGACTATTGGTGAGTCAATGAGGCATATTGAAGATTATTCTTTTTTCAAGTGAACTGTATGTGAATTGTGATTCATAATTATTTTTTATGATATGAAGTTAAAAGTTTCATCCCTTTTTAGTTGTCTTTCGGAGTATTTTATAAGAAACAAATTTATTATGTACTTTTTCTGTATAAAAAAATAGAAAAACGACACTGGATTAATATTCAGAAGACAATTATATCAAGAAACAAATGTTACGATCTAAAAATATGTAGAAGATATGCAAGACTTTTGCAATCTTTCATTGAAAGTTCTTGAGATATATTGACAACGTCAAATTTTCTAATATCTCTAGTTTTTTTTTCTTTTTTTTTCTTTTTAACATTTAAATTTATAAGTTTAATCAAGCGGTCAAATTACCTAGTTTACTATATTTATAAGATATGTTATTCTGATATATAACTCTTACTTACTAATATAGTGGATAAAAATCTCTTGTTTAATTAAATCAGCTGAAATATTATTCCACTACTCTTAACTCTCATTATGAACTACATATATCCGTGCTAGCATCTAAATACGTATAGCTAGAGCAATGACGTAACAAAATTCTTAACTAGCTACTGATGTAACATTTACAAAAAAAATGATTGCACATCACCTGTGCAAATAGGCTACCCGTGATTTAATTTATAGTCAGCGTTATTTTTAAACTTTTGAAATTCAATTATATTTTTTAAATAACAATCTTAGCCTTAAAAACTTATAATCATGTTACCATTTTAATTGCAAAATCCGATTTACTGAAACTATCACAATTAATTTTAATTTCAATACAATTTATTTTTATCATTGCGAAACTGGAATTCGATCACATGGAAGATTCGAGGCAAAAGGAGTCAAGGAAAGTCAAAGGCGAGAGCTAGTGTCCTTTCGCAACGTTTGACAACGTGGAAAAATTATGTGGGCCATATGATGATACCTCACGTTTTTATTGGCTAACATTGCGTCACCAGTTGGCCCCAGCCAATAAATTTATTGTGAAGCCCCAAATTAGGATTTTTGGACCCACTTCCAAAGGGTACAGTGTTTTTGTTCCGTCAAGTTGACTTTGATTTTCGTTCCTCTTTCCGCGGCGGCTCGTCGTGATCTCCGACGAAATCATATCGTAAGTTGTCGTCAATTTTTTTTTTTTGGTTAATTGATTGATGCTTTGTTGCTTGATGTTTTTACTTGCATAGCATTGCATCGGTGAAGCTTTAATGATTTTTTATAGTAGTTCTCTTTGATGTATTATTACTATTTGTTTCCAACGCTATAACGGCTTAAAAGTTCTGTTGAGGCTCTTTTATTACTAGGGATAAGGAATAATTAATCTCGGAACTAAATTTGATATATGTTTATCACATGTTTAGTTTGAATAAAATTATGGTATAACTAATCTCACGGGATTATAGTGTTATTTTATCCCGTGAAAGGGTGTAATAACTAATAATTTATCCTAGATAACTTGTTTCCAACCAAACGACCCCTTACTGTTTTAGTGTGCAGTTGCTATTGTTCTTAAAGAAAAAACTAAAGAGTGTCTCTGAGAATTTTCAATAGCACTTCGATAGGTGTTTGTCTGTTTACTCCCTCCGTCCCAGTTTATATGAGGGTTGATCAGTTTAGAGAATCAAACAATTCTATCTTTGATTCAATTTCAAACAATGCCTGTAGTAGTAGCTTATTCTCCGTGAAGGAAGTTTGGTGCTTTCTTTTCTCATTCCGTTCCTCCATCTTGTTTTGTTCTTTGAGCCGTCTCTAGCAGGTAGGAAGGAAGAGAGTCAAGGGTCTGACGACTCAGCAGCAGTGCGGAATTGAGTTTCTTGTCTGGTGGATCTGATCTATAGTTAGGGGGCAATACATACCAAAAGGTTAGATAATAAAATTTACATAGTTGAAAACTACATAAAAAATTATAAGTCTCATAATTAATAATTTAGAATATATGAAAAGAGTTAGAGAAATCATAGTCAAAGAAAGAGTTGTTTGACTCTCAAACTGGTCTAACCCTCATATAAATTGGAACGGAGGGAGTACAATATTTGGTTAATGTCTTTTGCTGTCCAAATTAGATATAGAGATTACTCTGGCTCAATACTAATTCCAGTTCCTTTTTTGCTTCACCACGAGTCGAAGAAAAAAATATTTGATTAAATTTTTTTAATATATTTTGTCACCTTATTGAAAGTTTTTTACAATTTGTCTACATCACTACACCCTTGGGGTGCGCCCTTTCCTCGAACTCTGGTAACTCGGGATGCTTTGTGCATCGGGCTATGGACCCTTCCCGAGTCCTGCTAACTCGGGATGTTTTGTGCACCGAGCTGCCTTTTTTTTTTTGTTTTATTTAATATAAAATGCCTAAATTTGTTTGAAAAAATACAAATGCCTAAATTTGTTATTAATAAAAACTGACTTAACAAATTTCGAATATGTCTCGATCTGTCCCATTTGTGTGAGACAGTTTGACTTTACAAATTAGTTTCACTTATGAATGTGTTTCGAAGTGTGAGGGGATCTTTTGGTTATGTTGATGATTTTTTTGCTCATGTTCCCAGTTTCAAAAGATGTTCAGTACTATATATGAATGAACAATGAGGTGTTTGTGTAATTTGGTCTTATTTTTCCTTGTCTAAAAAGGTTATAAAGCAGTTACCTGTTTTTGCAACACTACTTTCGTCATCTTTACTGGAGTGAAATGCGATTGAGGCTTCAGCATCTTATCTATTTTTTACACAGATAAATAGCATAGAGTAAAAGCTCAAACAAGTGATCATTGCTTGTTGATTTATCTAATATAAAGATGCTGCAAATATGGCACTGCATAATAAAATGGGATCATAAGAGCTGTTGGCAACCTAAAAGGGTAACAACATGAATGTGAAACTATTTGAGCAAAAGATTCTTCTCTGATTCTTCAGTATTGGTTAGCCAATTCTAACTTGGCAGAAATAGGTGAATCTATCCATTGCATTTAACTCTATGACCAAGTTTTGACAATTCATCTGTGCTTATTCTGCATCTGTCTTTGTTTGCCTTTTGGTCTTCTTACATGTTCTTGCTTTGATGGATGTCACTGTTAGATCTATTTGGTATTTACTAAGGGTGTGTTAAATGTTTTCCAATTTTCCCATGTTTGGTAGATCAAAATGTCTTGGAAAACATTTTCTCTAGGGAAAACAAGTCCAATCCTTTTTTTTGTGTATATGCTGATCTGGAAACCCGACCCCTAACCAAAGACCGAGTAAGGGCTGATCGATTAACAGCCAAGGGGCTACGAGACTCAAAGAGAGAGAGGATAAATCCCTTATGTGTCCCAGCTTAAACTTTTGACTTGGTATTAGTGATCGATTCTTTTTCTTTTATATAGGTAGGGTTGGGCAGCGACTCTACTCCTTGAAGTGAAGAATCGAAAGTCAATAAGTGACATTCCAAGTTTATTGTCTCCTCCCCACCCACCCAATGCCCCCAACCTCCACCCCCTTGACCATCCCAGCTCCCACCACCCCCGAACACCCACTCCCCACCCATTCCAGCCCCATAATATTTTGGTAGATGACATATAAATGCTCTTAGAATAATATTTTTTGTTTACATACCAATCATTAGAAAATAAGTAAGAAACTCACTTGTTTTCCAAGAAAACATTTTCCTTCGTACCAAACACACCTTAAAACTTTCAATATTTTACCAGACTCCCATTTATTGCATGCTGCTTGTATGATTCTCTATTTTATGGTATTTTTCCTTTCTTATTTCTTTGCCTTCAATTATTTCAAAAGAAGGTTGTCCACTTTTGATGCAGTTTATTTTGCAAGATGACATCGAACATGCCTAGTTCTCAGAATATCTTACTTTCACCTTCTATCTGAATTCGTTTTCAACTAGCTATGTTTGGATATCTTTCAGGATTTTGCGACCGAGAAAAGGTTTGAAACATCACTGAGAAAATAAACGGGAGAAAGAAAATGCCTTCACAGAAGATTGAAAGTGGGCATACTGACACGGTCCACGATGTGGCAATGGATTACTATGGTAAGCGTCTGGCAACAGCTTCTTCAGACTGCACCATTAAGATAACAGGTGTCAGCAGTTCGTCCTCACAGCAGCTGGCTACTTTAAGTGGTCACCAAGGACCAGTGTGGCAAGTAGCTTGGGCTCACCCTAAGTTTGGTTCCCTCCTTGTTTCTTGTTCTTCTGATGGAAAAGTAATCATCTGGAAGGAAGGCAATCAGAACGAGTGGAGCGCAGCACATACTTTCGATGACCGTAAGGCTTCAGTCAATTCTGTAGCTTGGGCTCCTCATGAGTTGGGTCTTTGTTTGGCTTGTGGATCTTCTGATGGGAACATTTCCGTTTTCACTGCAAGATCAGAAGGTGTTTGGGAGACATCACGGATCGATCAGGCTCATCCAGTAGGTGTTACATCTGTTTCGTGGGCACCATCAACAGCTCCTGGCTGTCTCGTAAGCTCTGAACTGCTTAATCCTGTTCCGAAGCTAGCATCTGGTGGCTGTGACAATACAGTTAAAGTGTGGAAGTTTTTTGACGGAACTTGGAAGTTGGATTGCTTCCCAGCTCTTCAAATGCACACCGATTGGGTCAGGGACGTTGCTTGGGCCCCTAACTTGGGCCTACCAAAGTCAACTATCGCGAGTGCTTCTGAAGATGGAAGAGTAATTATATGGACTGTTGGTAAGGAAGGCGGTCAATGGGAGGGTAAAGTGTTGAAGGATTTTGGTGCCCCCGTATGGAGAGTATCGTGGTCGCTAACAGGTAACATACTCGCTGTGGCTGATGGGAATAACAATGTGACATTGTGGAACGAAGCAGTAGATGGCGAATGGCAACCAGTGACAACAGTAGATACATAAAGATAAACATATATTTCACCCTTGAGTCCAGAATGTTTCTGGATATTCACTTAGATTAAGGGGGTTACATCATATTAACCAACCTCTAGTTATTTTGCAATGCATAAAGGAATAAAGAAACTTGAAGTTGTTCATGAACTGTCGATTGTCTTAACATAGATTTTGCTTCATCGTATCAATGTGCTGTATAGATATGGTGTGCGACAGAAGAACAGATATGTCTGAGCAACTGTTTCGTCAACTAGATTAATACTAGGATGTAGTTCCTTGATAACTTTCAACTTCTGCAGTATTGTCGTAGTCATTGATAAAAATAGTACTGGAGGTGAATTTTAGAATCACGTTTCTATGTTGGCAAAGCATTGTTAATATACGGCTCACTCTTTTAAGATTCTAACAATGCACTTTAATAAAAACAGGGTAGTATAGTATTAGGCTAGTAGCAGCGAGATGTAAGAACAATATTATAATTGTAATGTGAGGGGCATCAAAATGTGTAAGACCAACTTTAAACAAATTAAATTTAAACATGATAAGCACATCTAACTTTAGAGAGAAATTGATAGGTCTATAGGATTTGAATTTTGATCAGACGAGAGCCTTGAATTTATAACCTTGGTTCAAGTAGGAATGCTATGTCATGAAGCACAGAATGACAGAAGTCAAATTGACAAGCAAAAATGTGAAATTGGAACTAAAAAGCAAAAGTAGTTCTATTTTGAGTCCGGAACTTAAATGGCCCTAAAAAAAAATCAAAAGTGATCAAAATACCTCATAAAAAAAATAAGTTATCAAAGTATCTTTTACTTAACTTTTTTGTGCGCAATAAAAAAGTGAGTTAACGTCCTCCGTTAACATCCGTTATCCGAACTTAAAAAAACAAAAAACAAAAAAAAATAACTTGACTCAAAATTTTCATGTTTAAGAATTGGACTAAGGCATCAACTTAGATATTAGTAATATAGATTTGACATGTCTATTTGAGTTGCATCATTGATAAACTAAATTTTATACTACTTTTTATTGTCTTAGAAAATGATTAGATTTTTTTTTCAAATTAAGATATAGGGAAGGCATGTGGGTATAATTTTGAGGATTCCGCACCCGCCCTAGTTGGGGCGGGTATGTGTATAACTTTGGCGGGTAGTAGGCGGGTATGGGTATTGAAACTGTACCCGTCACGGGTAGGCGGGTATGGGTATTGAAACTGTATCCGTCACGGGTAGGCGGGTAAGTGGTGGATTTGCAGTCATACCAGCCCCGCATCCAACCGCCTACCCGCCCGCCTTATACCCGCCCCCAGCCCAAAATATTAGTAGCCCATAAGTCGTGCCTTCAGCCCATAAGTCACGACAAGTCTCTCATTCTCCAACAAAACTCAAAACCCTACGCCTCTTCAGTCCTTCACGCCTTCACGCCTCCCTCTCTCTCGTTCCCCTTCACGTCGTCTCTTCTCCCTCTCTCATTCTCGACGTCTCTGCCTTTTTCTTTAAAAGAAAAATCACAAACTTTTTTCACGAACCACCTCGACGTCTCTGCCTTTTTCTTTAAAGGAGATGCTGATGTGCTTTGGGGTTGTCTTGGTGAAGGTCAATTTTTGTGCATTTGTTAAGTTTTACCTATTGGGTTTGTCGAGTTCAATTGAAAAAGTTGAAAATTTTTAGCTTATATAGTTGAAATAATATCTGGATTTTGTCTACATTTGTAATAAATAGCTATTTGGGTGGATAATTTTTGGGTTTTCTTGATTCTTTGTTGTAAGGGGGAAGAGGTGAAAAAATGGAGAATTCTGATGGTGAAAAAATCCGGAATTCTCCTCCCCCTCTCCCAAAGAAAATGAGACCGTGACAATATTGATTCTTGACTCAAATTTTTGGGATAATTTGGAATTTGAATTTTTGGGATCATGTTGATCAATAATTGATCACAAATGAATTGATTACCCAACGGGTACATGCGGGTATTGGCGGGTGACGAATATCCACTTGGGTGGTGGAGCGGGTGTGGATTTAGGAATATACCCGCCTAGGCGAGTATGTATGTTGAAAATTGTATCCGCCACGAGTGGAGGGTATAAATTTTTTTGACGGGTACGGGTGCGGGGGAGGGGGGTACCCGCACCCGCCTTACCCAATTGCCATCCCTATTAAGATATCTAAATTGATACGGGAGAATTTTTTTTCCGTAAGCATAAGCTAAAATAATATCCCCTAGTATTAATTTAAGTATCTTACTTTTCTTTTTAGAAAATAATTATAATCATTTTATAAGACAACCAAAATTATAAGACTTATCTTATGCCTACGAAAAATAATATTTCATTCGTATCAATTTAAGTGTCTTGCTTTTATTTTTAGAAAATAATTATAATTATTTTATAAAACAACCGAAGATATAAGATTCAGAATATAATTATAATCAATTTCTATGACAACAAAAAATATAACATTTAGCTTATGCTTAGAAAAAAATATCCCCTCAGGATTAATTTAAGTGTGTTACATTTTTTATATAGAAAATAATTATAATTATCTTTTAATATAATCAAGCATATAAGTTTTATCTTATTCTTATCGAATTGACACGAAGAGAATAATATTATTTTTAAGCATAAGCTAAATCTTATATTTTTGGTTTTCATATTAAATAATTATAATTTCTATCTATGAAAGAAAGTAAAAACCTCAAATTGACACGGAGAGAATATTATTTTTCGTAAGAATAAGCTAAGTCTTATATATTTGATTGTCTTAAAAAATATTTCTAATTATTTTCTAGAAAGAAATGTAAGACACTTAAATTGATATGGAGATGATATTATTTTCTTAAGCATAAGCTAAAACTTATATGTTTGGTTATCTTAAATAATTATAATTTTTATATAAAAAATAGACATTTAAATTAATACGGACGACATATTTTTTTTTTCTAATTATAAGCTGAGTATTATTTGCTAAATGTTATATTTTCTATTGTTTTAAAAAAGTGATTAAATTATTTTTTTAAAAGAAAAGCGAGATACTTAAATTTATACGAATGAGATATTATTATCCTTACGCATAAGCTAAAACTTGTATGTTTTGTTATCATAAAAGATAATTATAATTATTTTCTATATAAAAAAAAGTAAAACACTTAAATTAATACATAAGGGATATTTTATTTTTAAGCATAAGCTAAAAATGTTATATTTTTTGTTGTCAGAGAAATTGATTGTAGTTATTTTCTGAATCTTACATCTTCGGTTGTTTTATAAAATGATTATAATTATTTTCTAAAAGAAAATAAAGCAAGCACTCAAATTGATACGAATGAGATATTATTTTTTGTAAGCATAAGATAAGTCTTAAATTTTTTATTGTCTTAAAAAATAATTATAATTATTTTCTGGAAAGAAAAGTAAGACACTTAAATTAATACAAGGGGATATTATTTTAGCTTATGCTTACAGGAAAAAAATCCCCTCGTATCAATTTGATTATTTTACTTTAAAAAAATATTTCTAATCATTTTCTAAGACAATAAAAATATAAAACTTAGCTTTTCAATGATGCAACTCAAATAGACATGGCAAATCTATATTACTGCCTAAGTTGATGCCTTGGTCCTATTCTTAAACATGAAAACCTTGAGTCTTGCATATTGCGCATAAATTTGTTGCGCAATGTAAGTTACTTTTTTTTAAGTTCGGATAACAGGTGTTAACGGAAGATGTTAACTCACTTTTATATTGCGCACAAAAAAGTTGCGTAAAAAGTATTGTTAAGAGTTCCACATCGGAAATAGAATGGGAACATGAACTTCTTATATGGACTTGAAAATCTTCACCCTGCCAGCTAACTTTTGGGGTTGAATTAGGCCCAAGATCTATTCCTTCATGGTATCATAATCAGACCTATTCCAATTCTTTGTTGTCGATGTTGGGCTGCCACGCTTCTGGCCTGATAGCTCCGAAGTAGGACCCTTCTCTTCTCTTCTTTCTTTTAGGATGAAATAAAGATGATCATGTTACTTCTCCTTTTTCATATGCCTACACCGCGGCATAATAAATCTGGTGGGCCGACACGAGGGCGCTATTCTCGTGCATTATTAAAGTCTACACTCCCAAAGGCAGTTTAGTATTTGAGATTACCGGCTAAAAGAAGGCAGGTGCTAAGTTGAATTCATTACTCCTCGGCTCACGGTAGTTCTACCTTTTTATGGATCAAAATAGGATTCAGATTTCAGCAGTTAACTGAATAACCATTATCTCTGAATACATATTAGTTTGAACAACCAAAAATTGGGTAGCAGCACAAAAAAAATCACCAGCAGCATCTCTAAACACCACAACAACACCACTCTTAGCTGGATTACCTCTTGATGCACCGCAATCATTCATTGAATGATAAATAACTACAAGTGACGGAGACAGACGATTTAAATAACGGAAAATCAAAAGAAAATAGTATCGAGAATGACTGGAAAGGTGGAAACAAGACCAGATAGAATTTGATCATTATGAACAAATTCAAAATCTTTATAGATAGAGCCAATCATTAATTCCCAACTGTGACTTCGTCAATGGGGCAAACGAAGGCTAACCCATTCTGGTTGTTATGACTGGCAAGAATCGGTAGGTTTGCGCTTTGGTCCTTCTTACAGAGACTATCCTTTGTATAAGTTATGATCCATCCAAGGAATGAGCCTCCCCAGAGTCAAATCTCGTGGACTACAAAGAAAAGATAGATTCTCGCCTGGCAACATCAGTTGATTCAATAGCAGATAGTCTTGGAAAGAACCTTTCATTCGACGCTTCTGATTCAACAATCAAGACGCATGAAAGCGGTTTCCAGCGCTGCTGGGCAGAAAGACATGATGGCATGAAACTCGATTACGTACGCTGATTGTTCGTTCTCCCACATGCTAAATTTCAGTTTCAATACCTTGTAGAATTTCACCATGTGCAGCAATCACCTGCATATCACCACCCCTACCAGTAGATGCATCCTGAGTTGGCAAAGAGGATCTAAGGTAGTGCTAACTAATCATTGAATTTCTCCTATTAGAAATAGCGCGACTCTTAGGTACTTTAGATAACTATTCCGAAAAATAAAAAGAAATATCCTCTTTAAAGCGCTAGTCACCTCTTACTCTTCGTATTCTAAGAAGGCATTTAATGCCCAAAGATCAGCCTTTGGCGAGCCTTTCCTTTGTTAACAAACCAAATTATATTGTCCACGCTCTAGTTAACGAGGTCTGGACGTGCGGGGGAGTGTTAATAGTCCACATCGAAAATGAAATGGAAAATATGAACTCTTTAAATGAACTTGGACTATCCTCACCCTATAAGCTAGCTTTTGAAGTTAAATTAGACTCAAAATTTATTTTTTACAAGTACTTTAATAACTTGTTTTTTTTAATGAGTTATTTTGGTCACTTTTGACTTTTTTGGAGTCATTTAAGTTTCGAAATCGTTCTATTTTACCTTTAAAGAGTGACCTTTATGAGGTTTCAAATGATACTGAAACTTGCTAGACGTTAATTTTTGTGTAACAAGCAGTTTCAAAGATGAACATGGAGAATACAAAGTATTGTTAATGACCAATTTCCCACTGACAAAGAAAATTATTTTTTAACCATTTTTCTCAGGTTTGCTTTAAAAGGGAAAAAAAGCAACTGACCAACTTGCCATTGACAAAGAAAATTAATCTTTAACCATTTTCCTAAGGTTTGCTTTGAAAAATTAAGAAAAACAACTCGAGAAATTTTTCCTAGAGTTTTCATGGAGTTTTGAACTAACACGGTTCAAACTTCCTGAAAAAAATAGTAGAATCTGAACCATAGCAGTTCAAAACTCTAAGAATTCTTTTTGAAATTTGAAACTCCATAAAAAATTAATGAAAGTTTGTTTTTAGCGAGGAACATTTTATTAAAAACTTATTTTTACATTAAAATGTGGCTAAATGTTGAATAGTTTTGAAACTGTGGCTAAATGCTAGCTAGTGTCAGACAAGTGGTCATTTACCCATTTCATCCGGACATTAATTATTTTTTTGCGCCGATTTCCTTATAAAGTCACTCGTATTTAATTTTTGTCCCCCTCAAATTGTTGGTCTTTAATTTTCACCATTCGATTAAAAAAGTGACTGAAAATATCCGAGGTTCCGGGTTCGAACTCCTGCTCAGTCAAAAATTTTAAAAAAAATCGCAAAGCAAAATTTGAATTCATAAGGCAGAGTTTGTCTTCAGACATAAAGCAAACTCTGCTATGGTGAAGGCAAACTCTGCCTTGCGAATACTTTTTATATTTTTGATTGTGCTGGGGTTTGAATTAAGAATCCAGGAGTTTTTTAGGAAAGGAAAAAAATTGAAGATTTACAATTTGATGGACAAATCTTAAAGACCACCACAAAATAAGGCATTCCTGCGAATTGGCCAATGTTAATTCAGGAAGCCTGGCCGGCCCATATCTTTTTCTAATGGACTATAAAGTCCCCTTCCAGTTCAATGGGCTAGTAAGCCCACTACAAGTACTTTGATGTCTGAAATGGTTGCTGGGCCTTCTTGGGCTGATTTATAGAGTGAATTATATGTAGGCCTAAACAAATGACTCTTAGAACATTTTGCCTATAAACCCACGAGGATATTACAATATAGCTAAGCAGGAATCTAGGACTATAATACTTGTAAATGATTAATCTACTTAAGGTATCTTAGCGTGTAGTGGGAATGTCAAAAATATTTTCCCGAAGATACTATAATTATTTTTTATTTTTAACAAAAAAAAAAAGGGAATATAACATGAAGAAGCAATAATTGAAGGAGCATTGTAGTAATAGATTACTGAACACCAAGACAATGTTAAAGCCAATTATCAAGTCGAAAGGCACGTGCATTGTTAAGCAACCACGTGATGACCTTACACGTGCAACCATGTTAGCACTGTTGATGCACGTGTGGGAAGCATCAAAGGATATAGAGAATACACTTATTAGTTAAAAATTCGTGAGAAACCTAAGGCAATAAGTCGCAAACAATGGGTTTCGCCTAAAATATCCAGCTATACATTTAAGCAGGAGTGCAGCTTGTATTTAAATTGAGGTGCAAATATTCTAAATTTTACGACAAATCCGGTCGCTTGAAATTTTTTTGTCAAGTTTTGTGTCTGACCTATAAGTATACGAGTTCGTAAGTGTGAAACTATTATTACGGAAGGTGTTAAAAAAATATGAGGTGTACCTAAAAATCACATGTAAGAAAGTTGTTTTGACAAATCTAAATTGTTTTGACAAATCTAATTTGTTTGGAATTAATATATTTAGACTTCGCTAATGATAGGACACAATGAAAAAAAAATCATACATGTGGTATATAAAGAGCCCAACCTTCACGTTGGAAGGACATTTGATTCTCATTACACATACTTGCACGATTTCATTGTGAACTTAAGTGCATGTTTGGTTTCGATTCTGTTGCTACTTTCGTGAAAATAAGCAAAATCTAGGTGTTTGAATTTCCTCTCCAAAATTAATTTTCCTCTTCAAAATTGATTCTGAAAGAAACTACAATTTATAGCTTCTAAAATGAGTAGAATCAATTCTACATTTATTTCAATTTGAATTTTTACCTTTTTCTTCATTACCCTCTTTAATTTTCATCAACAACTCTTCCCACCTTCATTGCCCTCTTTAAAGTTGCTACAAGTCCCCTCTTTGATTCTTCTTTCAATGCCTCTTTAATTTTTGCTTTTTGATTGGTGCAAAATTAGTATTGCAATAATATTTAAGTACTATATTGCACTTTAAATTAGTATTGTAATAATATTCTACTAATATTTAAGTACTATATTGCACTTTAAATTCTATTATCTATTTGTAATTTTTATTTACATACTTCATATTTCACTATTATTTTAGTAATTTTTATTTATACGTATTTGACTATGTTCATTTTGGTAATTCTACATTCAAAAATAATTTTGATCAATTGATAACAATCACTTTTACATTGTTGCATCCAAACATAAATTAATTATTCTCAAACTCAATTCTTTCAAAATCAATTATGTCCATCGTAGAACCAAATACACAGAGATTCTCAAGCTCTCAGTATTGACTCGGGGTTCAAAGAAATTCAGCTAAGGACCGAACCAATCTCAGTGTCAAGTTTCAATCAAAATTCCATCAATTAAGTTTATTTTTATTGTTTATTATTTATATTTGATGATTTATTTCTAATAATTTCTTAAGTTATCTTACAAATCACCTTAAATTCACCTTAGAGTAGCTATATAGTAGAAGAAGAGGATACTCTCTCATAAAATTTTATATACCTAAAGAAAAATAAAAGACAAAAAAGTAAAAAAGAAAAGCTGGGAGAAAAGGTGGGCGAATGATTGGTTGTTTATGTAAACTAACTTTATCCTTCTTTTAACTGCATTTCACCTTGGGATT
Organism: Anisodus acutangulus; assembly: GCA_029783415.1. Classification (NCBI taxonomy): domain Eukaryota; kingdom Viridiplantae; phylum Streptophyta; class Magnoliopsida; order Solanales; family Solanaceae; genus Anisodus; species Anisodus acutangulus. The sequence continues at coordinate 2,347,065 of CM056497.1, forward strand.
TGTAATATTATCCCGCCATATAACAATTCTTATTAAGGCATTACCTATTAAAAAGGAAAAGAAAAAAAGAAGAAAAGCGAAAAGATTATACTACAGGAATTGCACTATAAGTGACAGATACATCTTTTGAGGATTTCACTACTTTCAAGTTTCAACTCGGTTTTATGTGTATTAATTGAAAACTTTAGAGTATTTTACGACAATTGTTACAAAAAGAACTATACAGTTATGTTTTCATGAACAAATTTTAAATTTAAACATCTTTATATGTGCTAAATCAGAATTTGAAGTTTATAATTTCAAACTGCAATTGAATTCATAATTTGTCTTTGTTACGAGGTTCATAGTTAGGTATTTATACATATTTATAAAATTTTCTGATACGAATACAAAGTTCAAACAAAAACTATTGAGTTCGTTTGACCCGATTAGTACTCATTTCGTCCCATAATAAGTGTCACTTTAGTAAAAAATATTTGTCCCAAAATAAGTGTCACCTTAAGAAATCAAGACATAAATTAGTTTTTTTTCCTATCCTTAGACAAAAACTGACAAGTTTTATATTCAAGAAACATTTATTGACAAGTTTTCTTTTCAAGACATAAATTATTACTATTTACGCGTGCTTTAATCAAAAGGGAAAAATAATCTATTTTGATAAACTTTTCATTCCATTATTAATTTCTTAATATGTCTATTTTTGGCTAAGATGACACTTATTATGTGAAGGAGGGAGTAATACTCTACCTCCGCTCCAGCCTCTATTTGCCAATGATCCGGGTCAATGCCAACTTGAAGAGCTAAGGTATTAAAGTTAAAAACTTATCCGTTGATGTTTTATCAGTTGTTATCACTTTATCATAGATAAGTAGTACACATACATACACTTCAAATTTATAACTAATCATGATAAACTGATGTAAATTTATATAAATACTGAATTGAATAAGTCTTTTTCGGGTAAAATGAATTATTTTGTAAAAGAATCTTTAATCCGTGAAAAGCAAAGTTTGGGCTTGTGATTGTGAGAATTATTCAGTAACCGAAAAGACCCGAAAATTTATGAAAAATACCGAACTAAAAGGTGAAATAGGGAGTCTTTATCCAAAATTATAAATGAAGATTAGAAATGAAACTTCCGAATAAGGAAACGTGGATATCATCATGACCGTGGCAATTTGAACAGGTTGAGCTGTAATGTTCGTGCATAAACGTGGTTAAGGAATATATTAACATGAGAGTTAGGGAGGTAAATAAACAAAGTACTAATAATGGAGTTAAAAAATTGTGAAAATAGTAGTACCCAGGAAACACCTAAAACTTTGAAAAAAAAAAATCAGGGGGGCAAAGCACAATTCCCCATGAATTAAGGTAAAGTTAATTAGTACTACAAATAATATGTAGATAAAGAAAGATAAAGAGAGCAGAGAATCCGGCTGTAAACTTGGACGCTAATGGTGAAGTCACGGCGACAAAACCTGCTGGATCGATTCTTAAAGGGAAAAGGGGTTGTATCATTTCAACTATTTAATTATCTTTTTTAATCCACTTCATTAATTTCCCTTTTAATTTGTTAATTAATTACAGTAAGTACTAACAGTGGCGGAGCTTTGTAGGGGCGGGGACTGTGGCCCCCCTCAAAAAACTCATTTTTTTAATATATATATACATCTCAAAAATTCTTTTCTAAACAAGACATCAACTTCCATTTTGCTCTTACCCACTGCGGCCACCCCCACCGCATCTCAGTCCCAAGCCTCCAACAGTGGTAAATTTCAATTAATAATATTTTTGTTAGTAATTACCGTCCCCTTAATATTTTGGCCAAATTCCGCCACTGAGTATTAATTAACTTTACTTGTACGAAGAAAAAAAAAGAACCTTGACATAAATCCATACAGATTCTGCATTTAAATTAGGGAAAAGGGTCAAATTTGCCCTCCAACTATGTTTTATGGAACACATTTGCCCTCCAACTATATTTTATGGAACACATTTGCCCTCCGTTAAACTTTGAAATAAAATATACCCTCACCATTTACAAACTTGTTAAATTTGCCCTAATTTGAACGGAAAGTTGACGTGGACGTCACGTTGGATCCACGTGGAGGACAGTCAAACACATGACATGTTGAACGGCGGCGAGGTGTAGTGGAGGGATTAGAGGGACAAAAAATCGCGGTCATTCAAACTCCACTACACCTCGTCGTCCGTCATAAAGTGTACCGCCATCCGATTTTCACCGTGAAACCAAAAGTTGCATTATCTTTTTCTACACCTCGCCGTCCGTTTGAATGACATGTACCAGCGGTGAAACTCCACTACCCTAACCGTGAAAATTGCGCCTTCTGATACGTATAAGATCTGGAAACGCGACGGTTGTTGAAGTAGTGGGGTGGCTCGAGGAGTTGTGGTTGGAGGCTGTGATAGTACAGGGGTCGTTTGGTTGTGTCGTTATTGTGATTCGCCGGAGAGTCGGAGACGATGGTGGTGCGGTTGCTGGAGGAGTGTTTGTTGGTGGCTGTGATGGTACAAGGGTCGTTTGGTTGTTGAAGCAGTGGGGTGGCGATGTGGTGTGGTAACAGTGGTTTTGGGTAGTGGGGTGAAAGGCGGCACCACGTCGACGATGGTGGTGGAGCGGCGGTTGTTTGGTATGGGTCCCATATACCACATGTTTGATTGTCCTCCACGTGGATCCAACATGGCGTCCACATGAATCCAACGTGGCGTCCACGTCAACTTTTCATCCAAATGAGGGCAAATTTAACCATTTTCCCTTTAAATTATTCGCACATCTCAGGACAGCCGTGACATCCATTTTTGGCACCTTTAGTATTCAATTTTTGACCTTTAAACCAAAGTTTCAAACTCTAAAAGTCTAAAGTAATCATTCACTTACCACAAAGAAAAATGTAAAATTTGAAATCATTACCACATAAACGCCTCATTATCATAACATCTAGTTCTAAACTTCCGAATTTGCTTAAAATTTCACAAAATTAATATAAGTTGTGATTGACTTGTATATCATACACTATAAATCCAATTATTGGAACAATTACAACAATAACAATAACATAATCAATGTAATTTGAAATGTGGGTATGAAAATGATAGAATGTAAGAAATCTTACTAATAGAATATTCACTAAATATTCCTACATTAATTGTATATCTTTTAATTTAGGTAGAATTGTATTCCTATTGTAATTATGTCTCCTATTTTAGATAGAATTATACTTTCTATTGTAATTAGGTTGATTAGTTACCTAGTTTAGATATTTTTGCACTACTATATATATTGTACATTATTGATGAATAAAATCAAGGAACATATTCCTTTATGGTATCAGTAGTCTATCCCTACACAAAAATATCCACCACGTCGTTGACTCGGCCGCCATCCCCCACGACGGAACCCTAGTTTTTTCGTCCACCCCCTCTCCATTCTCCTCATAAATTTCATCATCCATGGCTGACAAAACCAAATTTCATCATGCACTTGCAGTCAACAACATTAAAAAAAATCATTCTTGTGACTCTAGAGATGGAAAATGGTCAATACTCCTAGTTAGCGGAACACTTCAAAATCCATTGTCGTGTCTACGAAGTTATCGACCACATCATCCCTCCTGAATAAAAGTCCATAGACCCACCCTCGACTTCGACTTCTGATGATGCACTTTGGTCTCGTTTGGATACCGCTGTCCTCCAGTGGATATACGACACGATCTCTAATAATCTGTTGCACATAATCATTGAGATCGATCCCACTGTCCGCTAAACGTGGGAACGTTTGAAAATTTTTTTTCACGACAACAAAACTCAACATGCGTTATACCTTAAAAATCATTTCAAGGACGTTCATCAGGACGATTTCCCAAACATATCTACATATTGTCAAGAACTCAAGATGTTTGCCGACTAACTCTCCAACGTTGGCGCAACAATCACTAATCAACGATTGGTCATACAACTTATTGAAGGCTTGAACAAATCCTATGACGGCGTTGCTACCATCTTTTAGCAATCCTTTCCCGTATTCGACATCCTCATGGACTCTAGCTTTGATCCGGCAGACCCAATCTGGTATACTCGATGCACGTCCACAACAGGCCTACACAACACAGGCCCCCCCTACCCTCAACTTATGCACCAACTGACATTAAGGCAGCTACGAACACAATGTCACTCAACGCTCCAGACGAAAATTGGTATATGGACACAGGCTCTACATATTACATGATAATAATGTTTCCCTTCACTTTGATACTTTTGGTTTTACTGTGAAAGATTTTACGACTAGGTAAAGCTTACCTTTCATTTTTCCTGCCCCTCACACCTCCTCCCAAAATGGTAAAGCCGAACGGAAAATCGGAATCATAAATAACCTAATTCGTTCCCTACTTGCCCACGCCCCAATTCCCCCTCAATTATGGGATTATGCACTTTCCATGGCCACATATCTCCTCAACATAATTCCAAACAAGTCTCAAGCTTTACGGTCGCACAATCAAGTTTTGTTTCGTATGAACCCCTCATACCAAGCTTGCATATTTTCGGATGTCTCAACTATCCTCTCCATCCGACCACTCACGAACTACAACCCCGGTCTTCTCTGTGTGTGTTTCTGGGTTACCCCACCAATTATCGTGGTTAATCTTGCTATGACTTATTAAGCCGTAAAATAATTATTTGACACCATGTCCTATTTGATGAGTCTCAATTCCCTTTTGCCTCACTGAACTCGCCATCTCGGCATTCCTACGACTTCCTAAATGATGGCCTAAACCCCCTTCTAATTCATTATTTACATAATCTGACGTCCCAAACCCCGGCACCCGAACCCACCACGGTCAATTTTGGACACGTTACACCACCCGGTTCCACCGACGGTGGTTTAGAATAACCGTCTCAGGGTGATACCGCAGCCATCAATCGGCAAATTGAGCATCGGCCAGTCGATCCCGCCACCCCTGCCCTTCCTCCGCTTTTTGACAGTTTCGCGAGACCCCCTCCTCCCATCTCCTGCCCCGAGGCATGCTTTCGGACAATGGAAACCCGTGTCATGCACGGAATTTCCAAACTTAAATGGTTGTTTAACCTATCCGTTTCAGTTGTCCCTTTTCATGTCCCTCGTAATCCGATGGATGCTTTGTTTGACCCAAATTGGAAAGTCGTAATGATTGACGAATATAATGCTCTTATTAATAATAAGACGTGGGACCTAGTACCCCGTCCACCTGTTGCTAACATTATTCGTTCTATGTGGATTTTTAGAGATAAAATCTGATGGTTCTTTTGAGAGGTACAAGACCCGGCTTGTAAGTGATGACATGTCTCAACAGGTGGGAGTGGATTGTGATGAAACGTTTAGTCCAATCGTAAAGCCCGCAACCATCCGAATCGTCATCAGCATTGCCTTATCCAAGTCTTGGCCCATTCATCATCTTGATGTCAATAATGCTTTCTTACATGATGATCTTTATAAAATGGTATATATGTATCAACCTATGGGTTTCAGGGATCATATTCATCCGTATTATGTGTGTCTATTACGGAAATCGTTCTATGGACTGAAACAGGCTCCTCGAGCATGGTACCAGCGGTTCACCGATTATGTCTCCTCTATCAATTTTTCACACATCATATCTGATCATTCCTTGTTCATATACAACAAGGGTCCAGACATGACTTACCTCTTATTATATGGTGATGACATCATCTTCACCACATCATCTGATGCCCTCCGCATGTCCATTATGTCTCTCCTTTCATCGGAGTTTGCTATGAAGGATATGGCCCCCCTGAGTTATTTCTTGGGTATCTCTGTCACTCGCCATTCTGGCGGCCTATTTCTATGTCAGAAGAAATACGACGAATGGATCCTTGACCGTGTAGGCATGACGTATTGCAAGCCATCCCACACGCCAGTGTACACCAATTCCAATCTCAACGTTGATTCCGGCCTGACTCGCTATCGTTGCCTGGCTGGGGCCCTGCAGTACATCACATTTACGAGACCAGACATATCATATGATGTATAACAATCTGTTTGCACATGTACAATCCGACGGAAGTACACATGCATGCCCTCAAACGTATTTTACGATACGTCCATTGCACACTTCACTTCGGCTTGCATCTATACATGTATGCGCTCACTGGTCTCACTGCTTATTCTGATGCTGATGGGTGGATGTCCTGACACTCGACGCTCCACGTCTGGTTACTGCATTTTTCTCGGAGATAACCTATTAACTTGGTCTTCCAAAAGGCAACCTACACTATCCAGATCCAGTGCCGAAGCAGAGTACAGAGGGGTAGCCAACGTCGTCTCCGATTCTTGTTGGCTCCGTAACCTTCTACTTGAGCTTTAATGCCCGATTCAAAAGGCAACACTGGTCTACTTCGATAATATTAGTGTGATATGTCTTTCCGGCAATCCTGTCCAACATCAGCACACCAAACACATTGAGATGAACATTCATTTTGTTCACGAAAAAGTGGCTCGTTGTCAAGTTCGTGTCCTTTACGTTCCTTCTAGATTTCAGATTGCCGACATCCACCAAAAGACTTCCGCGCGTACTGTTTGATGATTTTCAAGTCAGTTTCAGTGTTCGTGAGTTTCGCGCTTCGACTGCGGGGTATAATAGAATATTGACCAAATATTCTTACATTAATTGTATATCTCATAATTTAGGTAGAATTGTATTCCTATTGTAATTATGTCTCATATTTTAGGTAGAATTATATTTCCTATTGTAATTAGGTTGATTAATTAACTAGCTTAGATATTCTTGTACTACTACGTATATTGTACCTTATTGATGAATAAAATCAAGAAAACATATTTCTTTACTTACTTCTACCTTTGGGGATAGAAAAACTATTTTAGATAAATCCAATAATAATATAACTAGTATAATTTTACAAATATGGTCTGAAAAAAATAGTAATTACTGTAGATATTACTTCTACCATTGGGATAGAAAGATTATTTGAGATATACGGTATAAATTCAATTATTGGTCTCTACCAAAAAATACAAGCGTGTTTAAGGTAAAATGAAACAACTATACAGTAGTAGCAAGTGGCTGCAATAAAAGATGCTTAAATATTAGTAAAAAATAGAAACAAAGATTGATGATGTGTAATTACGAAGAAGACCTTCAGTACACTTATGAAAAGCCCTCTGACCCGGACCCCTTACTTTCAGCTCTAGAGCACTTGTCTGTCCTCTTCACACTCAATTCCTTCATTCTCTTTTCCTTTTTCTCAGCTTCTTTTTCTCTTATAAAGAATTAGTCTCAAAGGAACCGTTACTTTGCTTCTCTTAAGCGTTTTACACTCTCCCATCCTGACACTACACCTCTCTCTCTCTCTCTCACACACACAGAGCTTCTTTTTTTTTCCCACCAATGGAAGCACCGGATTTCTTAATCGTCGGCTTTTTCTCACATGCCGGAGACGAACAAAATCCGAATAACAACAATAACGATAACAATAATAATAATTGTAACAATTTTACTGTCGATGACCTTTTGGATTTCCCTAAGGAAGATGAATTCATGACCGACGTTTTTTTCGACAGTATTACTGGTAATTCTGCTGATTCTTCCACCGTTACCGTCGTTAACAGCTGTAATTCCTCGGTTTTCGATGGAGATGGCGGCCAATTCAACGGAAACCTGAGCTGCCGGAGCTTCACCGACGCTCCGTTCCCTAGCAGCGAACTCTGCGTTCCGGTAATTACTCTCTTTTTAACATTAGTTGAAAAAGAAAATTATTTCTAATTTTTTGTTTCATTTTCCCGCCATTTTCGCACTCTAATTATTACTTGGTGGTAATTACGTAATTTGATTTGTAGCGTAATGAATTCAAGAAATTAACCACGTGTCAAATTCAAACCATTCATGCACCAATATAGAATCCAAATTCATACAATTTAGTTTATTTTTGGTTGAAATTCTGAGAATTTAGTGGAATTAACTGAGGAATTTATTTTTGTTTTTAACAGTATGATGACTTAGCTGAGCTTGAATGGCTATCAAACTTCGTGGAGGAATCATTCTCAAGTGACGACGTTCAAAACCTTCAGCTAATCCCTATAACAAACATTAATTCCACCACCGACAGTTCCTCCTCCGCCACCACAATTTCCACCGGAACTAACTCGCCACCTGTATTCCCCGCCGACACTTCTGTTCCTGGCAAAGCTCGCAGCAAGCGCTCACGCGCCGCTCCATGCGACTGGTCGTCACGCCTTCCGCTGCTCTTGTCACCTGCCACGTCATCATCTGATAGCAACAATGCCTCTGCTACTGCACATAACACTCTTGTCACGGGTAAGGTCACTAAAGCACCTTTGAAGAAGCGAGACAGTGTAGAAACTCCAGGACGGAAATGTCTGCACTGTGCTTCTGAAAAGACACCGCAGTGGCGCACAGGACCTATGGGTCCAAAGACTCTGTGCAATGCATGTGGAGTTAGGTACAAGTCAGGTAGGTTGGTGCCGGAGTATCGGCCGGCGTCGAGCCCGACGTTTATCTCAGCGAAACACTCGAATTCTCATCGGAAGGTTCTGGAACTCCGGAGGCAAAAGGAGATGCAGAGACACCAAGCACATCATCAGCATCATTTGCTAAGTCAACCCTCAATTTTCGGTGTATCAAACGGTGGTGATGACTTCTTGCTTCATCATCACCAAAACTGTGGTCCTAATTTCAGGCACCTCATGTAGTTTCAGTCAGCTAGTGTAGGGGATAACTACTTTGCAGTTTTCTCGTTTAAAGTTTGAATTAACATCCATTTTCCTAATTCCATTTAGTTTTACAAATTTAAATATAAGGATTATGAAGAGAGGAAAAACGGGTCCTAGCGATCCTAAAGGAGCCCAAAAGAAAAAGAAAAAAGATTAAATGCCAAATAGATATTAGACTTTTTGTAACGTTTCTCCTAATTTTGGTATTAATTTATAGATTCACTTTGAAAGACTTGTTAAGTCGATTTTTTTTTACGTAGTTACATATTTTGTTTCCTTGATATTGGTAACTACTATGAGTCTCACTTCTGTACACACAAAAAATGTCTAATGCATGAAGCTTTCGCCTTCACACAGGGTCTGAAGCGGATTCAACTTTTATAAAAATTAGACCATATCAAGTTTATATTTTTAGTCATGGAGATTTAACCTCTTATTTATCATGTATTTTTTATTTATTTTTTATTTGTAATATATATATAATAAGTAATTTTTTGGGGGTAAGGGGTATCACAAGTAGGATGTCGTAGGTGACTTACCTTGAAGCAAACATCAACAACTTATTTCACAACTAGAACTTGCATAACTGATTAATCACACAAAAATAATTTTATTGTTACCTCAAGATTCTATTAGCTTCTATACAATAAACAACGTGAAAAAAATATTTTACACATTAAATCACCTAAAAATAGCTACAAAAAACTATTTTAAAATGTGATATTAGTATAGTAGAAGTTAATTTGTACTACTTGAACAAAGTAAAAGGAATATGATTTTATTTACTTGTTGACAAATTAAGTAAAGGGGGATGAAAAATATCTGTAATAAGCAGGAAAGTGGGTGGGGGAAATGATCGATGCAAGTAGGTGCAATTGTGCATAACTGCATATTGCGCCTTTGTCAATGCCATGGACCATTGTGCCATAACTTGAAAACTTGAAAGGTGAGGAATTTGCACATGGAGGGCTCACGGGCTCAACTAAAACCTGTTGGGTCCTTTCCTGTCTCAATTTCCATTACTATTTCAAAAGTTAGCACCTCTTCTTCTTATTTTTGGAAAATAAAAACAAAATTAGAAGTTGGTATTGCATCTTTTCATAGGGTAGTGCAATGTAAATTCTTAAAATAAACTTGCATAGACTCCACAATATATTTCACCGACTTCTACATAGAGAGATTGCTACAAAATGAGTATAATTCGGGTACCAAGGATTAGAGGTCCCAATCTAAAGAAATACTAGTACGGGAAAGAAAAAGAAAAAGGTCTGAAAGTCTAATCTCAATATTCAGTTTTGATAAAGAAATAGACTCCGAAGCTAATTCAACTTTAAAAATTAAATTTATGAAGTGAGAATTAACCATATAAAACGACCTCAAACATCTGAAACCTAACTGAATTCAGAAGCTACCTCATCAAATGAGGACTGCCCAATATCATGTAAAGGGATCTCTCCATCCCTAAAAAACCGATGTGGGACTGACAATTTTCAACATTTTATTCACGCATTTATATTCAAGCAAAAATTATATTCGGCCAAAACTTGTAGTTTCTTGTACTTTTCTTACTTAAAATGTCAATACTTTTATATTTACAATGTTTCAAAATAATTATTGGTATCTACATATTAAGTGAATAAATAAATTATTAAATTGATAAAAAACAACATGCCATTAAATGATTTTAGGCAGAGGTACAGCTACATCTATGATCTATAGAGTATTGACCCATAGTTTCTCTAATAAATAATATAGCATAGATTTCAGTAACCGTAGGCCTAAGAAATTGGATTGGGGAGAAAAAAAATGAAGAACAAATGAACAATATTGTGCAGTATACGAAGTAGCTGCATGGTATTGCGGTGAGAATCAATGTGGGACAAGAACGAGGGAGAGTTTAGAACCAGTAGAAAATTTCAAAGGAATAATAAATTGATATTTTATGATATTAGTGGTATAGTACTACGTAAATTATGTATTGGGGTACCATAGGTCAAAGGACGTGATATTGGATTAAAATAATCCTACTATAGTATTTTGTCCCTATATAATTGTCTACCCGATCCTAGACATTTGCACTTCTGAAGGGGGTCCATTACGTTATCTTTAGCCAACCTCCTATTATTTGCTCCAAGGTTAGTCCAACTATTTCAAGTCATACTCCACCGAAAATTTTAAAAGAAATTAAAATTATTATTTCAGACAAGTTTTACGTACATATTTAAATTCTGTAATTATAAATTATCCCAATAAAAATAAATAATAATCTTGTTTTATTATGTTATATATAGAAATACGGCAACATTCTTTAATGGACAAATTAGAAAAAAAAGTGAGTGTATCACATAATAAATTAAGATACATGGAGGATTATACGCGATATTCTTTGTAAAGCAGAGGCGAAGGTAGAGTAGAAGATACGAATTTGACAAAATCTAATAGCTTTAGTCTAAATTTTATATTTATTTTAAAATAACGTATTTATTATATATAAAGTACTCGGTAACTCAAAAGAGTTAGTATCCATCTCTACGTAGCAATGACATGTCAAGTTTACAATCTATTATACACCTTTTTAATATAAGACGATAATATTCAAAAGTATTTTTCATATTTTAAAACTTTGTATCTAGTAAACTAAAACACATAAAATAAAATGAAAGGAAGGAAACTTTAATATACATGCATGGTGCAAAAATGTTGGTTGGAAGATGCATGTACAAGGCAGTGCAATTCTTCTTCAAACTGACTCCTATTTTGTTATTTGGAAAATCATAAACTATTAAACCAGGATATATGAGTCATATAAGTATTTCTCCCGGGAATTCTCTTGTTACTCCGTTATGTTTTATTATTCTTCGTTTAACTGTGAAAGAAATGTTTATCTTTTAATCGGTCGGACACATATGTTGAATAATTATTTCATGCGTTTATCTATTTTTTAGGAGCATTCGTTTGGTTTTCCTAGAAATTGCTGTAAGGTTGTTGAATTGTATAGCAAATGAAATGGAGACATCTATGATAAATTATTAATAGTATATAATTCTCCTATATATTTCCTTTATATAATTTCATTTTAAAAAAAAGAAAACTTAAATCAAAAAGAAAGAAGAGAAATTGGGCCATCTTTCCCGAGGGAGGCAGCCTTCTCTTAGGCCATAAGTCTTCTACGGCAACAAGAGTCGGTTATGGAATAGCCTTTTAGTCGGTTTTCTCGTTCTTTAGGACTTTCTGGCCGGTTGGCTTTATAGTGGACCTGCCTTGCCGACAACTAGGATACTTAATAACTTACAAATACAATAATCAAACTTTAAGATGTTTATGGGGCTTGCCTTACAGGTAGTGATTATACCACTTACATATCGAACAGATCTTACTCTCAATGGATTACATGGTACGGTGCTTTAAAATAAAATAAAATTTTGCCCCCTCCCCCCCTCAACCCCAAATATACTAGATTGTGAAGAAACAAGAAACATAAAATGAAAGAGACGAATATGGGAGCCAACTGTTCCTGCATGGGTCTCTAACTAATATGAACCCATAAAAATAAATAGTACTTGAAGGTACAATGTATGTACGCACAGAAACGTCCAGCAAAAATACTGTATTTAGGGATAGAGTCATCTGAATGTAATATGTTTCTATATTTAATGGATCCTCCTTTTATTCTTCTTCTATTCTATGGTCTTAAAATTTAATTTGTACATAATTACGGTGTCAAGATATATAAATCTACTTAAATGATAACTATCACTAACCGTTTATAAGAAGTGAAATAACATAATTATCTGGAAAAAAAATAAACAAATTACCTACTATAACATGTAGATATATATATATATATGTTGATAATAAGTTGACAGTGAAAATTAGTTACTTAATTATCGGTGCATTTAAATTAAAATTATTTTCTTTGAGTGTGTGTTAGACATGCATGTGGAGGAGGAAAGGAGCACATGCAAATAAGTGAAATGAATGACTGTGTGGATAATATATCCAAAGGGCCAAAGGTGTTCATGTCGTCTCTAGGGATCTTTCCATGTTATTTGGTAATACGTTATTATTCTTGTCTCCTCCTTCCCCACCTTATTACCCCCTTTTGTGACACTGACTCTTTACATTACAAATTTGCACATCACAATATAGTTAATTTTCCCCAATTTCTTCTATAAGACTTGCACATTATTTGGTAAGTTTTCATATAGAGTTTAACTTATATGATAATGTACATTTTTTTCTATAACATTAATTTATAGGCGAATTCAAGAGTATAAGCTTATGAATTTTAGATCATAATTCTTTTTATTTATTGAGTTTTTGATAGATTAACATATACATATTAAATATTTGTTTTGACACAAATTTAGTACAATATTACGTTTAGGCTAAAATTACTGTGTTTTGCCGGATTCGTAGCTTCGATTGTGGATATATCCTCTCCTGTATCAAGTCGCCCAAAATATATCTATAAGTGACCCTCATAAAAGTTACTCCTAAGATTTATAACTTTGAAATAAGATAGATTATCTACTACAAGTAAATGTTCCATGATAATATAATATTTTCTTTTACATTATGTTGGAGTATATTTTATGATTAAAATAAATTATTCATCTCTCATATTTGTTAGTGGCCATAAAAGCTAGAAGATGGCCATAACTCCTACTCTCCTACTACTCCATGATGTTGAATGTGGTTATTACTCTCATTAACCATATTTCCATGTTCTTCCTCATTTAATTACACACTACTCTCTATATTTACTATATGAATGATTTTTACACCTATATATTGAGGTGTTTCTTCCATGAGTTGAGATGAAAAACATATTGTATTGTGTGTGAGAGGTGTGGAAAATATTATGGTGTATAGTAAGGCTAGAGTAGTGAAAAAAGAGAGTTGAGAGAGAAAATATTCTAAGTCTCCAACTTAGTTACTACAAAAAAAAGTATTTTTATGTTGAAGGAAGATATTCTTATGGTGGAGCTTTGAACTCAACATCTTGTCCATAGTTTATTGAGTTATACGACGTTGTCAGACTGTTATATCCTGGAGGGGACAAGTCAAGAGATATACTGCTGCACCGGTGAAGATTATGCCGCATTGGACTTGAATCTCCTTAAAGAGAGTGAGATATCCGTGCCTCATCCTGAATATATATTTATTTATTTATTGTTCATTTTATTATAATTTTGAACTGTAATAATTTATGGTATATTCACCAATAATTTTAAGGAGACTTCATTCTTGTTACAGTTTGAAAAATTACGGATATCAAGATAGAAGATGTCAACATCATTCTACTTCGACATCGCTAGATCTCTTTAAGAGATTGAAGGACAAGGTGCTTTTTTCTACTTGCAGCAATGGCGGTGGCAAGGGACAGTCCCCCGCCGACAGGAAACAACTAGTATCGACCGCGGCAGTGGCAGCAGCCTCCGCCATGGGCTGCTTACCCGTCATGGGCCACGTGGGCCCCATCATCATGGGTTTCTCATCCTTTCCCGTATTCGACATCCTCGTGGACTCTAGCTCTGACCCGGCAGACCCAATCTAGTATACTCGATGCACGTCCACAACAGGCCTACACAAATTATGCACCAACTGACATTGAGGCAGCTACGAACACAATGTCACTCAACGCTCCAGACGAAAATTGGTATATGGACACAGGCTCTACATATTACATGATAATAATGTTTCTCTTCACTTTGATACTTTTGGTTTTACTGTGAAATATTTTACGACTAGGTAAAGCTTACCTTTCATTTTTCCTGCCCTCACACCTCCTCCCAAAATGGTAAAGCCGAACGGAAAATCGGAATCATAAATAACCTAATTCGTTCCCTACTTGCCCACGCCCCAATTCCCCCTCAATTATGGGATTATGCACTTTCCATGGCCACATATCTCCTCAACATAATTCCAAACAAGTCTCAAGCTTTACGGTCGCCCAATCAAGTTCTGTTTCGTATGAACCCCTCTTACCAAGCTTGCATATTTTTGGATGTCTCAGCTATCCTCTCCATCCGACCACTCACGAACTCCAACCCCTGTCTTCTCTGTGTGTGTTTCTGGGTTACCCCACCAATTATCGTGGTTACTCTTGCTATGACTTATCAAGCCGTAAAATAATTATTTCACACCATGTCCTATTTGATGAGTCTCAATTTCCTTTTGCCTCACTGAACTCGCCACCTCGGCATTCCTACGACTTCCTAAATGATGGCCTAAACCCCCTTCTAATTCATCATTTACATAATTCGACGTCCCAATCCCCGGCACCCGAACCCACCGCAGTCAATTTTGGACACGTTACCCACCCGGTTCCACCGATGGTGGTTCAGAATAACTTTCTCAGGGTGATACCGCAGTCATCAATCGACAAACTGAGCTTCGGCCAGTCAATCCCGCCACCCCTGCCCTTCCTCTTCTTTTTGACAGTTTCGCGAGACCCCATCCTCCCATCTCGTGCCCCGAGGCATGCTTTTGGACAATGGAAACCCGTGTCATGCACGGAATTACCAAACTTAAATAGTTGTTTAATCTATCCATTTCAGTTGTCCCTTTTCATGTCCCTCGTAATCCGATGGATGCTTTGTTTGACCCAAATTGGAAAGTCGTAATGATTGACGAATATAATGCTCTTATTGATAATAAGACGTGGGACCTAGTACCCCGTCCACATGTTGCTAACATTATCCGTTCTATGTGGATTTTTAGAGATAAAATCTGATAGTTCTTTTGAGAGGTACAAGACCCGTCTTGTAAGTGATGACATGTCTCAACAGGTGGGAGTGAATTATGATGAAACGTTTAGTCCGATCGTAAAGCCCGCAACCATCCGAATCGTCATCAACATTGCCCTATCCAAGTCTTGGCCCATTCATCATCTTGATGTCAATAATGCTTTCTTACACGAGGATCTTTATAAAATGGTATATATGTATCAACCTATGGGTTTCAGGGATCATATTCATCCGGATTATGTGTGTCTATTACGGAAATCGTTCTATGGACAGAAACAGGCTCCTCGAGCATGGCACCAGCGGTTCACCGATTATGTCTCCTCTATCAATTTTTCACACTGCATATCTGATCATTCCTTGTTCATCTACAACAAGGGTCCAGACATGGCTTGCCTCTTATTATATGATGATGACATCATCCTCACCACATCATCTGATGCCCTCCGCATGTCCATTATGTCTCTCCTTCATCGGAGTTTGCTATGAAGGATATAGCCCCCCCTGAGTTATTTCTTGGGTATCTCTGTCACTCGCCATTCTGGCGGCCTATTTCTATGTCAGAAGAAATACGACGAATGGATCCTTGACCGTGTAGGCATGACGTATTGCAAGCCGTCCCACACGCCAGTGTACACCAATTCCAATCTCAACGTTGATTCTGACCTGACTCGCTATCGTAGCCTGGCTTTGAAGATAAAAACATTTTATCTTATATTTTTATGAATAAAGTGATAATACTTTTCAAGAGTATAAATTGTTATTTAAATTCTCAAAATAGTGGGGGCTATAGAAGTGAGACAAAATTTATCATGAAAAGCGATTTATGCATCTTTGAGAATGTTTTAAAAAGTGCGGCACGTGCATGTATTAATCTTGAAAAATTCACATGTTGTTATTGCCTCATGATTGATCATTTGTTGATCTTTGGCTCTAACATTGGTGTTATTAAATTAAACCAAAAAAATCATGCTTAGCATCCATTTTGACGTGAGAAAATTGAGTGAGGCAAATTTCATTCTTGGAGTGAAAAAAAATATGTGATAAAACTTTTCTTAACCAGTCACATTATGTTGAGAAAATTGTGAAGTACAATTTTGTGGATTGTACATGTGTATTTATTTTCAATTCAAAGTGAATTTTTTGCGATAAATAAAACAGGAGTATGCTAGACTAAATATGACATATGTGACTGACTGCGCTTGACCTGATATTGTGTATGAAGTACTTAGCAGGTACAAGTGAACCAGGTGTATTTACTTAGTAAGAAAATTCGTGCTTTATTTTATAAAAAAAACATCCTGCTGTACTCGAAATTTTTTTCTGATGCAGATGAGAAAACTTGGTGCTATGTGTTAGAAATAAAAAAAATATTATTGCTAACTCTTCCATGGAGGCTAAACTAATTGCTTTAGCTTCAACTAGTCAAATGTTGAATTAGTTTGAGGTTTATTATATCAAGCACTTTATTTGAGAAATCAATTCCTCTAATTTTGATTCATAGTGATAGCACCAATATTATTGGTAGAGTCCAATACCGTTATCACAATGATAAATTCAGACCCATGAGGGGAAAATATAATACTATGAGATATTTGTGAAAAAGTGGTATACCATAAATATTGATTGTGTTAAATCTTGTGATAATCTTGAAGATTTATAGACAAAGGGCTTTGCATGAGAAAGGGTCTGGAGTACATCGAGGGGGATGGGACTGAAGCCTGAAAAATAACCTGAGTCATATATGAGGAAACCCAATCTGGGGACGAGAGATCCTATAACCAGGTTCAATGGAAAAAACGAATCATATGATGACTTGTTGTGAAATGCATTATTATATTTATTTTTATTCCCTCCCTATGGTGTGAGTGCATTTATCATGTAATAATTTGTGAAGGTTGAGTCTAAAAACTCTGAACGAAAATTTGTAGCTCGTATGATTGGGGTGTTAAAGTTACAGGAGCACCATTGACAGAATTTCACTTATTTAAGTGTGGAGGTAGGCCGCTCCTATGAGAATTGGGCTCATTCTCAAAGCACTCATGAATACCGGAAAAGCATAGGACCGTAATGTGCTAGCTAATAAAGCTTATGTCAACACCTTGATTGTTATGTGCAAGCGGTGATACTTTATTTTCCTGAAGCAGTCATAGTCCAATGCGGAGCATACTACTGACTCTAGAGTAGAGATCGTTATTTTACTAAGTGGAGGTTCAATCATCAATGTAGAGAGCACACCTTCATAATAGTCTTCCTTCAACTAACTTGGTGAATTCTCTTATTTTAATACTAAAATGAGTGAAAATTGTTTGAGTATATTTTATTATTAAAATAAATTACTCATCTTCCATATTTGTTAATGGTCATAAAAGCTAGACGATGGTCATAACTCCCACTCTTCCACTACTCCATGATGTTGAATGTGGTTATTACTCTCATTAACCACATTTTCATGTTCCTCCTCACTTAATTATCCACTACTATTTATATTTACTATATGGATGCTTTTTACTCCTATATATTGAGATGTTCCTTCCCTGAGTTGAGATGAAAAAATTATTGTATTGTGTGTTAGAATGTGGATATCTTTTTTGGTACACAAGTTCCACAACAGCTTCCCAATAACAGCCTTGTTCCATATAGTGATGTCGAGTATATTCAGCCCACCAGCAGCCAAAGGATGTCATACTCGTTCCCATGCGCCTTTTTAGACATTTCAATGCCCCTTTGTCCATAAGAAGTTTCTGCACATAGCTTCAATTATTTTGATAATTTTCTTGGGAAGCACAAAAATCTGAGTCCAAGAGACTTGAATGGAGAACAATACTGATTTAATTAACTGAGCTCGACTAACATACGATAGGAATTTTGTGGTCCATGAGTTGATTCTTCCCCGCGTCGGGGTTGGCATTGCACTATTGAGACCCTCTAGGTACTTAATGGAACCCCCAAATATCTTATAGGTAATATTCCACTGATGAACCCTTGAACATCCAGAAGATGCCTCCACAATATACTAAACTTTTGTTGAGGTTCTCAATCAATCCAGAACACTTTGAGAAGTCTTGAAATCTATCATATAACAACTCAAGATCCATCCAATGAATTCACTAGGAAAGTTCAGTTCAATTAATACCTGTTCTAGAAAGGGCAACTCCAAGGAATCATATGTTTTTTGCATATCTATTTTAAGCATGCATCTTGGAGATATTTCTTTCCTCGCCCTTCATCAGTTCATGACTTAGAAGAATGTTGTCTGTGATCACCCTATCTGGAACAAAAGTTGCTTGGCTGCTATCAATAATGCTATCCATTACTGCTTGTAACCTGCTTGTGAGTATCTTAGAGATCAGTTTGTAAAGTATGGTGCAACGGGAGATGGGTCTAAATTCCTTCACAGTTGAAGAATTTTGGACTTTTGGAATAAATGTCACTACTGTACAGTTGATTGCTATGTACATCTTCTTGGTCTGAAAGAAATTCATAACAGCTTCACTCACTTCCTCACCAATCACTAGCCATGCCTTCTTAAAAAATAAATATTGAACCCATCACACCCCGGAGATTTTAGATCATCAATAGCATTCAGGGCTGTGATAATTTCATTCCTAGTTACCGGCGCCTTAAGTAATAGTTGCTTCTCTCTTGTGAGTATTGCCCCATTGCTCATGTTACTAGGTTGAATCCTAGGTAATTCCTTAGCACAAGAACCTAGTAAAGTTTGATAGAAACCAATAATCTCACCCTCAATGTCCTGAGGGGTCCGAAGATGACTACCAATACTTTATGTCAAACCTCTAATGGAATTATGGCTAACTCTATTCTTCATTTATGCAAAAAACAAAGCCGAATTTGAGTCTCCAAGTCCCAACCATTGGACCCTGGATTTCTGTCTCAAGATGCTTTTCTCAACCAAAATCCATTTCTCCAAGCTTGCTTTCAATTTATTCTGTGTTAAACTGGTTGGGATAAGTTGATTGTGTTCTGAGCTGGTATTGAACATCCTCCGATTGAGTTCTAATGGACTGAATTTTCATTTCTGCATTGGAAAATTCTTTGGCGTTTAATAGTTTCATACCACCCTTCATATGCTTAAGATTTTTCCACACCCTGGCCATAGGACTCCCAAATACTTGATGTTGAAATCAACATGGCTTGCTAAATGGTTGAAAAACTTAAATGGTCTGGCCCCTCTATTCTGTACTTCTACCACACTTACACCCAAAAGGGAATGATCTGAGAAATATGGATCCCTTACATCTACTTCCAGATGAGGCCATAAAGTAATCCACTTTAGGTTAACCAATGCCCTATCAATCTTGCTGTGGACATGTGAGTTCATCCAAGTATAATGCCTCCCAGTAGCTTCGAAGTTCAGTTAATCCTGTATTCATCATCATGCTCTCAAAATCAAGAATTTCAGCATCCGTTACTGGGGTACTATGATCCTCACCTCTAAGAATAGAGTTGAAATCCCCCATTATCAACTAAGGATTTTGGATCATACCTTGAAGACGTTCCAAAGCAGACCACATTCCCTTCCTAGTATCTATGGTATGAAACCCATAAACAACCGTAAATTCAAAGGACAATCTCTTACTCAGTTCTATAACATTACAATGGATGATCTGATCTTCAGTATGAATAACATTGACATCTACAGCCCCCAGATTCCACAGTAGCCAAATTCTGCCTTTGTCATTAGAATTGTAGTTGTCATGCCAATTCCATCCTGGTAGTACCTTATTTATAATTTGTGTTACTTTCTGTCTAGTCACTCTGTGTTCTACGATAGCTATAACTTCTATTTGTTCCTTCTTAATTATTCTGGGGAATTCTTTGTGCTTATGAAGCTTATTAAATCCCCTTACGTTTCATGTAGCGACTTTCATTTAGGATGATGTTGAGGGATAGGACTGTTCAATTTAACACCTCTACTTCCTTGTCCTTTCACAGCTAACACAAATACAGCCTAAATAATTTGTTGCAGGGTATTCTTCATTATAGGATTAGACCCACTGCTGGTCGCTACATCCATATCTTTATTCCTTATATCCCATATAGCTTTAACAAGAGATTGACCTCTCATCTTTCCTGGATTAGTAGTCATGGTGGAAACAGGTCCATGTTGTGGCTGTGGATTCTCCTTTCTTGGTGCTTGCTGACCCGGAGAACTCACCACTGGTCACCTTTGCTCTGCCATGTTGGTTGACCCTTCCTAGGGCCTGTTTTGTGATATAGAGCAGTTGTAGTAGGTGCAACCTTTTTGTTTGGAGCATCTTTAATAGGGGCAGTCTTCATGTTTGGAGCAACTTGCTTCTTCTGGTTCTGAGCTAGGTTCTCACCACAATTGTGTCCAATCATGCAATATTTAGCACATTATTGGGGCTTTCAATCATAGTTAACAACATGCATAAACTCCTCCTCATTAGGATTAAGCACCTTCACTTCATTACGTAATGGATTAGTGATATCCATTTCAATTAAAACCAGAGCGTATGATATTTTTTCCATCTTCGAAGTACAATCATCAGCACACACTGGGGTTCCTAAGCAGCTTGCAATCACACTTAAGGATTTCATTCCCCAACAATTGAGAGGAAGGTTGGGAAGTTGAACTCATTGTGGAATCGTTTTTAGGACCTCGTCATTAAAATTGAACTTAGCACTACATGGTCGCATTATTACCGGTTTACTGTTAATCGTATGAGGCCCTGACATCCAGATATCATCCATGTCTTCAACCTTATAAAATTTGATTTCAAAGCATCCATCGTTGTGATAGAAAAGTTTAGGCTTATTTTCCAAACTCTTTTGTCCTTCAATGAATCTGTCAATAGCTGTTATGATCAGTTCAGCACCAATAACATACAATATTAGAGCTGCTTTCCATTGCTATAGTAGGTAGAACGAAACGCAGCTCCATGCCTTTCGATGCCATCTTATTACCCTCGAATAAGGTAACCCATGGCTTGTCTGTATGCTTTTGGACATTGCTTGCATGTGCAGAAAATACTACAGGGACTAGAGAGTTGATATAACTTATTATTAATTAATAATTATGTAAAAGTGGTCACGTTAATGTAAAATTAAAATTGTGATAGTTCAATCCAGTAAATAAGTAATTAAGTCTGCTTGGTTAATGGTTTAATCCTGACGAGGAGTGGTTAGTGCAGAGTCAATTTAATTACCATGGGGTTAAGTAGACATGTTGCTACTTAAAGCTGTTGTATTATATGTTCTGGACCACTTCTGCTTTGATATCTTTATTCTTACTTCAATTCAATCCCCCACAACTTAAAATAATTTTTCATTTTTTTGTTTATTCTTTTAAAGAAGTTATTTAATTATCAAATCAAACTAATTATATCTTTTTTCTTTTATTTAGGCAGGTGCTCGGATTTCCCTTTTTTATAATTATTATGAATGTATCCAACCAACCAATTTTTTTGTTTGTTTGTATATTTTGATGAAGTTTTCTTATAAGTCAATTAAGCTACTGTCCAATATATGAGTCCAGCCCAGTATGATAACGTCGGAGTTCAGACTTGGGATTGAAATGTAGGCCCAATATTCTGTAGCACATTAAACTTGATCGCGAGAAACAGCGATCCCAAATTAGGAGAAATGTGTGGAATAGCTACTTTTAAGACTGGTATTCAAACATTAGCCTTATTTGCAATATAATTAAGTTATAGTCATTTTTTAATGGGAAAATAAATTTGGTTAAAATACACCTAATTAAAAAACGAAAAGAATTTTAAACACAATGCACGAGTTCGAAAACTTGATTTTGTATTTATGGATTTATATTGCATTTGATTAGTCGAGTTGCACTATCTTAATCTGTG
Source organism: Anisodus acutangulus (assembly GCA_029783415.1). Lineage (NCBI taxonomy): Eukaryota > Viridiplantae > Streptophyta > Magnoliopsida > Solanales > Solanaceae > Anisodus > Anisodus acutangulus. Next base: position 2,369,429 of record CM056497.1, read on the forward strand.
TTGACTCAGTAATTCGATGGATCATTTCGAATTCAACTCGCATGTCAAGTCAATATACGGGTCATAAAACCTAACTAGTCAATTAACATAATCAAAGGAAAATCATCTTTTTTAATATATACATATATATATTTATATATAGACATATACATATATATATTTATATATAGACATATACATATACACGAAAATCTGTTTTGCCTTTATATTTAAACTTAGCTACCTCCGAGGTCCTCAACCAACCAATTAAAGGGACAAGACATTGAACTCGTGAAGGTCTTTTTCTTCGACTTCTTTCAAGAAGTCCATGATCTCATTTTCAATAATCCAGTTCATCCTCACGAGATACAAGACTTTTACTTGGCGTCTCTCAATTTTCCTTAAATGTCCACCTCAATTTTACCAAACAAGACTACGTGAACTCCCAAAGTAATATACTCCATCCGTCTTCAAATTACTGGGTCACTTTTCCTTTTACATGCCCTTAAAAAAATCATAAATAAGAAGTGTATTTTTACTACATTACCCTTATCTTTCTCCAATTAATTACATTCTAATCATTATTGATTACTTTAAAAAGCAATTAATGTTAAGGGCAAAGTAGGAAAATTTCTATCTTATTTTTATAAAGTGGTCAAGTAATTTGGGACGAATATTTTTAGTAATGTGGTCAAGTAATATGAGACGGAAGGAGTAGTATATACTATTTAAGAGTCGCACCAAGGTAACATGTTCATCTTAAGATTTTATTTGTGATGGGCAGTGGCCTATTATTAGTATTATCTTTTCACGCCGTTGTGGAGTTCTTATCCATTTATTCATGGCCAACTTTTGCTGCCCCATTGAGATGGAGCCTAAGACATTGAACCAAGGTCAACTCAACCTTGCCCGAGTAAGGCTAACTTTGTTGATTTTAGTATATCATTATATTCTTTCCATCAAATTTTAGTTTCTTGAGATATAAGTTGAGATTCTTTATTTTACGATATAATGATGCAGGAGGTTGCTGTTGACAGAGTACAGAATACAGAATCGGACGAAGCATCAAATTTGTTTCTAGAGGTCTGCAACCATAACATGTATATCCTTTGCTAATTCTTACTTTGAGCTTAATTCAACCCTTAAACTTGAAGAAATAGCATCGGCTGACCAATTGTTTGCTGTCTTTGAAAAATACCCAATGTCGTGGAGTTTCAATATCAAGTAAACTCCATGATAAATGTCGTGGAGTTTCACCTGGATAATTTGAAATTCCATGACAGTGACTAATTTTCACTTATAAGAGATGAAAAGTGACTATTTGAGAGTTTTACCATTTAAACTAGCTAAAGAATTGCCCAAAACTATATACAAGGAGACAACAATTCATTCTCTCGACCAAACCCAGACGACAGACCTAGATAATTAGAGTGTGAATAACGTAACGTGAATGTCGAACATTCATGAGCTGAAAAAAATAAGGAAGGATCTGATTATGAAAATGGACCTGAAGCCCAACTCAAATTTAAATCTAGCTAATGAGTTGAGGATCACCAAAATGGCATGAGGAGACTGTAGGTTTTTGTTGGGTTCAAAACACATAAATAAGGCACAGCGGAAGTTTAAAATTTTGTTTCTTACTTACCCCAACAACTTATTATGGTATGGTTATACAACAATCAAACCTGTAACATAAAGCATAAAACTTACAAGTTATAGTATCTGAAATCTTTATCTACTATAGGGTTGACACACAGTTGCCCTTTCGATTGCAAGCTCCAAGCTTCAATGTACTTCTCTTTCGGAAATCTAGGAAATCCGGCAAAGGTTCGAGAGAGTTTTGATTCTAAGTCTCTAAGGCTTAGAATGATAATCTGAATATACTTTTTGTCCTAATATAGATTGTCTGTAGGACATAAATATACTTTCAGAGACAATTAATCAATTCGTAGGTATTAACATATTTCGCATCCCTAACTTAAAATTCTATTAAATATGTCTTTGTTTACATCACCTTCTTTTTTAATGAGTGATTTTCTGTTTCTTTGTATGTGGGATGCAAATGTACTATAGGGAGGAAAGCAAGTTGTTCAAATAAAGGAGGCGCTTGTGCTAATTGAGGAAGCAGAATCAATACAAGAAGATTGTGCTGGGCAAGTAGTGAAAACAAATGTGGTGATAGAGGCATCGTGCCAATGCGCATGCCCATCGGCGATAATGGACTCGCCTGATCAATCTAAGCTTAAGGAACCACTCTCTGCTCCCTTTTGATTATCATTCACCGGTGATCTCCAAATAAAGAGATGCAACATTTTAGTTTGCTGCATCAGCTTCTCCTTGTTTTTATTAACCAGTGTAACGCTAGCTTTATGATTCGGCATTCAACTGTACATTCATAGTATTTCGGCATACTCGAAATCATGAATTTTAGCTTTGTTTACTGACAATGTATAACATGCATTATAAGATTTATTTCATTACCCCGAATGCAGATTTGCAGTAGCCAGTAGTTGTTCGTGTACCAACTTTAAAGATTAGAGAATGATTTGCACTCTACATAATTTTTGGCGGTAAAAATCAACTGTATTCTCGTCTTGCCAAGTTCACGTATAAAGACAACTTTCAATATTTATGACTTCCTATAATACATAGATCATCTCGAGAGTCCAGAGTATTATCATATTTTTTGCTTTATTCATTCGGTAATCGATATTCGCTAGCTGAATAATCTAGACTATAAAAAAAGATGTACCATATAAACTTATTCACATCGTTATTTATACTAAATCAATCTACACAAGGCAATATGTATAATTCTCACATTTATCATGTATTCTCATTTTAATTTTTAACCGTAAGGTCAAATATTTAATTTGAAGGAGAACCTTGGAATAACTGGTAAAGTTGCTGTCACGTGAGGTCATGGGTTCAAGCCGTATAAACAACCTCTGACAGAAATGTGAGGTAAGACTGCGTACAATAGACCCTTGTGGTCCGGCCTTTCACCGGATTCCGCGTATAGCGGGATCTTAGTGCACCGGACTGCCCTTTAAGGTTAAATATTTAATTTGATATAAACATCGGATTAATATTAGTATTTAACGGATAAGCCCTCTCTATAAAGAAGTTCTTGATTTCTAATGCATGAATCAATATCTCTTATTAATGATGGAAGGATTTAATTTTTCCACCTACTCCTTGCGCCCACTGAAATTATCATTTTGCAAACAAAAATGCAATAATTATCTCTTTTGGGTGGGTAAAAATAAAGTGAAAAGAGTTTTCTTCTTTATTAATGGTTGAAGTTTGACAATTGAGACAATCACTTGAGAAATTTTATATTTTTGGAACTTAATTTAGAATTTAGAAGAATTGGGGAAACAACTATTCAAAATATTAAAATCCTTATATATATTACTGAAAAGACATAAAAGCCCCTAAACAATTGTTTTTCAGAGTTCAACCATAAGGACAGTGGGAGTCATTTGGTTGAAAGCCACCGCTGGCGTTGAGCTAACGCCTTTATTTGAATTCACACAGTAATCAATTTCTAGGGTTTTTCGTTGTCGCGCTCTGCCAACCTAAAACCCCCCATTTTCAAATCTCAGTTCGTCGTCATACAATACATTCAGGTACTCTCTATTAGAAATTTTTAGTTTCGTCTAAATAATCGAATTTAAGGAAAAACCAAACAAAATTTGAATGCGAGCTTTCCAATATTGTATTAATTATTAATTCCATGGTTCAAATTGAATGTATTTCGTTTTCTCTTAGCTAGGAGATATCTAGGTTATTTACGTACCTGCATTTCATATAGTTTTGTTAGTTGATGCTCAATATCTGAGAATTTGATTATATCTTTAAGGACTGAGAAGAGAATGAGTACAGCAGTGCGAACCCCTAAAACTGGAAGACAATCATTGTTCTTCCAGGATTTAGCTACACCTATTTCTTCTCGGAAATCCGGGTCGAAATTCAATACCCCGGGTCAGGCAGCAGCTGTTTCCGCGTTATGGCGTGAGAATTTTGCCAGTTCAGATCTACCACCACCACCTGTATTTACGCTCGAAGATCGCTTGGATGTATCTCCGGAATCGGGGATTCCTGACTATATTACTTCACCTGAAGTCAAGTCGGACCCTAGAACGCCGATCCTAAATTCAGGAAGGGAGTTTTCAACACCTAAGAGTAAGTCTGAGGCAAGTACATCATATGCATTGACGGGTAAGCAGCAGCAACAGAGTCAACAAAGTCCCTTGCCGAGTTTGACTTGGTGGTCCCCGACGAAGGGTAGTGGTAGTGCTGAGCAGGACGACAAGGGAAAAGGTTCACCAGTAGAAGGCGTCATTCATCCCGGTGCTTTGATAACCTTGCCTCCACCGAGGGAAGTTGCAAGGCCAGAGATCAGGAACAACTCATTCCCTGTGGGGAACCTCGATGATGAAGAATGGGTCACAGTTTATGGGTATGACTATATCTTTTTCACACTTTATTGTCTGTTCTACCACTTATATTCCTGATAGTTGTAGGAGGATTAGGCTAGTATGTAGTAGAATCATGATGCTTTAGTGTGTCTTTAGAACTCCTTGATGCCGCACGATATTCATTTTGCCTGGTAGCTTCTTTAAGTTCACTTCTGGTTCAAGTAGTTGTGTTTTAAAGGATGTTCCAAACCGCCCATTGTTATTGTGTTTTTCTGTTTCTTATTTTCTTTTTGTTTCCTCCTCCACTAAGTTGTCATTACTTTCTACTAGAATCAGATGTATCGGTGTCATTTTCCATGGCAAGGTCTTGAGGATGTCTATTGAGGTTAGTCAAGTTATTATGTAAGGTTCCGCTGGATGGAGAAATTTAGATTTTAGGGGATCCGATTTAGAAATTTTATAATCTGAAGTTTTGGTATTACTGTACGTGCTCTCAAATACTTTCTCATTTGATAGGAATCTAAGTAAAGGCTGACATAACATGTGATTAGGGTTTCTATTTCAGATCCATTTTTTCTTAGGTATATTCAAACAAATGAAAATGATACGAATTGGGAAGACATGACCAATTGACCATATTGCTCCATCCAAATAGGCCATAAAAGACAGAAACATTGGTGTGAAAGAACATGGAGAAGGAAATGAATCTTTATTTTTTTACAGTAACTTGCTTTTTTGTTCCTTTCATGTGATATCCGCGCTTGAAAAATAAGAGGAACATTGATCAATTCTAGCTTGTGTTTCCAGTCTCCCTTATAGAAATGAGCAAAATGCCCTTATTGGAATACACTTTTCTGTTGATATTGAGAAGAATTGTTGTCTCAACGTTCAATGGATGTAGCTGCAATTGATTCTTTACTTCCTTCTTATGAAGAATTCTCTTATCCTCACATCTACCCAGAAAACCAGTTATTCTCTTCTAGCTTTCACTTGCTGTTTATTTTGCATTACAGTATTTTCAAGAAATGGAGGAGATAAGGATCGATTTTAGTTGTCTAAGCTGTGTTAATTGCTTGCAGAATACATATATGGGTACTCACAACTTTTATGATCTTGGTGTTCATTTCACTCTCTTTTAGATGTTCGATAGGGACCCTAAATTCCGCACTTTTCACAGTTTGCTGGCCATTTATCGCGCGTAATTGTAGACAATTAGCCACTTCAATTCCTTGAGAACTTGATTTTATTTTCTAGCCATATTTCTTTTGTTTTTGTTAAATATACACAATACACACTCAATATACATGTGTATATTGTGTATATTAGGTCTTGGCTATGCTCACGGATTGGCCCTCGGATGGGCTGATTATTTTGTGTATATTGTGTATATTAGGTCTCGGCTATGCTCACGGATTGGCCCTCGGATGGGCTGATTATTATGTGTAATTTATAGTAAATATTTAGTATCCTAGTTTAGGTAAGGTTGTAATATAATTAGTATTGTATTACCATAAATGTATAGAATAATGTTTTAGGAATAGAATAGGAATATGATTCTCCTATTATGTAACTTGTATATATAGCCTTTCAATTAATGAAAATAATCAAGAGAATATTTCTTTCATAGTATCAAGAGTGTAGGTCTTAAAATCCTCTCTCTACTCTTCTAAATTTTCCGTCGACTTCCCTCAACTTCCGAGACGTTTTGCTCTCGGTTTGTGTGCCGACGGGACCTCTTTTCTTCCCAAATTTTTTCCCCTAATCCCTCAATCACATATTGTTCTATCAATATGTCTACATCCCGGAACATGTTTCATCCGGCCCTTACAGTTTCTAATATCAAGAATAACATCCCTCTCGTTCATGAAATAGAAAACGTCCAATATGCGACGTTGGCCGAACTGTTCAAATTCACGCACGATCGCATCAAGTCATCCATCACATAATCCCCGCGGCTCCTGAGGATGCCAAAATGCGAGGATGATCCTAAGTTGTGGACGACTATTGATGCTACCGTCCTTCAGTGGATATATTCCACAATATCTACCGACCTTTTGCAAACAATTATTGAGCCTGACGTTACTGCACAGGCGACTTGGGATAGACTGCGTGATATATTCCAAGATAATCAAAATTCTAGAGTTGTTACCCTTGAGCAGGATTTCTCCCACGTCAATATGGAAGATTTTTCTAATGTTTCGGCTTATTGAAAAAGATTAAAGGATTTGGCGGACCAACTTCGCAACGTTGGCGCGCCGGTTTCGAACGAGCGTTTGGTCCTCCAAATGGTTTTCGGCCTCTCCGAGACCTATAGTGGTGTGAGAATGATTCTTCGGCAAAGCAATCTGCTTCCGCAATTTTATCAGGCGCGTTCTATGCTTACACTAGAAGAAGCAGGCATAGCGAAACGAGCGGCTACCGGTACTAGTCCCGTAGTCATGATGACCGAGTCCACGGTATATTCTACCGGTTCCAACAACTCGAGCCAAAACCGCAACAACGGTGTCGGCAAAAAGGGTGAAAATAAGAAAAATGGCAAAAATCGAGGCGGCAACAACGGCGGTAGCCGGCAGAATGGTGGTGGCAGTGGGGGTCCTCGCGGTGGTGAAAGAAATAATCCCTTGATTATTTTCATTAATTGAAAGACTATATATACAAATTACATAATAGGAGATTTCTATTCTATTCCTAAAACCTTATTCAATACATTTATGGTAATACACTTATTATGATAATACAATACTAATTATATTACAACCTTACCTAAATTAGGATACTAAATATTTATCATAAATTACACAATAATCAGCCCATCCGAGGGCCAATCCACGAGCATAGCCGAGACCTAATATATACATGTATATTGTGTGTATATTTAACGCACCCCCGCAGTCATAGCGGGCGGTCTTCGAACGTTGAGACTGTCTCTAAAATATTCAAAAAGGACCGAGGGAAGACCATTTGTAAAGATGTCGACAATTTGATATCTTGACGGGACATGGCATATGCGAACTTGACCACGGGCAAAGTGAATGTCCATCTCGATATGTTTAGTGCGTTGGTGCTGAACCGGATTACCAGAAAGGTAGATGACACTAATATTATCGCAATATACCAAGGTTGTCTTCTGAATGGGACAATGAAGCTCCAAAAGTAAATTACGTAACCAACATGATTCTGAGATCACATTGGCTACCCCTCTATATTCAGCCTCGGCACTTGAGCGGGATAGAGTCGCCTGACGCTTCGCAGACCAGGAGACCAAGTTGTTGCCAAGGAACATACAGTAGCCAGACGTAGATCGTCTGGTGTCTGGACACCCACCCCAATCAGCATCTGTGTATGAGACAAGTGTGGATGTCGATAAAGGATACAAATGTAACCCATAGTCCAGTGTACCTTGAATATACCGGATGATGCGTTTGAGTGCATTCATGTGCACAATTCGGAGATCATGCATGAATAAACACACCTGCTGGACAGCATACTTAATATTCGGTCTGATAAAGGTAAGATACTAAAGGGCCCCTGCAAGACTGCGATAGCGGATCGGTCCTCGTAAGGGACTCCGGCCGCGGCACCAAGCTTGGGCTTGGTATCAACTGGAGTGGAAGTGAACTTACAGAATGACATCCCAGCCCTCTCGATGATCTCGGCTGCATACTTCCGTTGTGACAAGAACAACCCATCGGAATGACAAGTGACGGCAATCCCTAAAAAATAACTCAAGGGCCCCAAGTCTTTCATAGCAAGCTCGGAGCTGATCATGGTCATGATGGACTGTCGCAAGGCATCGGAAGAGGCAGTCAAGATAATATCGTCCACATATAACAGAATGTAGGCTACGGACGAACCACGACGGTAGATGAACAAGGAATTATCAGACCTGCTGTGAGTGAACCCAATAGTTGAAACATAGTCAGCAAACCTTGTATACCAGGCCCGTGGAGATTGCTTAAGCCCATATAAGGACTTCTTCAACAGACAGACATGATGAGGATGGTTGGGATCGCTGAATCCCATCGGCTGATGCATATAGACAGTTTTCTTGAGATCACCATGTAGGAAAGCATTTCTGACATCCAACTGATGAATATGCCATATTTTCGAAAGAGTCAAGCTAAGCACAGTGCGAATGGTGGCCGGCTCGACCACCCGACTAAACGTCTCCCCACAATCTATACCAACCGGCTGAGTCTTACCATCACCCACACGCCGCTCCTTATGTCGAGCAAATGAACCATCTGAATTTTCCTTATGAGCAAAAATCCATATAGACCTGATAACATTAATACCATATGGACGGGGCACCAACTCCCACGTCTTATTATCAATAAGAGCATTATATTCATTAGTCATAGCAATTTTTCAATTCGGGTCGTTTAAGGCAGACACATGATTACGGGACAGGGGAGATTTAGAGACAGTAGAATGTAAATTAAAATGTCTTTTAGGTGTAACAATACCCCTGACTACGAGTGATTGGTCTATGACTCGAGAAAGAATTGAGTGGATGTCGGGAATTTCTTTGGGCTCGGAGACGGGTAGCGGCCGATGGGTCTCTGGCCCAACTCGGGAAGCGATACGGTGGCGGAAAGCAGCGGACCCGATTCGATGTTGGCTGGACATGCCCAATTCTTTGGCGCACGATGACAAAGCTGGCGAGAGGACTGTGACGGGCCAGTGGGCCCGCTGGAGAATTTTGGGTGCGGGAGATGTCCGAAAAATGCTGAATAATATACGGGGATATTTGTTCATTCAAAAAATTATACGAACTAGGCACGGGAGAATGACTTTTAGCAAATGGAAATTGGGATTCATCAAAAATTACATGGCGATTAATGATGATTTTATTGGAGGATAAATCAATGCATTTGTAGCCACGATGATTAGAAGGAAAACTCAAAAACACACATGGAGTAGATCGGGCCTGAAGTTTGTTAATTTTGGTGGATGGAAACAACGGATAACATAAACACCCAAAAACCCGAAGATGAGAATAAGAAGGAGATTTAATATACACAATATACACATGTATATTGTGTATATTTAACAGTTTTTCTATCTTCCGTCTATGATTTACCTAACATTTTGTAAATTATTACATGCAGGTTTTCCCCAATTGACACCAATTCAGTTTTACGGGAATTTGAGAAATGTGGTGTCATTTTGAAACACATTCTGGGCCCCAGAGATGCTAACTGGATGCACATTCTCTATCAGGTACTTCATATGCCTATAAACATGTCATCATGTTCAGATTCTGTTGTATATTCATAATGTCTTAAGGACCTGTTTGGTAAGTATTTGTTTTGCTCTGGCTTAGTGCTGCCCCAGTAGCGCCTTGTCTAGTGTCAGTAAACACTTATTTGCTACTGCTGAAGTGTACCAGGGCGAGATTCCCATTTCTTCTTCATTATTTTGGTAACCTCAGCCCCCGTAGAATTAAATGTGTATTTTACCCTTTTTTTCCGTGTTCTCCTTTTACCTTCCCCTCCAACCGACTTATCCTTCCTCCCCCTTAAGCTGATGTTATTTTCTTTAGTGCTTTAATTTTTTTGTTTGATTCTATGTGTATATTGCACATCGTAGTTTTTTCATTCTGATATATGTATGATTTTCTTGCTAATTGCTGACTGTCTGGTTGTAAAATGTTTCTGAATACAAGTTATAGATTGTTTCGATGCATTAGGTCAAAGTTATTCTCCTCAACAAAGTTGATCTGGGATTACGTCATGTCTTTATTGCAGTGAATGAAAATAATGACAAATCCGTCATCAAATTACCTCTTTATTATAATCTAGAGGTGTTATGACTTTACTTTCTTGCTTCATTCTGAACCTGTACCAAGCAACCCTTATGTTTTTTTCCCCTTCGAGAGGTAATTCTGCTTATACTAAATTGGCATCATATTTAACTGGGGAACTTTGTGTCCCTTAAGCAACGCCCAAAAAAATTCAAGTTTCATTTGTAATGTTAACTCAGCGTCAAGTTTAACTGTATTTTTCTGTGAACTAGATTAGGGCTTCTTTACTTTTGTCACTTTGCTTCTGCAGCTACAGATTTGCTGCTATCTCAACTGTATTTGTGAAAGTAATAGGCTATGAGCTTAGTTATAACCTCTTTGTTTGTCTTCGTAGCTGATTTCAAAATGACACCACGAGGATAGAAGTCTGCTATCCTTGTGTTGGTCTTCGTAGCTGGGACTGCTGGTGTGGCCTTACCTTACCAAGTGTCCTTCTCTGTCTTTGGATTGGTTTCTACAACTGTGAAGCCAATAAATAGTGCAGTACCCCTGTTCTGTACTCTCTTTGCGGGATGTGCTTTTTTTTTTTTAAGCTATGTGTCTTTTCTTGCTACCAATGACGCTAGTCTTGTGGAAAGTAAAAGCTTTTCCGGACCATAAAGCCGTGGCTTATTTTCTCTACTTTTATGGTGCAGAATCGTGCTGATGCTCAGAAAGCTCTTAACAAAAACGGTATGCAGATAAATGGAGTTCTTATGATAGGAGTTAAATCAGTGGATCCCACACAACGTCAGGCACTGAATGATAGGCTCAACAAGCAGGGATTTATACCTTTACCGCATGCTCCGTCCAGTAAAATCAATATTGCGACTCCATTTCGAACCTCCTCTCAACCTTATTATCTCCAAAATGGCAGCAACAGTGCAAAGCAATCATCTGGAACTGTTGCCACCCCAGCGAGATCCGTTGTGTCTAAAATTGTGGACTTAATGTTTGGTGTCTAATCTTCCATGTTTCTTGTTGTTCTTCTTCCCATGTGCTTTTGTTTTTATTTCTACTCAATGATGGCAAATATAAAAAATTGCTCCATCCGGAATGCATATGGACTCCAAACTACAGTTGAGTCCTGAGTCCACTCCCTTACCTTCTATGTATTGTCTTCTCTGTTTCTCCTCCAAATGCTTGTTCATGGTGTATTTGTATCAATTTGAGGAAAGACTGGTCCTTTTTTTCCGGGAAAAAGGAGTGTTGTAATGCCGATATAGAAATTTATCTCTCCCTTTCTCTTTCTGTCAACTTTGTTGAAGTGTGAGTAATTGGCAATTCTGATATTTTCTCGTGACATGATCTTGGGTTAGTGAAATGCTTGGCATGAAATGGTGGTCCTGTATTTGTGACTTCTAAAATTTTATGCTAATAATGTCTTGGTCTTGTAAATTCTACCAAGGCCAAGAGATTTGGTGGTTTCCCTCGTATTTAGTTACTAATTTATTACCAATAGTGGTTAGAGGTTGGACGTACTTGTTACATAGTGGTTTAAGTTTAATTCTTTTTAAAAATATGTTCAAATTTTGGTTAACTGAAGGAGAGTCTTGGAGTAATTCAGGGGTCATGAGTTTAAGCTTAAGCTGTGAAAATAGCCTCTTGTAGAAATGTAAGGTAAACTGCGTACAATATACCCTTGTGGTCCGCTTTTTTCCCGGATTCCGCGTATAACGAGAGCTTAGTGCATCTGGTTATCATTTTTTTCAAATTCTGGTTTACCTTGGTTTATGCGAGATACGAATAAATGAGAATAAATGAAAATGGAGGTGTTTTCTTAAAAACACACATTCTACTACGGTCTTGTTGCTTAAAAATCAGTCACTGTAAATGATTATTAAACCATCAAGGTATTTGTTAATATCATTTGGATAACTTGGTGGTGTGAATGGTATACAAATACTTAGTGTGTGTTTGGTTCTCCAGTGGACATAATTGATTTTAAAAGAATTGAGTTTGATAATAATTGATTTATGTTTGGATGCAACAATCTAAAAGTGATTGTTATCCATTCATGATGTTTGGATAGTTTTGATCAAAATTGCTTTTGAATGTAGAATTATCAAAATGGACATAGTCAAATACATATAAATCAAAATTACTAAAATAATAGTGAAATATGTAAATAAAAATTACTAAAATAATAGTGAAATATGTAAATAAAAATTACTAAAATAATAGTGAAATATGTAAATAAAAATTACAAATAGATAATAGAATTTAATGTGCAATATAGTACTTAAATATTAATAGAATATTATTACAATACTAATTTAAAGTGCAATAAAGTACTTAAATATTATTACAATACTAATTTTGCACCAACGGAAAAGCAAAAATTAAAGAGGCATTGAAGGAAGAATTAAAGAGGGGATATATGTAGCAACTTTAAAGAGGGCAATGAAGGTGGGTAGAGTTGTTGATGAAAATTAAAGAGGGTAATGAAAGAAAAGGTAAAAATTCAAATTAAAATAAATGTAGAATTGATTCTACTCACCTTAGAAGCTAGAAATTATAGCTTCTTTCAGAATCAATTTTAAAGAGGAGAATTGATTTTGGAGAGAAATTCAAACACTTAGATTTTGCTCATTTTCACGAAAGTAGCAATCAAGAAACACTTTTGGATTGCCAGAATCGAAACCAAACGTGCACTTAGCTCATAAAATAATGCCTCCATTTTCGATGGTATGTCATTAATTACTCTAGTAAATGGAATTACTCCCAAAAAAGTACTCCTTTCCTCTCAAATTATTTGACGTTTTTTCCGTTTACACGTCTTTTAAAAAATACTAATTTTAAAAAATAATTAATTATATTTTAAATTTTTAAAATAATAAATAATTTGAGATCGTGTCGTTGGACCAATGGTGGAACTAGAGGGAAGAAATTGAATCCTCTTGGAAAATTAACCATGCAAATAGGGGAATTTCTTTTGTTATATATAAGTTGTTGAATCCATATCGATAAGTTATAAAAACATGTAAGAGTGGTTTATCAATAATTGCTGATTGGTTTTGTTACTATAGGTATTTGCATTGGTACTGATGAGTGCTGGATCGTCTGCATCAAGTGTTTCCAGTCTGAATCACTCAGGGATTCGACATACAGCTCTGCCAAATTTTTGCAAACCCCTGCATCGTTTTTGCGACCGCGTTGCCACTTCGATAGCTTTCACCTTTTTTAGCTGCTTTCTGCTTGTTGTTTTAGTGGTTCTTGACGTACTTTGGTTGTCTAAGCAGTAGGCTTGGTCTGCTTCACTTAATCTTAATGCAAATAGATTATGTTGTAAACCTTTGGTGAACTTGTGCTCATTGCAATGATAAGGATGACAAATGGGTCGTTTGGAATATTGGACGGGTCAAGTGATGAACTAATAGATGAGTCAATACTCAATCTTATCTAAAGTTTATTTGGGCTGAAATGGTTGGGTTAAGATAGGCTAAATAATGAGTCATAAGCCCAACTTAACCCAAACATATGTGCATTCTTTCAAACACATGAATAAACTTTCTTTTGAATTAGTCATTGTTCAAATTATTTAAATTGACTAAGATAATATACTTTATAGGATCCACAATTACATAAAATTGATTAAAAAAAGTATGACAAAAAAGTGGAAATACAAACGCAGTAATACTTATTTGCTTATCATATTCGATAACTTTAGCTATACTTCAGAAGCTTATAATAATTTGTTAGTGCTTCAAAGTGCTCACTATAATAAGTAAATAAAATATATTATTTCATTTAATTTTGTATTCCTAATAACCAACCTACATATGCTAATAGGTGGACATTAAAAACGTATTAATTTAAAGATATAGACTGACAAACACATCAAGATTAAGAATTTGCCAATTCAAACTTATGAAATCTGATTACTAATATCAGATGTCTACATATATTAGTAATCTACTAGTAAAACCTTAATATAATATAATGAGAAAAAAACATAAATATAATATCCAAGCAATTGAAACAAATGCAAAGGAAAGACTTCTCGACTTGGTTACAATGAAATTTGGGGTTTCTACAAGTTTGGGCTATGTTTGGGCTGTTTCACCGGTCAATATGGGCTGCTTGTTTTTGACGGGTCAGTTTAGGTTTGTGACCAGATCAGCCCATTTGAAAATTGTTTCTAGCCCAACCCATTAAATTTTGGACGTGTTGGGCGGGCCAAATGTGCTTGGGTTAATTTTGCCATCCATACGCAATGACGTTTGATTTTTTTTTGTCATAATTTAAATGTGGTCCAGTCAGTTCTAACTAGGGTTGTCCAGTGGGCTGGATCGGCCCGATCCCATCCCGATACTCGCCCCTCCCCGATCCCCCCCCCCCCTCCCAAAAAAAATAGGTGTCGGGGTTCGAACTCGGGACGGGACCTGGGCTCGTCCCGCCCGTCCCAATCCCGATCCGCCCCGCCCCAAACCAACCCTCCAGCCCCCTTCCCCTTTGCAAAAATAATCGTTGCAACAATGACCAAAATTCAATTTTGTCTGTTGTGCAACGGCTATAACGGTCATTTTTGCCCCTACCTCCTTAATATTTATTTTTAACCCCCTAAGTTAATATGTTTACACTTTAACCCTATTTCTCAACTATAAATACCTCATTTTTCTAACAAATATTTCTACCATCTCTCTAATCTCTACAATTCTACATTGCCTACTAACTATTATAATTTTTTTTCTCATTTATATCAAAGTTTAAAAATTGGGAGTGAAGTTGGCAACTAGCTTGAGGATCATCCATCGAGCAAAGTTTTAATTTTCAACCTCGATTACACGTCGACGTTCAGTACATTCGTTTGTTCTTTAAATTATTATTGTTACTTAATTTTAATTATCAGATTTAATTTCATTTACTTTAGTTATTTATTTACATAATTATAATGAAACACTTTGGACGTATGCTTACGGATAAGGGTAAAGGTGCTTCTTCTAGTAGAGGTAACAATAGTAAGGGTACTTCTTCTAGTAATCTTATTCCTAGTCCCGATGATTTGATTGATTTCACTCATATAGATGATTTTTTTAATGATATACCATTAGATGATGAGGTATATTCTGCATTTGAACCAGACTTTAATATTGACGATAATGTAGATGACACACCCATTAGTGCACCTCAACCTCAGACTGAGTCTCAGCCTCAAACTGAAACTGGAACGCCTCCTATTCCTCTTAGTATGAGTCGAGGCCCCATACAACGAAAATTAAAATCAGATGAATGAGATTTTTTTATAAGGACCAAGAGAATCAAATAGTTAAATGTAAAATTTATAATAATGTTTATAAATTTAAAACCGAAAAATGTCAAGATGGGACGGGAGGTTTATTGAGACATGTACAAGGCGGGCACACATCTAAGTGGAATCAATACCAGGCTAAAAAATCTAGTGTGCCAGCTGAGTCGGGACAAGGTTCACATAGTGTCCCCGACGAAGTACATGGTCAAATTAACCCGACGACGGAGGAATTTTTGGTCTTAAATATGATAAAAACAAAGATATGGGAAATATGACAAAATTAGTTGCGGCGGAGGATTTACCTTTTTCATTTCCTTCATTTCCTGGTTTTATTCATTACATTCGAGAAACATATAATCATACTTTTAATGGTTTTCCTAGATCAACTATTAGAAGATATGTTTTTAAATTTGCAAGTGAATATCAACAATATTTATGTTATGCATTGTATCATTTTACTGACAAAGTGCTATCACTTCTGACATATGCCGTAGTACTAACAATAATGATTATTTAACGGTAACATGTCATTGGATAGATCAGACTTGATCTATGCAAAAACGTATTTTAGCATATAGATATATTAATGATAGGCACACTAGAAGTTTTATTGCACAAAAAATAATAAATTTTGTTATTATTATGGAATAAGTGATAAAATTATGATTATTACATTAGATAATGCTACTTCAAATGATTATGCTATAAGTCTTTTAAAAGTTTGATTAACTCCATCTTTTCCTGATAATTTTCATATAAGATGTGAGTGTCATATTTATAACTTAGTAATAAAGGATGACCTAATTTTTTTTTAAATATTCTTGATAAAATACAATTTGCCATAAACTTTATTTTTAAAGGTAAAAAAATACAAGGACGCAAAGAGTATAAAAAAACTTGTCACGATTGTGGATTACCTTATAGAAAAATTTCTGAAAAAGTAGTGACTATGTGGTATTCTCTATATGAACAACTATTTGTTGCTTACAATTATAGACAACCTATAACTTTATTATTTAACGCTCATAATAAAAATCAAAGGGATATGCTTGTAGATAATGATTGGAATTTTTTTAGAACTTAATGTATTTTAGGGAAATTTTTTCAAGCTACTAAAGAATTTTTCGATATTTATTATCCTACTATTTCAACTATGTTATTTTATATAGCTCTAATATTTTTGTTACTTAATGAATATATGCAAAAACCAACTTATAAGGCATCTATTGAAAAAATATTTATAAAATTAAAAAAATACCTTTTCCTATTCCCACTATTTATATTATTGATGTTGTATTAAATCCAACTATTAAAGTAGACGGTTGTAGAAACGATTTATGATTGTATATAAGTACTTCCAACAGACTCAATTGAAGCACCAACTCACACACCAACTAAAGAAGAAGTTATGTCTAGTATACACACTGAATGCAAAAAAAAAAATATGTATTACCAACAGCAAAGTGCAAATAATCAACCGACTTCTGTAACATCTTCTACTACTTCGCTACAACCTTGTAAAAAGTATGTGATTTCTGTTGCTAGTATTCAAGGCCTTAGAAATAAAATGTCTAGCGGTTCAACTTCTTCACAAGTTAGCAAATTTGATGTTTATGTTTTGTAGGGTGTTGTACCGTACGAATTAGTTGTCAATGATGAAGGACACAAAGACTTGCTGAAATACTGGAGGGAGAATGAGAAGACATTTTCGACACTAGCAAAGATGGCCCGAGATGTGTTGAATATTCAATCGTCATCAACAGCGTCTGAAAGCGCTTTTTCTACTGGAAGATTTCAAATAGGAGAGTACGTACATTCATTGGCGGGAGACACATTGGAGATTGCAGTTCTATTCAGAGATTGGATTCGAGCAGAGCGTAGAAGGTTCGGTCAACCGGAGATCAACGAAGAAGAAGACTACAACTACAACGAAATCTTGTCCGAGGAAACAGGAAGCAACGTCGAACAATTTGACCACCAACTTTCAATTCCAACCGAAGATCCTCAAGACATTGTGAGGAAATTAAAAAAAGTATGGTTAACTATGTAATTTTTTTAATTGTAATTTTACTATGTGATTTGCAATTTTTGAACAACATCACAAAGTTGCAATTTTGAAATTGTATTACAAAAAAATCATATTTCTATTAAATAATATAAGAGGCACAAAAACAACCTTGGGATATTTTTATTACACTATCTTGTTCAATTATTAAAGTGTTTATATATATTATTTTTTAAAATTAAGTGTAAAAAAAGTACGAAATCCCGATCCCGACCCCGCCCTGTCCCCCAACACCGGTCCCCTTTCCGGCGGGATGTGGGACGGGATGAGACATCTGCCTGTCCCGCTAATCTCGGCCCGCCTGTTCCGCCGGAGACTCGGTCCCGACCCTTCCCCGTCCCGCCGGGTCCCGATTTACGTTTGTTCACTGTAACATTGATATGTAGCCATTTTGATGAATCACGTATTTTAAGGTAGATTATGAACTAGTTAACCCTTGCAAACTTGTGTACATATTCCAAGTGAGCAATTTGAGCAGTTCTAACTTCTAACATATACCACTACTACTACTACAACTACTGCTTAGCATATTATGAAGAATTTTCACAAAATCTGTTTTTTTGCTTAACCATTCAGTATTCAAAATATTGGTCAATTTAGATTCGCTTTTTATTTGATTCATAATGGAAACACTTCCTACCATGAGTTATTTCATTTTCAATATTCAAATTAGAGACCTCTGATCACTCTTTGGTAGTTGCAATAAGCTTGAAAATATGATACACTTATCCTTATTTGGTATTTACACCACAGCAATGCATATATGATACTACATGCTTTGATTTACACTCCTATTATTCTATCTTACATGGTATCAAAGCAGGTCAAAGGTCCTTGGATCGAACCTCACCGTCACCCATTATCAAAAAAAGAATTTTCACATGCTTGGACCGTGAAAAAAAATCAGGCCAGCACGTGAGGGGGCGTGTTGAGAATATAATCAAATATTAAAAGTGTGTTCTATCTAACAGCTTAAGCTTTTAGATCAGATGGTCACACACTTCAATAATAACCATAGTTAATTAGTACGCATTCTAACATTAAGTTTTATCATGATTACTTAACCATGATAAAGTAATATGATTTGGTATAAACGCCGGCATTGGTAAGTTATTCTCACAAAATATCACCCTTTGGATAAATGGAGATCTTATTGTGTAACATCACATGGGTTATCACTATGCAGGTTTTGAGTTCAGGAACGACTCGGTTATTACAGTCGACAAATGGGAATTCTATCATTGCAATAGGACCCATCCGGCATCGGGCGCCAAGGACAGCAACACAACAGTGAATCTCGACAGGCCTGGCTCGTTCTACTTCGTGAGCGGCGATCCAGAGCATTGCAAGAATGACCAGCGATTAGCCGTAGAAGTTTACCCATTGCACCCTATCTCCGATTCTCCACCACAACCAATTTCAATGGCACCAGCGCCATCATCGCTCTCAAGCTCATCGGCGGTTTCTTCATCAGTTCCCCTGTCGTTCATTTCAGCATTGTTGATTTCGGATATTGTTGCAGTGGTTGCTGGTTTAGCATGAGCTCCTGTTATTGTCTTTTATTTTTCTACTAAGAATATTATTTAGGTTAGTTATTTAGCTTCTTGGTTTAATCAGTATCTATTGATTTCAATTTTTCACATTGGATTTATGGCTCATTTGACTTTTATTATGTATGGACATCCCTAGTTCTTAATGGGAACTTATATATCCTTTTTAGTTTTTTTCTGCACCAAGTTGTACTCTAGTTCATTCACTCTTTATGGTTTTACTACCGCTGGGAAAATTGCATAACTTAATTAGCTTATTTAAATGAAAAAATGCTGCGATATTGGTTAACTACTTTCTCTACATAAAGTAAATGAAAATATTCAAAAAACAAGAATTAAACTTATCTAATTTGAGGTATTGATGAGAAATACTTTATATAGGAAATGGTAGGTTTTCGTTGGGTTCGTGTACGCAACGGAATTTGAAAATTTTGTGTTTCAAACCCAACAAACGACGAACTGTAGGATAATTATGTAGTAATATAAAACTTTCAATACATAACATGTATATAACCGTAATACTTTGATAGAATACTTACAGTTTGGTAACTTTGGAGTCTTTTAGTAATTTACGAGGGTGCGCACGCAATTGATCCTCGACAGCAAGTTCCAAGAACTCCGATGTATACCTCCTTCAAACAGTTAGGAAATTCGGTAGAGGTTTAAGAGAAAGTTTTATTCTAGGTCTCTAAGACTTAGAATAATATATCTAATAATGAATGAGAAGGTGCTCTATATATAGGTGAAATTAGGACAAAATTCAGATTTTGGGTTGGGCTCAAAGCCTGGCCCAAAACGAATTGCAGCATGTCAATCTGATTTGGCTTGCTGCCCAATTAGCGCCACGACGCCTCGCCCTTTTCACAAAATATTTTCAGCACATTTTAATTAAATTCAAAATCCAATCTTGACTTAATTAAATAATTTCCATCAAATAGATCCATAGTTATTATTAATTTAAATATTTCGATTCCAAATCGAATATTTAACACTTTCTCAATACACCCTTAGATCGAAGAAACAATTGACATAGTGTTACCCTACAAGTCTTCACATATCGACACTAATCATATTAGGGTCTACACAGAACTCCTAGACGGCGCCGTAAGACTAACTCAATATGTGAAGTATATTTACACGAATCCAGTAAACTGAACCTCTATGTGGGAAGATAAAATCTTTTCATTCTCAACGCACTCATCAAGCTTGGATTTGCCAAGTGTTTATCCAAATGGCTTGATCATTATATCTCATCTATATTGGTTGACAACAAAACCATATTCTAGATATGTCTATTGTGTTGGCCAAAGTCTTAGTCAACCCAATATCACTGAGAAGTTGAGTGTTCTTTCGAATATACACTCGAGGAATGAATCCTAATCTTGGCTTAACTACCACCTTTAATCCACATCGTAATGTACCCAATACAAATTGTATCTCAACCTATAAGGCATTTGAGCTTAGGACATGATCAAAGTATATTACTCTGTAGACAAGGTGTGTATTGACCTCAAGTCTAAGGACTTCTATCTCCCACACGCTGATCATACTTTAGACATGTATAACAAACAATACATCAACAGGGTATACAAATACTTCTAAAGTATTCATGTGTCCATCACGAGTAGCCATTACTCGTAGCAGGTGAGACATGCTACATCCTCTAAGGATGTGATGCTGACCACATGTCGAATTATCACATATCATCGATATCCCATTCTCGATGTTCATTAGTTGAGGCTATTTTAAGAGTTACGTTATAATATTAATATCTCACACTATTAATAACAACGTAACCTCTAGGGATGCATATTATAGAATATTACAAACAATCAACTAATAATTTAATAATTACAAATGCCAAAATATTAATCTTCATTAATAATAATACGAACGTGTATAAATTATATTTTTTCTAATATAGATTATCTCCAGAAGACCAAAGATCGAATCCCGTCAGCGGCAGTGTGAGGGTTTCTTCTTGAAATAAAGGAGGGCCCTCAGCATGCAGCTGCAGATGGTCTAACCTTTGAAATCAATTGAGTCACCATGATTTACCTCCTTCACAGACCTGTCGGACCGGAGTGTGGGGGCTCCTGGGGTGGGAGATTCCACCTTTTGGAATAAGGAATGTGTTAAAGAGAAAATTTAGAGAGAAAAATTAAATATCATCTTTATTGGGATAAAACAGCAAACACGCAATGACTTTATTGGCAAATTTTTTCTAGTTGCTTTCTCTGGTAGTACCAAATAGCCTTCCCTGACCGGTAACGTGCTTCATAAAGTTAGATTATAAACGGGTGGAGGCGAAGATTTAAGTGAATACGCGGAGCAATATGCAAAGCACAATACAAGCAACTTTCCGGGAGTAGATTTTTGCGTTATCTCGCCTTATTTACTTCACTTCTGCTCTAACCATTTCCACTTTCACTCACTTTACGAGTGAGCTCAGGTACTCTTCCTCTTTCTTCATTTCTGTTTGAATCTACTACTAGTTCAGTAAATTGCATTTTAGTTGGACCTGCGAGTCTACGACTGAATAGATTTATCCACTCTTACCTAAAGTAATCTTGTAAACGATTAGTTTGTTTAAACTTTTGACTTTTTTGTGCTTTTTGTTGCATTGCATTTTCCAAATTCATTCGTTTTTTTCTTTACTGGTAATTCTTCGGAGCACTTTTAGACAACAAAAATAACACTATTAGCCCATCTATCTGGATGCCCTTTATATCCGTTCCCTTTTATTGGTCTTGTTCCATTTTGATACTGAATAATTTATCCTTTAAGACAAGTCAACGGTCTAGCATGATTCCATTTCGCAATCTCAATGCACGTTTTAAACTAATAACCTGTAAGAAATATTCTTCCCTCCTTATTTCATTAATGATTTACACTATATATAATTGTACAAAAATATTTAGCTTGCTACAAACTAGGTAACCAATCAATCATACTTACAAGAGAAATCTAATTCTACCTAATATAAGAGATGTATAATTTTAAATGCAATCTAATTCTATTACACCCCGCAGTCGAAGCGGGAGGTCGGCGTATGCTGAGACTGTCCCGAAAGTCTTCAAATAAAACTAGCGGAAGACCTTTTGTAAAGATGTCGGCAATCTGATAACGTGACGGGACATGTAAGACACGTACTTGTACACGAACAACTTTTTACAAGTACGTGAACCAAATTCCCTGAGAGATAAATAGCACTAACATTATCACAATAAACCAATGTCGCCTTCGGAACCGGACAATGAAGCTCTAAAACAAGGTTTCGTAGCCAACAAGATTCTGACACCACATTGGCAACCCCTTGGTATTCTGCTTCGACACTGGATCTGGACAAGGTTGTTTGCCATTTTGAGGACTAAGAGATCAAATTATCACCAAGAAATACACAATAACCAGATGTGGAGCGTCTGGTATCCGGACAACCACCCCAATCGTCATTTGTATATGAAATAAGAGTGATTGTCGAAGACGGATATAAATGCAAGCCATGATCGAGAGTATCCTGAATATAACGCACAATGCGTTTGAGAGCATGCATGTGATCCTCCATCGGGTTATGCATGAATAGACAAACCTGATGTACAACATAAGAGATGTCGGGCCTCGTGAAGGTGATATATTGCAAGGCCTGCAAGGTTGCGGTAATGTGATGGATCGACATATGACTTGCTGGAAGAAGCACTCAACTTCGATTTAGTGTCAACCGGAGTGGCAGACGGCCTACACGATGACATGTCAGCTTGTTCAACTATCTCTGTTGCATACTTTTTGTTGGAATTTTGCCTTTGGCGGGGAGATGCGTCCACCCATATTTAATGACTTAAACACTAGTGTTCCGCATGTTGGAGGCTTTGTCTCTTCACACATGCATAATCTACTAAGTGAGTAGATGACCGTAGGGCCAAGAATCGTCAAATTTCATTGAGAAATGAAAGAGATATTGGTCCACGAAGTAAGGTGTTTGAGGCATGGAAATATGGTGTGAGACAAATCTACCACATCGGTGGGAAAAGAAAGAATTGCTCTCTTTATAAGTTTCTAAAGTGGTTAAGGGTTTGGGACCCCAAGGGGTATCCCATGTGTTTAAAGGAGGGAGGACCTAGATGTGCTTGGGTTCAAGGCTAAGCCCGCGCGCCGCCGCCGCCCGTCCCGTCCGGTCTGGGCTCGGGTCGTGGGCCGTGGGGACTTTCTGATATTATTTTTTTTGGACCCCAAATTGCTTAATATTTACAGTTTGGTCCCTAGAGTTTCTGGAAAGTTGATTTTGGGACGGAAGGCAGAAACTTTCTGCCTACCGTTTGGGCTATTTTTTAGAGCATTAACCAGTCATTACTTGGTTGTTAACTCCTCCATAAACAACCCTCCTTCAATGACCATGAACAACGTCACTAATGGCATTAATCCTGTCATTATCAACCTCTCTAATGCCATTAACAACCCTCCTAATGACTATTTACAGCCATGTTTGTGGCAGTTGAGGAATCCTTCCTCCATGCTATATAATGATGCCTTTTGGCTCAATTGTGTTGTACATAAAAACACGAAAAATAGCACAAAACAGTGACGAAAAACAGTGAGCAAACACACACATATACCCAAGATATACACAACAGAGACACACTATATACACAGAGACAAAACAGAAGAGAAAGTCAGTCCAAAACGTTGGACGAAAACAGAAACTCTTCCTTCCTTTTCCATATCTTCAGCAAGTCGATTTATATTTGTTTTCTTCGTCAGACTCAACCTATTTGCTTTGTAGTGTTGAGATTAAAGTGTTGTTTTATCTTGGGAGACTATTACCCATTAACGTAAAAGCATATATACGGGGCAATCTTGTCTTAAGGACATAGTGCAATCACTCGACTCAGCACACAGTTGTAACCATCCAGATTTAGTTGTTTCTTGATTTCAGGTTATCAAGATTCAAGACTCAACAAGCTTGCGGCAGTTCTCAACATTGCCTATTTGTTTATCCTTTCGAACACTTGTAATATTTATTTACTTCCCGTACTGCTTTACTACAATAGAAAGCCAACAGATATTGTTACACTTAAAATGCTGTAGTTCGGTTGAACTATGCAGAAATATGCATGTTGTAATGTATTGTTCTGAATTTCTCAATAGGTTGAACTAGAAGACCCTGTTGAGAACATTGGTGCAAGTTTGGTGAGACAAGCTGCTTCAAAGACAAATGACTTGGCTGGGGATGGAACTACTACATCTGTTGTTTTGGCACAGGGGCTCATAGCTGAGGGTGTAAAGGTTTGTAAGAAGTTGCTTTCAATTTTGCAAGCTGTTTCAAGGTTTTGATGGTGTTAGGGATTGATATAGCTTCCTCAATGCTGGTTATTCAGGTTGTCGCAGCTGGTGCAAACCCTATTCAGATTGCCAAGGGCATCGACAGGACCGCTAAAGCCCTGGTTTCTGAGCTAAAAAAATGTCAAAAGAGGTGAAAATTACAAGTTTTCAAAACTTTACTTGGTTTGGGACAACTATAATTATTTTCTAAAGTTGCGCTCAAATTCCTTGCTTATAACTTTTTAGGTCGAGGACAGTGAACTAGCAGTTGTAGCTGCGGTTAGTGCAGGAAACAACTATGAAATAGGGAATATGATAGCAGAAGCCATGAGTAAAGTGGGTAGGAAAGGTGTAGTGACTCTTGAGGAAGGGCAGGGTTCTGAGAACAACTTATATGTTGTGGAAGGCATGCAATTTGACCGTGGCTATATCTCTCCATACTTTGTAACAGACAATGAGAAGATGGTAGCTGAATATGAAAATTGCAAGGTATGATGTACAATGACATTTTCTCTTGCATGCTATCTTTGAATAATTCTTCCTGGATATGCTAAAGAATGTGTTGCTGACAACTATTTTTCAAAAAATTCAGCTGCTTCTGGTAGACAAGAAGATAACAAACGCAAGGGATTTAGTTAATGTTTTGGAAGAAGCAATCAAGAGTGGATACCCAATTTTGGTAATCGCTGAAGACATAGAGCAGGAACCTCTAGCCACTCTGGTTGTGAACAAACTAAGAGGAGCATTGAAAATTTCTGCTCTCAAAGCTCCTGGTTTTGGAGACCGAAAAAGCCAATATATTGACAAACATTGCTATCCTTACTGGAGGTCTGTCCATGATGAAGTGATCTCAGTGTTCAATGGAAATTATGTTTGCTTGTAAAGTAAGTTTATTTTTGCAATATGCACTCAGGTACTGTCATCCGAGAGGAGGTTGGTTTATACCTGGACAAAGCTGGAAGCGAGGTCTTAGGGCATGCTGGGAAGGTGGTTTTGACAAAGGAGTCAACAACAATTGTTGGTAGAACTTTGTCTTATATTTTCTCATGTGGGTCAATTAATTGGATAGTCACAAGTCTACAATGTTTGGTTGTCCATGCAGGCAGCTGAACAAGACTACGAGAAGGAAAAGCTGAATGAGAGAATTGCAAAACTCTCTGGGGGCGTTGCCGTAATTCAGGTCAGTTGATGATTCACTTATTTTAGGATGATATCTTTTTCGTTGTAATAATGCGAAGTATACTCTTCTTGCTGTAATCTGGGATTATGAAATATCAGGTTGGTCCACAAACTGAAACAGAACTCAAAGAAAAGAAATTGAGAGTAGAGGATGCACTCAATGCCACGACGGTTTGTTCAAATTACTATGCAATTATGGCTATGTCTATTAATTTGAGATTTTCAACCACTATAATCTTATTGCGGTAATGAAATTGGTCTTTGGTAACCAAAGGCAGCTGTTGACGAAGGCATTGTAGTTGGCGGTGGATGCACCTTATTGCACCTTGCTGCCAAAGTTGATGACATCAAAGGAACTCTTGATAACGATGAACAAAAGGTTATATTACTTCTATTTAGTTCATTGAGGAAGATTCCTTGTACCAGAAGTATTTGTATATGTTAATATTAGTTTTCCTTAGGCGGATGGCACTAAATCAGTTTTCATGAATACTGCATATTGGAGCTGATATTGTCAAGAGAGCTTTGCGCTACCTTATGAAGTTAATAGCCAAGAACGCTGGTGTCAACGGAAGTGCTGTGATTGAGAAGGTATAACAAGATTGAAATGGGCTTACTGTTTGTCATCTTGTATGAGAGTTTAAAGATATTGACTGGTTTTACTATCGTTTCAGGTGTTGTTCAATGACAATCCAAATTTTGGTTATAATGCGGCCACTGGGAAGTATGAAGATTTAATGGCTGCTGGTATAATTGATCCTACAAAAGTAAGTATCTCGAAGGCTTTTTTATGCCGAAGAGACATGTAGAGAATTTCAGCTATATGTACAAGGAGTGTAGCCATGAATTACTTATCAAAAAGAAAATTACACCCATATTTGTGTGCTCTATGTATTTTCAAGTCGTGTCAGTAAAACATTTCGTAATCTCCTACAGTAACTAAATATGTTGTTGGAATAGGATTTGTTTCCAGTCTTCTTTGGAAATTGATGTCTACTTTATGAACTTAAATGATGGCCCTCGTTGTCAAAAGTCAATTTTTGTTACAAGTTACAACCATACATATCTGATTTCTTATTGTTGTTTGGCACATACCTGACAAATCTGTTTGTATTAAACTGAGTGTTTCAGTTACGACTTATATCCGAAAATTTTGATTTGGCGAAGTCAAACTTCGCGACGGAAGCAAGAAAAGAAAGAAACTACGACTTGCATATGCTTTAAAAGTCAGACTTGGAATACTTTTTTTTTAATTTATTCACATTTTGGACTTCACAAAAGAACTGAGATTTGGCGGAGGACCAGTGATTGGCAGAGATATATATGTCTTTTGTCTTTGGAATTCAAATATCAACCTTTATTCCTCCTTTCTTTTGTGATTCAGCAGTAAATAGCTTCAAGGAGATTGATATTCTCAGTTTCTTTCTCACTATTAAAAGTTTAAAACAAAGGGCAGCTTGTTTTGTGAGAATTCAATTATCTACTTTTTTCTCCTCGATTTTGTGATTCATCAGTAAATGACTTCCAGGGAATGCTTCTTTTCATATCTAAGTATTTTCAATATTTTTTTTTGCGTATCATTGTATTTTCAATATTAAAGCTAAGGGCTGCATGTTTTGTGTAAATTAGGTGGTAAGATGTTGCTTGGAGCATGCAGCTTCAGTTGCAAGGACCTTTCTGACATCAGATGCTGTGGTCACTGAGATCAAGGTGCCTGAACCTGTAGTTGCTGGGAACCCAATGGACAATTCAGGTATTTACCATCAGTGAGATGTATATCTTAGATGCGTCTGAATGAGTGAGTTTTTTTGAAATAATAATTTCTTATATTATGATGTTAAATAGGTTATGGCCCTTAGACTGTTGAAGAAGGGATGGAAGACATGCGTGGAACTGGTACGCCGAAGTCCAGCAGTATGCTGGTAAATTACGAATAATAGGAATCAATTAGCAACATAGAGGGTAACTAGTTGATGAGTTTATATTTTACGAATAGCCAGTGTTTTCTTATTGTTCCAAGTTGAAATTTTATGAGGATAGGCTTTTGCACCAGTGAGTCCCAAAGGTGTAGTTTGCATTTTTGCAGTGATAGAAATGGTAAAATTCAAGTGAAACTTTGTTCTTGATGCTATATACTGCCTATAGGGATTTCGATCCTACTAGTGCGACTGCGAAGTGGACGTGGTTCATACTTAGGAATGTTCAAGTATTTGACGGGTAAGGCAGAAAATGGTACTAGTAATTAGTAAAGAAAAATAAAGTGATATTCTGCGCACTTAGATATCTATATACGTGATACCTAATTTTTGCCTATAGGATGGAACACATTACCCTACTTGTTTTATGCATAGCGTTTGCGGAATAATAAAGAACAGTAAAGTAAGGACACAATACTTTTACGTGGAAAGCACCCGACTCACAAGGATAAAAAAAATCATGACCTACACCTTTGTATTTAACCCAAATTCACGACAAAGTGAGCCTCTTCAAATTCAAATTACAAACTCAGTAATTTAAAAACTATAAATTCTAATTTCTATCTCAACAATCTCCTCAGACTGTTGAGCCTATACCAAGTTGATACTCAACTTGAAGTTGAATTTTACTAACTATTATATGTAAGATTTGGTAGGGGTGAGCACGGGTACAGGGTACTCAGATATCCAACCGGAATCGACACTAACGGGTAGTAAAATTAGGAACCGATCAATGTCGAGTCCGGTTCCGGCAAATAGAGACAGGGTACCTGGATCCGGAATCGATACCCGGAACCTATGAAATATTAAATATTTTTACGAATTTGGGCCCCTTTCCTTTTCTTTTATAGCCGAGCCCAGTCCATTCTTGGACCAGACCCGGCCCACTTCGGCTATTAAGGGCATAAGACCCTCTTTTCCCCCTCATTTGTAGCGATACAACAGCTAGGTCATGGAACCCTAGCATCGCACCTATCACCCTCACACGCTTCTCTCTCTTCCCATCCATCATTTTTTGCAATAACACAGATCTTCGTCCTTTCTATGTGTTGTTTGTGCCCAGAAGGGGAAATATCATTAAATGCTCACCTCTCTCTCACCCATCCCCACCGCGGTTCAACCATGAACGAGGTAAGAGGTTTTTGGTACCTATATGAGGAATTATAGTATAATTGAGTGAGAAATTAGAGATCGTATATCAATAATTACAGTGATAATCAGATATATCTCTTTGAGCAACACAAAAATTTACATGGTACCCGGAAACCTACTCGGAACCGCAGGGTCTGGGTAGGTTCCGGATAGTAAATTTAGGAACCGATCTTTTATTGGGTAGGGTTCGGGTAGTTCAAAAAAGTTAGGGTACCCGGCCCGTTCACCCCTAAGATTTGGCTCACATGGCCCATATAATATTTGATTTAATAATAATTAATTAACTAAATTCTAATTGGATAAATAGTGGAACTTAATTCTGGTTATAACTTTCCACTACCCACTTTGATAGAGAGTGGACTAATAGTAACCGGTCCTCTCTCTGCCTTTATAACGGTGTAATGACGTATTTTTCATCCACTCTATTTAGAACAAAAATAATAAAGGAAAAAAGGAGAGAATCTAGTTTTCTCAATATACAAGATTAATTGCTTCCGCTTCATTCCAGTCAAGAAGAAAGTTATGACCTATTCAGGTATGTTTCTTTATTGAAATACTATTGTTGTATGTTTATGTAAAAATCGTTAAGTTCTACGATCCTGAAATAATATTAGGATTTGTATTATATTGTTTATGTTCTACAATTTATTGAATACTGGAAAAAAATTCATGTGGTATCAGAGCAAGGTTTTAGGAACTAATGTTTTTCGCAAAATTAACGTTTTTCTAAATTTTATGAAACCTATTTATGAGATTTTAGGGATTCAAAATCATTGAGTATTTCACCGAAAGAATTTTAGTTACCTTTGAAATCTGATTACGGTTACGGTCTCGACGAATTGTTCGATTTATGCACTTGGTGAAGCTTACTGTTTAATTTACTTTACGGACTTGACTTTGGTTCCGCCACTGATTAAAGTATTAAACCAAGTATCTAAGGAAAACATGAATGAATCTCTTATGATTGGTCCAATAAAGTTACGTTTAATGCTTAATGAATTTGATTTCGTTAGAAAAAGTTTTAACCATTTTTGTTTCTCCCTGCAACCTTACTAAATTAAGGGAAAGTATATCTTGGTTATGAAAGAATTAAAGTGAACGAAATCATGAAGTTTGAGCAGTGCAACAAATTATCCATCGTGTACTGTTTTGGTGTATATTATTAAAGTTTCTTTGGGACATAATGCTTATATGATTAATGTCTTGCTTTTGTTGCTAATCTCAATTTTGGTGGAGTCAGAGACCCAATTAGTAATAATGCTTAACTGTTAATGTTCTTTCCTTCTAAATTTCTTTACAAGTAACAGTAATGTGATTATGATATATGGATGCAAAACTGTTAATGTTCTTTACTCCGTTAATTTTGCATTTACTAATCCGAACTATGAAATTTAGAAGAATACTACTTTCATAATGAATTTGGAATTATGTATGTGAGATTCGTTAATCACCAAAGTGGTCGAATCTTTATCAACAATTTGTAAGAAGATAATTCCCTGAGTATTTCATTTCATCCATAGAATATATATACAATCATGGTATGTAGTAATAATCTAGGTTACCTAAAATATAAGATGTTAATTACTAACTAATTGATTTGTCTAATAATTATAATATTACTAATTGATTATAATTACATGATTTATGGTGAATGATGATAATATGAGATTTCTCCCATAATTATCGTGTGCTAACACAATTAATTTCAAAATAATGTTTTGAATTATACTCAATTACCCATTAATTTGAGGCTTATAACCAATATAACACTTATGGGTAAATTGAAGTTTTGGTTATAAGACATTTATGGATCACCCAAAGATTGATTGTTTGTTCTTATAATTATGATGTTTAAAGTTAGTATTTGATGTTCTGCCCAGAGGTGATCATCAAAGTACACTTAAGTTTATAAGAAACCATATCTAAATATGATAGTGTGTTTAAATTCATAACTCAAAGCATTAACAAATGAGCATATTCTATTTGCACCATTTGCTCTTCATTCGCACTCTGCTTCTGTTACAACCTTTAACGGACTTAACTTCTCATATTGGTGCGAACAAATCAGATTTCATCTCAGAGTTTTAGATCTTGATGTTGCACTTTACACCGAGAAGTCAACTGCTATTATTGATGCTAGTAGTGCTGAAGAAAGGCCTCATTATAAGTACCGGGACCGGTCTAACATATTAAGCCTAATGTTTATGCGGATGAATATTGCAAGCAACATTAAGACTACTCTTCCCAAAATTAAAAGTGCCAAAGAACTTCTGAAACTTGTGGAAGAATGCTCCCAAGCTGCTGATAATTCTTTTGCTAGAACACTAATGGGTACTTTGACCACCATGAAGTTTGATGGTTCACGTACTATGCATGAACATGTCATTGAAATAATAAACATAGCAACAAAACTTAAGACTTTGGGAATGGAACAACAACAACAACATACCCAGTGAAATTCCACAACTTGGGGTCTGGGGAGGGTAGAATGTACACAGACCTTACCTCTACCTTGGTAGGTAGAGCGGCTATTTCCGGGAGACCCCCGACTCAGGACAAGCAAAGCAAAAAACAGTCAGACCCGGTCAAAAACTTAAAGCAGTAAGCAATAAGAAAATGCTGATAGCAAACGCGAATACACCATGATATCGCATCCTGAAAGAGAAACAGTAACTAACGCAGATAAATGAGATAAACTAAGTACATTAAAGAACGCATAGCAGAAGAAATAAAAATAGAGAAGACTATAAAGCAATACTACGCCTATTCGTATGATATGCTAAGCATGCCTACAGTAATAACACCACAACAACACTTTGGGAATGGAAGTGGATGAAAATTTTCTTGTTCAATTCATCATCAACTCATTACCGTCTAAGTATGGTCCTTTTTCAAAATGAACTACAACACCATGAAAGACAAATGAAACGTGCATAAATTGCTTCCGCTTCATTTCAGTCAATAAGAAAGCTATGACCGATTCGGGTATGTTTCTTGACTGAAATATTGTTGTTGTATGTTTATGTGAAAATCGTTAAGTTCTACAATCCTGAAATAATGTTAGAGTTTGTATTAGATTGTTTATGTTCTACAATCTATTGAATACTGAAAATATTTTCATTATACCTATTACAATTGCTTCTAGGAAAGCGAATAAAGGTACAACTCGATGAATAACCTAATACAAGAATCTAGACTTAAGAATTGAAGAACATTATTCAGTAGAACAACTCCTTCAATCTTCTTCGTAGTATTAGGGTCGCATTAATGAAATCAGAACTCTCTCAATTATGCTTGACAGAGTTTGCTCAAGTTTCTGACTTTCTCTTTTTGTGAGTGCGTGAGTTTCTTCAAGGCAAGACTTGATATTTATAGCAATTGTCTTCATCAATGCAACTGACCTAAACCCTACATGATATGGTCCATCATGGTAAAACAGGGTTTGAGTTGGTTTAGGATTCTTATAGCTTCACACATCTTTAGTTTACTTGTACGACTCTAAAGTATCTTGATAAGTATGACAAGAAATCCTGCAACCTTATACCCCATATCTTTATTATAAAAACACAAATCCTATTTGCGATAGGACTGTGAGCAGAAACACGTTCTTGGACTTGTTCCTTGCATTTGTTCCTGTCAATTCTGCCTCGCTAATGTGTCTGAGACGGAACACATTCTTGTACCTGGTTCATTCCACTTCTGCTCTAACCTCTAAGCCTGATTCGATCAGCACTGTACATGTCTGCTCTTTGATAGATCAACTTCACATACCTGGTTCATTCAGTTTGTGCATTCTCTTTGTCAATCATCAAAACTAACAATTGTCATTCTTGCTAATGGCAACATAAAGAAATCGTGACCATTAATTTTTGAATTTCTTTTCTCCTAAACAACAATTTTTCATGCTTAAATTCTGATTGGAAATATTTGCGTGGCAAAAGTTTATACTTCAAGAGGAAGACAGTGTTGGAAATTAGCCTTTGGCGGGAGTTGCGACCGACCAACTTTAACGGCTTAAACACTAGTGTTACGTATGTTGGAGAATCCGGTTCTTCACACATGCATGATCTACTAAGTACGTAGATAATCGTAGGGCTAAGAATCGTCAAATTTCATTGAGAAATGAAAGAGATATTGGTTCACGAAGTAAGGTGTTTGAAGCATGGAAAAGTGTGGTGTGTGATCAATTCTCCCTCATCGGTAGAGGAAGAAAGAATTGTTGTGTCTATAAGACTCGAAATTGGTTTGGGGTTTGGGACCCCAAGGGGTATCCCATGTGTTTAAAGGAGGGAGGACCTAGATGTGCTTCGGTTCGAGGAAAGACCACACGCGCGCCGCCGCAGCCGCCCGCCCGTCCGGTTCCGGTAGAGTTGTACAGTTTGGACCAGAATTCATTCAGATGTACAATTTGGTCCCTGAAGTTTCAAGATGTACAGTTTTGTCCCTAAAGTTTCCAGAAAGTTAGAATTTGGACGGTCAAAGCAGAAACGACACAGCACTCAATTCAGCCATTTATTTTGGCTGAATTACTCCTCATATAATGGCCAATCCGTTGGTGTTCTTCACCATTTATTTTGGTGACATTACTACCTCCATAATGGCCATTACTTGGCCAGTAATGGCACTTATGGAGGCAGTTTTGCTGCTCCTCCCTCACCTATATAAACACCCCTTACACCATTGTTGAGGTACACTTACAATACACAAAAATACACAAGCAAAACAGTTTCTTCCTACATCTTCCAAGCATCATTTCGTTACTCAATATTCTTCACGGTAGCATTTGAGTTTCCTTTGCTCAAGTGTTCCATTGCTGTTTTATCTTGGGAGACAAATTGTCCAGGACGTATAAAGGATACATACGGGGCAATATTGTCTTAAGGACAGAGTGCCACACTCGACTCAGCAAAAACAGTTTTTTCAGTTTTTCTTGTTCATCTTTGTAATTTTCAGTTTTCTAGTTGAATTGTAATTTCAATTCTTACATAAGCAGTTATTTGTAATTTTCGTTCCTGCAATCCTTTGTAATACCAACAGACTGATGGTGGATTTTTAACTATGTTTTTCTTTCCTATTCAGAAGAACAGAAAATATTGCTAGATAATATATCAAAATCCCTTTTAGGCTGGTTACGGTCATATTCAATTGCAGTAGCATGTATTATTTGAGAACGTAACATTGTATTGGCTTATAGTTTCCTTTTAAGAGTAGCAGTTGACAAGAAATCTATCTTATCCATGTCTCACAAGCAAATTGTCCGTGGTGCTGTGCAAGCCACGTGTACCAATTTAGGGATGGCAACGGATCGGATCCTACTAGATCCAGATCCAGATCCAGATTCAGATTCATTTTTCGTACATGGATTCAGATTCGGATTCAGATTCATCAGGTCCATAAAAATCATATCAAAATCCGGATCCACCGGGTCCACGGATCGAATCTGGATCCACATGTAAAACAAATTGTCTTGCTAAGAATGTAACCTTGCTAAGAATTTTTTTTTGAACTGACAAACGATTTTTACTTAGCTAACAGTTTAATGTGTTTCAATTTTGAAATGTTCATATAGGATATTTTGTTCGTTGCCTCGTTTTGATTGTGAGTTATTAATTGAAAATGTTGGACAATGACAATAGTTGTGGAAAATGCTGACTAGTATTTTCACAATGCAGAACTTGCATGTGCTTGGAATCTTCACAAATGAAGTGAATATAATTTTAACTACTTATCTATGGAGATATTAGTCATTCACTAATATAACATTGATTTTATTATCAAAGTTACCTCTTTATTTATTGATTTTGAGTTAACGAGGGGATAAATTAAACTTGTTTTGAGAATTAAACTTGCAAGGATGTGCTTAGCAATTTTAAGAAAATACTTATAAAATTACATTCTAGGTTATAAATATATTTAATAAAAAATGGATCCACGGGTCGGATCTGGATCGGATACGGATCTCAAATACAAGATCCAGATTCGATCCGTCAAAAACGGATCCGGGTCTGATCCGGATCCGTCGGGTCCAAATTTTAAAGATTTTTATCCTATAAAACGGATCTAAATCCACTGAATCCGGATCGAGTTCAGTATCCACTGCCATCGCTATGTACCATATGTTGAAAGTAGTAATAGTATAAATACCGAAAGAAGAAAAGAAATCTACAAGCTTGGTTTGATGATAACAGCTCACCAAAAGTTTGTTGTAAATAGGGAGTAGTATCAAATAGGGATACATAGAACTTTGGATAAAAAGACATTTTGCCGAACGTGCTCTGGTTGTCATTATTCGATTAGCCTCTTAAAATTCGAGCTTTATTGTATGAGGTTACGACAAAGCATAGGGATTACTTTTTTGTTTAGCAATGCATAGGGAGTACTGATCACCTGTTCTGCTAAGGAGCAAGATTTTTATGAGTTTTCTCTGTTTTAATTGAATTGTCTAGTTTGTCTTCTTAGTAGTCTTTTGGACATGAATAGAGTGATACTTTAAAAGAAAGAAAGTAGTTTTTCGAAATTGAAGTTGAATATGATGTTTAGAAGTTGTACTCGTATTTGTATATGTGTTTTACTTGAAAAAAATTAAAATTTTGCCGGTGGAAAATAAATTCACTTGAAAAATCTGGTAAAAACCATCTTCAAAAATTAATCAAATTATCATTTTTGTGTAACCAAATATTGTTTTAAAATTTATTTAAAAAGAAAAAAAACATGTCCAAACGGGCCTTAATTTGTATTTTGATTCATAACATCCAAGTGCCAGAAGTATTGAAGAAAACTAAAAAATGAGACAATATTGAAGAGAATGCTTAATTTGTTTTCAGTGAAAAAATAATCCATGGATTATTTTCATTAATCAAAGAGTATATGTACAATTTATAATTTCCATAATAGGAAAATCATATTCCTATTCTACTCCAAAAACCTTATTCTACTTACACAATAATTATACAATTATGGTAAGTGTACAATTCTAATTTAACTACAACAAAAATTACCTAAAATAGACCACCAACCAATGGTATACACGGTATATATGCATCGTGTATATCACGGGTTTAACAACCCACCTTTGCCTATTCAGCATGTGATATACATGGCATATATACCGTGTATATCACGGGTGTTTATCACACACCCGCAGTCATAGCGGACGGTCTTCGTACGCTGAGACTGTCCCTAAAATCTTCAAACAAAACGGAGGGAAGACCCTTCGTAAAGATGTCTGCAATTTGATACCTGGAAGGGACATGTAAGACGCGTACTTGTCCACGAGCTACCTTTTCGAGAACAAAATGGATATCCATCTCAATATGTTTAGTGCGTTGATGTTGGACCGGATTTCCAGAAAGATATATTGTACTAACATTATCACAATAAACCAAGGTAGCTTTTTGAATGGAAAAGTGAAGTTCTAAGAGAAGATTACGTAACTAACATGATTTAGAAACCACATTGACCACCCCTCGATACTCGGCCTCGGCACTGGAGTGGGATAAGGTAGCTTGACGTTTTGCTGACCAAGAGACCAAGTTATCACTGAAAAACATATAATAACCAGAGGTAGAGCGTTTGGTGTCCGGACAACCACCCCAATCAGCGTATGTATAAGAGACAAGTGTCGAGATCGACGACGGATATAGATGCAACCCATAATCAAGTGTGCCCTGTAAGTACCGCATAATGCGTTTGAACGCATTCATGTACTCAATCCGAGGATCATGCATAAACAAACACACATGTTGCACATCATACGTGATATCCGATCTCGTGAAGGTGAGATACTGAAGTGCTCTTGCAAGACTGCGATAGTGGGTGGGATCCTCGTAAGGTGAGCCAGCTGCAGCACCCAACTTGGGTTTAGTATCAACTGGAGTGGAAGTAGACTTGCACGAGAACATACCAGCACGCTCAATGATCTCAGCAACATACTTCCTTTGCGATAAGAGCAACCCACATGTATGACGAGTGACATCTATCCCTAAGAAATAACTCAATGGCCCTAAGTCCTTCATAGCAAACTCAGAACCGAGTAGTGTCATGATAGACTTACGTAAATCATCAGAAGAAGCTGTCAAAATATTCTTTGCCATTATCACATTGAATATTTTTTATTTTTCGATCAAATTGGGTACGGATGAATGCTCATTTTCTGATCAAATTAGGTACTGATGAATGCTCAAAATTTTAAGAAAGTGAAAAAAACTTGTGATTTTTTCGCTAACGGAAAGGTCCATAAAAAAATAGAATAATCATCCAAAAACATAACATAATAACGATGGCCCACAGAACTTAAAACGGGAGATGTCCATAAATCGCTATGAATAATATCAAATGACATTAAAGTACGAGAAGTAGAAGCTACAAATGGTAATCTAACATGTTGTCCTAGAGGACGGGATTGACAAATTGGAGTACTACGCATATCCTTACAAGAAATAAAATTATTTTTATGTAAGGAAGAAACAATAGATGACTCAGGGTGACCCAAACTTGCATGCCATAAGGAGGGAGCTAGAGCTGCAAAAGTAGATGGCAAGGCTTGACTCGAGAGATGGGAGGCGGGCGTGATAGGATAAAGATCTCCCCTACTATCACATCTCATGAGAGGAATTCCCGTCTTGAAATCCTTCACAGAAAATCCAAAAGGATCAAAATCAACAGAAATCCAATTATCAGTAGTGAATTTACGGACAAACACCAAATTTTTAATTAAGTTAGGGGCATGCAGGGCATTTTTCAAGACAAGAGGTGGATGTAGGGAGACATTTTTATGACTGTAACAACGAATTGGAATTGAATTGCCATTACCAACAATTATGTCACGATTGTTGCTCAAATTGGAATAAGACGAGAGAGTACCTTGGTCGGACGTCATGTGAGTAGTGGCTCCGGTGTCCATATACCAATTTGCGTCTAGGGATTTAATCTAAGTGTGTGCATTGCGGCTTCAATGTCGGTAGGGGGTGGGGCCTGCTGCATGATGTGTGTGCGGAGGCCGAGGCCCAAACACACCCATTTGCTACCCCGGCCCAGAACTGCCTCTCAGTTACCACTACTGACCCGAAAAATTAGGTCTGTTGTTGTTGGAAATTTGGGCCCAGTTTCCCAGGTAGGAATTCAGCGACGGGTATTAGGGGTTGTTGGGCCCAGGGCCACTGGCCCAGTTCCACGGCCATGGGCCCCGTTATTGCCACTTTGGTTTCCACTATGGGTTTTACCATTATTTTTGCGATTCTGGCCCTTTTTGCCGCCACCATTGCTGCCATTTTGGCCAAAATTATTGGAGACAAAGGGGGAATATTCGAACGCGGTCATCATTACGATAGAAAGGGCCCCAATGGCCGCCTTCTTAGCCAACCATGCTTCTTCGAGCGTGAGCATGAAATATACCTGATAGAATTGCGGAAGAGGATTACTCTGAGGAAGAAGCGTTCCCACGCCACTATAGGACTCAGAGAGACCTGCTACTATCTGAAGGACAAGACGATAATTGGTAACGGGCGCACCAACGTTGTGGAGTTGGTCCGCCAATTCTTTCAACCTCTTGCAGTAAGCTGAAACGGTCGGGAAGTCTTCCTTATTGACGTGGGAGAATTCCTACTCAAGCGTAACAACACGAGAATTCTGATTATCTTGGAATATATCATGTACTCTATTCCAAGTATCCATCGCCGTAGCGTCTGGTTCGATAATCATTTGCAATAGGTCGGTAGAGATAGTGGAGTAAATCCACTAAAGAACGGTAGCATCAAGGGTAGTCCATAATTTGGGATCATCCTCGGGTTTAGGCACCTCTGTATCAGCAGGAGCCGAGGGAATTATACGATGGAGGATTTGATGCGAGCGTACATGAACTTTGAACAGTTCCGCCCACATCGTGTATTGGACGTTTTCTATTTCAAGAATGATAGAGATATGGTTCTTGATGTTAGAAATAGTAAGGGCAGGGTGAAACGTGTTCTTAGCCATAGTAACAACGCAAGACGTGACATAGGGATTTGGAAGAAATTTTGGGAAGAGAGATGGGAACAATGTGCTCGAAAACCGAGAGGAAGAACTCGGAAATCGAGGAACAAGACCTATTCCTATTCTACTCCCATGAAAGAAATAATCTCTTGATTATTTTCATTAATGAAAGAGTATATATACAATTTACAATTTTCATAATAGGAAAATCATATCATATTCTACTCCCAAAACCTTATTCTACTTGTACAATAATTATACAATTATGGTAAGTGTACAATTCTATTTTAACTACAACAAAACATTACCTAAAATAGACCACCAACCCGTGATATACACGGTATGTATACACCGTGTATATCACGGGCTTAACAACCCATCTTTGCCTATTCAGCCCGTGATATACATGGCATATATACCGTGTATATCACGGGTGTTTATCAGTCAACTTCTTCTTTTTCTTTTGTTGTTTTTTTGTTGTCGATAGTTTCAATCTGTTTTTGGATGAAAAATGAGGCGACTTGTGATTAGTACGACTAATTTTTTGGCTTAGAATTAAATATTTCATATTCTTTACACCGGTCATATATTCTCCTTTTTGACATGATAGAAAAGTGAAGGAGCTGAAAAAATATACCGGAATCAGGAGATTGACTCTCGAACTACGAAAATCGGGGGCGAGGGTGGCTACTGGCTAGATGACTAGTTAGAAGTTTGATTTGAGATATTGGAATTAGGCGATATCCAATAAATTCGAATCATATACATTTATCATTTCGTGTTTTGTGTTTTGTTAAATACAGATCTTGTATTAAATTGATACAGAGGGAATCGAATCCAGAGTATACTATAAATCTGTAACGCAATCTCAATACCAAGTGCTGGAAAATCCAACATACGGTTATACTCCTCGTGAGTTGATAGAATGAAGAAATAAAAGGTACTAGCTGAAAGAGACGTGATTATATTTCGTTTTTGATTATTTTTTAATTTTTGTTTAACGAAAAAGGATGGAGAAAAGAAAAAGTCATGGTAGAGTTCGGATCATGAGGAGAAGCACATCCATGGCCAAGTCATCTAGTAATGTCAAAGTCACCTCTCCTTCCAATAAGTCGAGTGGCTTTTCAGCTCCTCTCCTTCCAACAAGTCGAGTGGCTTTTCAGCTCCTCTCCTTCCAACAAATCGAGTGGCTTTTCGCTCCTTTTCTTCCTTACAATCAAGCAAGCGGCTTTCACTCCTCTCCTTATATTCGAGTTGCTTTTCGCCCCTCTCTAGATAAGAAGCAGAATGCCCCATCTCCTACAGCCCTTTCCTCTGTCGGGGATTTCCACGAAATGAAAACGGGCGGCATCGTCGTATGCTCCACTTTTGTTGCCCTGGTTTATATCCCGGAGTACTCCTATGGCCGATCTGTCACCCAACCTACTTAAACAACCTAAAGGCTTGACCCCGTCCCGTTTGGAGAATGACCCCTTATGGCACGTCACTTGGACTTTTTAGCATCGTTTCTTCTTCTCATAATTCTGATATTTTTCTACAAGAAAAACTAAACAGAGGGTGTAGTATTTGTTACTAAGCCAAATAATTTTACAGAAAATAACTGATTTTTTAGTATTATCAAATAAATAAGCAAAAAATATTCTGTCAAATATATAATTTATACAAACCCTATAAAGGGGGAATGCACGAATTAGGAGGAAGCATGTATAATCCTAATAACTAATTTAGAGAATGTCGTCTTCAAACAAAGAGCAATTGCAGAAGAAAACAAAAGCTGTAAGCAAATACCCAAGCCCAAGGGTGCGTAATGATTACCCGCTTAAGACCTTTATTTATCTCATCAAGTCACTGAAATTTTGAAGGCAAGCAAATCACTACATTTGTTTAATATATAACCCACAAGCATAAGTTATTTAAAAAAGTTCTCCATAAGTGACTAAATAAAGATAAAAAGTTGTCATCCATTCGAGTTTAATTGTCTAATCTATGGACTATGGTGCCTAAAGGATAAAAATAGGAAAATGACTTGCAAGTTGAAATGCGGATATGACATTTGACCTATGTTCTTTTACCTCCATTGTCGGCCGAAGATACCAAAATTTCTTAACTTGAAGCAAGTCCTAAGATTTACTCTACTTGTGTCTTTCACGATCTTATCGATGAGCGGTGGTTTGTTAATTGCCCGTTAAAAGTAAATTGTTCATGTATTAAAATTAACAATAAAATTCAGCACACTAAATAGGTAAATCTGGTGTTTGGCTATCAGTTTAATTACAATCATGCATAATTAAAATATCTACGTAGAAGTTATGAGTCAGTTTATTATATTTTTTATTTAGGATAGAAGATAAAATAATTCAGAGTAAATGAATTAGTAATATATGAATATTAAACTTTGTATAATCATTTCTGCATTATTAATATATGCATATCTCCAATTAACCACCAAACAACTTTGCAACCCCTATCCATTTTTATCAGAGGAGTATATAACTCTTTCATTAGAGCAAATCCAAGTAACTTTACCTATCAAAATTTAGGCAATGGGGAATAAATGTAAGACTATCTTTTGTGTTTGGTGGATTTTGCCGCCCCAACCCAATGTTCGTTTCTTCAGTTTTATCTATTGTAGCGTCAAACATAAAGGTTGAATTCAACTGTTTAATAGAACAAACAATAGAAATGGAGGCATGTTTAGCCAAAACAAGAAAGGAAAATGACTAATGAATAACCATTTTAGACCAATGAAGGCTAAATATCACAGGACTTACTAATTTCTTGAAACAATGAGTTTACATCCATCATTGTGTGTCATTAATCATCACATTTTAACTTAAACGGCCCTTGGAGGGAAGCTAATTATCTTTTTTAAGCTTACCACTGCTAAATTACGTAAGTCGTCTTCTTGTTAGTAAAACTTAGGTAATTTATGTCAAATCATAGAAAACAAAGTAAAAAAGCAGAAATTTACAGCTTCATATGTTTGCACACAGCACAATGCCTATACATTACTCTTCCAAAGATTTCTTGGAAAAAGGACTTTTTGGCCAAAACACTTGTAAACTTAATCAAATACTCCGTAGTAGTAATTATATATATATATTTCTTCTATATTGAAATGTATGAGAAAAGAGTAACATTTATGTTTATGGACAATTAAACTGATTACTTTACTATATTTACTCAAACAGTAACTAACTACAATTCCGTAGATATTAAAAAGATCGAGAAGTAAAAGACAATAAAACAGAGCAAGCAAGCAAGCCCACAGTTCTCTTAACAAGCCCATTTCAAAGTCTCAAAGCTGCAAGAAATTAAACTTTCCCCAGCTACTGCAGACTGCTCCAGAAAATAACCACAAAAATCTGTAGTATCAGATGCCCACCACGGCGAGTACAGTAATCCTTCAACCGAGTCACTCAGTCTCAACTCAGTTATTGGATCATCACTTCCATCTAAATTAGGCAACTCAATAATCTCACAAAGCTCTTCAGATCCTGTTGATGAATATGGGTCCCGCATTGAAGCTGCTTTAGCAGCAGCAACTTGAACATCTCTAGGTGAAGTTGAAACAGGACGTGGCAGAAAATCAATGAGATGAGGGAAATTAAGAATAGCTGAATTTCCTTTAATACTTAATGCTGCCACGTCATGTGCCCTAGCAGCCATTTCTGATGTAGGGTAAGTGCCAAGCCAAATTCGTGATTTCTTTCTTGGTTCACGAATTTCAGATACAAATTTACCCCAACTTCTCATCCTAACTCCTCTGTAATTAATTTGGTGTTTACTCTCACTGTTTGTTCTCTGTTTCTTTGCTCGCTTTGTTGGTCGTTTCTTCTCTTTTAGTAACTCTTTTGACGTATCAAAACTCGATTTGTGCATGGAATTAGTGGATAATGAAGAAGAAGAAGTTGAGGGATTAATGTTAGAGCTATCTGTTTCTGAACAGGGTACTTCAACTTCCGCCATTAATGTATAGTGGCAGTGATCCCGTGATGACTTAATAAGTAGGTTAATGCAATGAATGGAGAGTGTTTTGTATTTTTATGGGTGGGGAAGAGTAGTTCTAACTTCTATATATTGAATGCCAAGACAGAGAGCATATTAGTGTGAAGTGCTAGAAAAAGATGAAGAATGAAAGTGAAAGATGGAAGAAAGAGACAAAATTTTGGAAGTGCCCGTTGGGTATTGAAGTGGGAGCGGACTTTTTTTTTTTTGTTATATTCATTTTTAGTATTTCCGATATCTCAGT
The DNA here is from genome assembly GCA_029783415.1 of Anisodus acutangulus. Taxonomy (NCBI): domain Eukaryota; kingdom Viridiplantae; phylum Streptophyta; class Magnoliopsida; order Solanales; family Solanaceae; genus Anisodus; species Anisodus acutangulus. Next base: position 2,412,327 of record CM056497.1, read on the forward strand.
ATTACTATCAGTAAATTGTGAGATGTGTCTGAATGATCAGAATTTGAGAATAAAATAACTGATATCATCTACAAAAGGTCATACCTCAGAAGAAAGCAAATTGCTTCCATCAGGGTTCGAACCCATGTTATAGGCCTTCGGTTATATTTTAAATTCTCCTCATTTGTCATCGAGATATGCTAAGTGGACGGAGTGGGCTTTTTTTATAGCGAAAAGAGATGAATTTATTTCATGACAGATGTGATAGTAGTAGCCACTTTTGTTTCCATCTTTTCACAGTACAAAACGGCTATAATATACCTACCTACCAACGTACCAATACACAATACAAAACTATACAAAACAGCATAATGGATGTCCTAGGATGAATGTGAGTACTTTAATCTTAATTAGAAATTTTGGATTTGAACTTTAAAAATAAAGAATATTTTTTCCTTTAATAAATATATACATACGAATCTAAATTTGTTGGGTTAATAAATTTTGGATATCATACGATATTAAATCGAGGCAAACTCTGAATATTAGATTTGACCTTAAAATAATATGGGGTGCATTTTTATATTAATGATTAATCTTGCTAATGAATTTTGGATATCATACTATTATACCAAAATACCGTTTCAGAATGCGCTATCAGTGTATATTCGTATTTGATATCGGCATTTTCATATTGCTGTAAATTGTTTTAAATTTTTTAACCTGATCTGACTGTTTTCTCTTATTTTTGCTTGTGCATATGATTGTCTTGAACCGAAGGTCTCTCGGAAACAACCGTTCTACATAATAAGGTAGATGTAATGTTTGTGTACAATTACAATCTACCCTCCCCAAACAACACGGTATGGGATTTCACTGGGCATGTTGTTGTTGTATACCTTTATACCAAAATAAAATTTCACAAATCCACGGCCATATGATCAGAAAATTAAATCCTTTTTTGGTAATTGAAAAGGAAAGTAAATGTACAATGTGAGAATTCTTATATCACAATTTATTGATTTACTTGCTCAATAAAATTTAGAAGGCATAAAAAACTGAACCTTTAAGTAATTATTATATAAATTATATATGACATAATGAAATTACGTAATATTTTGGGGTCTAGGATTAATCAGTTAATAGCTGATCGCTCTATCATTGAAATATTAAAGAATAATAAAATATTAATTACATACATGCTCGAAGCTTTTTTTGTAACTCTCAAAACTTCTCCCCGTCCCTTACAGATCTCATTTCAGAAGAAATCGGTTTGGCCTTGCCCTGGAGCAGGGGGCAGGTGATCAAAAGGGGACCCTCAAAAAGAATGGGTCAGGTCAGGTATTGAACAAAAAGTTTCTCACAATTATATGTACCAAAAGACAAAACAAAATGTCCCAATACCACTAGATTTTTGTTCTTCTTTCAAGCAATACGTTAGAAGTTTACTGTAGCTCCTTTTGGTATCTTCATACACGTAGCTTTCATTTATGTGTCTGTTGAGAGTTTGTACAGTCTTCTTATAAATTTGTCCGTTACTGTACGTGTTCAAACTTCAAACTTCAAAAAATTTGAGTATCTACAATCTCGTGATATGTTTTACTCATAGACAGAGTGGCAGACACGAATAAAAATCAAACTCGTTACTGTGCAGATAGTAGCAAAGTTACCAGCCTTTTGAGTTTTGACTTTGACCATTCTCTGAACCTTTGTCTCGAGGCGACTTGTGTCTCCCTATCGCTAGCACCTGCACAAGTACTGGTACTAAACTCCTGGGAATGATGGGACCGGTCCTTCAGCACCCCACCACCAGGTAAATCGCGGGATGTGCACCCCGTGGTCAGTGTCTGTTTGCGTCCAACGAATCAATGATACAAGGTTGACCCCCTCTTTCGATTTGGCGGGGATCGAACCCACACTGCAACATGCCCGCGTGGCTTTTAGCGCCCAGGCTTTACCACAAGATATATGCCCCGGAGGACGATATCCATTGAGGGGGTTCGAACCTGCCACCCTAAGGTACAGGCAAGAACCTTTCACCGGCAAGCTGGATCTCTTTGGATGAACCATTTTTCTTTATAGGAGTTTTATACCGTAGTTCTTTATAAATTTATTTTAAATTTTATATCTCTTTAAAAGAAATTTTTAATTTTTACTCATAAAAAATTCTAAAGATAATTGTTGCCTACTCAAATTATAAATGGTCAGTAAGACCTCATTAATAAGAAAGCAGATATATTTGCACTAACGTGCTCTTTTTAGTCGAGGATTTCAATTACATGCATATGGTTTCTTTGACTAAGTTAATTTTACCTTGTGAAATTTGTTACTAGTATTTTTATCTGATAACCAATTAATATTTATCTAGAAACTTATATGTAATTACTTCAAAGTAACCTGATTGTATAAATATTTTTTATACCATAAACGTATAAATCTTCAACAGTTTACTACATCACTCTTGCATCTTTTATTTCCTTCCTAATTTATGATTTTTTTTCCGAGACAAATTTGTGTGGATTTAGCTCCCTTCCATTACATATTCCCTCCATTTCCTAAAGTGCATAGTTAGATGATTGACATTTATCTTCTTTTAAATTTTAAAGGCCTAGATTAAATTAACTTAACAAATATTATTAACTATAGTTAATGAGATAATTTTAGGAAAATACTCACTAACAATGGTAAGATAAATCTTTAACTCTCATAAATTTGAGAACCATTAATATTGTATTTGCTATTATCCTTACTTTCATTTATATTTTTTACTTTCAGATAATATTTTTTTAATGAAATCAGATCGAAGTAAAATTTTAAAGTAATCCTATTTTTTCTATGTTTTCTTCTCCGTCATCTTCTCTTTATCTTCCCTACACTACAATATTTTGATTATTCTATCCTTTTTTTATTTGAAAGAATATGACGAATAATCGTAAAGAAATCGAAATAATATACATTGTACTATTGGAAAGTCAATTTTTATCCCATTTTTAAACTTCTTAGAAATGAATCATTTTCTGGTTGCATTTGAATTAGTAAGTGATCCTCAACTAACTATATTTTAATTTAAAGTTGCAGAAATGAGTTTAAAATAAAATATGAGAATTATTTTATTTCTATGATTAAAAACAATAGTTTTGTAATTACTCGTTAGTCACAAAATCTTATTTCATTAACATAAATTTTATAGCTAGATGTGAAAGATATAAGGAAACAGACAATAATTGATATTAATGGGTTTCTAAATTTGTGGAAGTTGAGATTTTCTTGTAGATTGATTTTCCAAATTGAACCCTTAATCATGATTAAGATATTTATTAAGTTAGTTTAATCTAAGCTTTTAAAATTGGAATAAGACAAGTGTCAATCATCTAACTATGCACTTGATCAAATGGAGATAAGGTGTAAGGGAGGGAAGCCTAATCCAATTTATGTAGTTTGTCTCGACTTTCACGAAATTAAAGGATGTAAATGAATGAGTACCTGGAATGCGTGTGTCTGTGATTATTTCAAAAGATGAGAGAATGATAAAGATCTCACAAAAATTAAAATAATATAAATAATATCATGAGTCACGAGATGTTAAAAAGACGTACATTAGTGGACTTTCAAACAAGTCACTTTTTTTTAATAAATCTAAATTGAAACTAAATCAAACTAAATTGGTGTAAAGGTTATTATTATAAGGATACTATTTATCGTCATGCAATTGAAAATTCATACGCCAATACATATCTAAATCTGAGCATGAAACCATTTTCGTTTTTTCCCGTTTACATGAAACCATTTCCCACTACACAAAAAAAAAAAATATGACTAATGTTTTTTTTATTGATTTTTATTTCTCATTTAGTGTACGGTACTCGCATTGGAGGCCGACCATATCCGGATTCGGGTTGCGTAGGCTCCATTTGAGGGGAAGCGCTCCCTACCAATAATTATTTTCATATTCATGACTCGAAAAGAAGCAGCCCCATCCGTTGTACGGCATTCTTAATTTGGTGGTATGACTAATGTTATTACAGTATTATCTTCTTAGTAAAAAAAATATTGTTCAAAAATACTATTATTCCATATGTATGCCAAATTAATGTACAGTCTCGATCATAAGCCAGCATGTCCAATGGTCCACGTAGAAACAAACCCATAAGATTCATTAATATCCGCTAATTAGGGTTTCGTATCTGGTGGTTCGGTTCGGGTTTAAAAGTTATCGGTTAAATTTATTTATTATCAATTTGTAGACATATCAAATCGTTAAAGAACCGTTATGATATAGGTTACTAGGTTATTAGTTAATCGGTTGTTGATTGTTATCGATTCGATTATCAGTTTATCCGTTAAGATTTCAAACAAAAATAACTTCAAGAACAAAGAATCCATTTTTAAAAATGACAGTAGCTTCGAACAAAATTATCTAATTGGAATATGAAGGACGTAAATAAACTTGAACAAAAATGAACCAAGAGACATTTACATTACACAATACAATAGTCCACCCAGAGGCCAGAATCTAAAGCATATGATCGAAGTAGAGGACTTTTAAAGGTATCAATTTGTGAAATTCAAGCAGGAGAACCTGGCCAGTTTTAATGGATACAAGATGAATAGAAGAAGAGTAAAACAGTGAAAAGAACTTCAAATGTCTTTATATATAAAATGGTATAAATATAATTAAATAAATGATTATAGTGTTATCGATTCATCCGTTAACAAAAGTGATCAAATCGAGTCCGAATCGATACTCCAATAACCATAAGACATCACCCAAATCATTAACCTAAACCATTAACCAATAACCCAATAATCGGTTAGGGTTATTGATTTAACCGTTAATATGCACCGCCCTGCCGCTAACCAATAAACTGACTTCATTCCAAATCCATAAAAATCTCAACGCCCACATATATGGATGGGGCTCCTCTCCATTTTCATTTTCTCCATTTCTCCTTTCTATTTGGATAGAAGCCACATGTCATGATTAAGAATTAAGGGCTGGAACTTACTCAAAAAAAATTAACCATGATTAGAAAAATAATTCCTTTATTTATTTTCAATTTTTTTGATAATTCTACAATTTTAGTTAAAACATTATCTCATCCATAATATATTTTAAAAATAATTCACTCTTTTCCTATTTTATTACGAACTCTTTTTTTTTAACAACATTTTACTTTTTGTACAAGTACGAGTTCTTTCCACATACATCACTTTGTGGGATTACACTAAATATGTTATTGTTGTACAAGTACGAGTTCATCTTTATTTTTGTCCCCTAGTTCTTTTTCATAACATGAGAGAAATAGACATCTCATGCTCAATGGGCACAATAAGATTAAATTGAATCAACATATGATGTTATAGATTCTAAAAGGAACAAAAATTATATTATAAACTTTTTAATTAAAAGAAATCTGCATGATGCTATTTTATTTTATTTTTGTCTATAACTCAGAGTTACCGAGAAACTTAGAAACAAAATAGCAACATATTATATTTCTATGTAATAACAACTATGGATGAGATAATGTTTTAGATAGAATTGTGAGATTCAAAATTCTTTTGAGAGTAAATAAAGGAAATATTTTTTATTTTAATAATGCTTAGGATTTTATTTTGGATAATGCAATCTCAATCTTTAATTCTTAATCATGACATGTACGGCTTCCATCTAAGCAGGAATTTGAAAAAAAAATTAGTTAGAATGAAATGAAAAGGAGCCTCATCCCACGTGTATTATTTTGCTATTTCTCCATGCTATTCCGTTCTACTAATCGAACTATAGTACTTATTCTCTTATGCTGATTAGCCGTAGTACAAATGATAAATATGGTCCTTATATTTGCTTGTAGATTTAAAGTAGTCTTTTAATTATATATTTCTGAAAAGTTTTGGTTTTTAAAATTTGTTTGTAGTAAGCAATTTTGATATCTATCAAATATTATTTTTAATAAATTTAAATTACCAAATCTGTTGCTCACAAATATATTAGAGATTATTTTATTCTCGCCATAGTACCCAAAAAAATAAAAGGGTAACACTAATTTACTTTTTATTTTTTTGTTCAAATGTCACGTCAGAGTAAAACGACAAGTTTGCCTCGAGTGTACTAATTCTATTTTGCCGTACGCTACAACTGGACTCTATAATAGTCTATATCCCTATACTAGTTTCAGTCAAAATTAAAGGACAGATTATTAACCTTCTGCCTCCTAAAAGAATCTTATGGCTCTAGTCACCTGTCCATTCTCCGAAGTCGTGAGTCATATTAGAAATTGTTTACCCAAAAAAAAAAAAAATTATAAATAATTTTAAAGATAAGTAAATTAATTTATAAGCAAACGTAATAAATAATTAGAGATAAACAAGTAAATATAAATAATAAGTTATAGAAATAGCCTGAATCGATAGAATCTTGATTGAGACTTATCCCTAAGATTGATCTGGTCCTTAGCTGAATTGCTTTGAACCCGAGCCAATATTGAGAGCTTGAATATCGTAAGTTTACAATAAAATCGTGCAAGTGAATGTAATAAGAATCAGATGTCCTTCCAACATTAAGGTTGGACTCATTTTATAGTTAACAATACAAGATATTGACGTTAAAGAAACAATCTCTAACTTAATGCACTTAAATGAGAATAACGTCCATTTAATGAGAAAAGCGTAACTGTCGGCATCATGCCCGGAATGGTTACGTGTTGAGTCTCTTCGACCTTCTGTCGGACACTACCCGATCCTGCTCGAACACCCGAACTTATACTGACGCCTCACCCCGAGTCAACTCACATCGGGTACACATTATCATTACTCATTTCGACCTTACAATTAAACCATGTCCCCACACTTCCCGGATCAAAGTTTACCGTAGTGATGGAAAGTGGAAATGATCCCTCATGTGTCTTCTCTCGTAAGTTTTCCTTCAAATCACTCTAAAATAAGCGGGGAAAATGAATCGTTCAACCTTCCACATGATTTGACCCACGTCTTATCATTCTGCCACTTCGAACACATGTCGATTTCTGATTGAACGGTCATTTTGGGTCTCTAACTGAAACATTTTGTAATGATGAACTCGCCCCTATAAAACCCCTTCCTTTTACTTCTTCATTTTTATCTTTTGGTAAATTTTCTTTCATCCTTCGAAAACTCAAATCTTCACATCTCCTAACATTTCAATCTTCATATCTTTAAACTCTCAGGCCTTCAAATCTCTATATCTTCATATCTTCATACCTTCACATCTTTATATCTTCATATATTCATAACAATGGCACAAATTACCCGATCCTCCTTAAGAAATTCCTCTCCGACTGCCTCTCATCCTCCGACCACCGATGTTGCCATCTGCGCCGGGGGGTCCTCCAACACTTAGGCCGCTGCCGAATCCCGAGCCTATGATATGTTGCCTTCAATCTGCCACTTTGACATCGAGTTCGACGTTCAAACGGTTTCCAAGAAGTCTGACCGGGGACAAAAGGCTAGAAATTAGTCGTCTTCCATCAAGACCTCCGACCTCAAAAGAGTCGGAGATAAGTGTGGTTGGACAAATCTCTCTGGGATTATTGTCCCTGTCCTGGATGACGACGTCACCACCTTCGGGTCCGGGTACTCCAATGTATATATCTACACCTTCACTTTCAAACTCGACCCACCGATGGACCGTGTGATCCTCGATATGTGCAGGACTTACAATCTGTGTCTTGCACAAATTGGTCTGTCAATTTGGAGGATCGTGACCTATCTCTGTTATTTTGTCAACTTGGTCAAATAAGATTTTACTTTGGATCATTTGATCCATTTGTACTCGCCAATATTCTTTCATAGTCCAGCTTTCCAAGCGAGAGAAATTCCCCATTTTTTTCAGCGTCGATGAGAATCGAGACCGGGGATGGATGGAACATTTTGTTGCGTTTTCGATCGCTGAAATTATTTTGGTGAGGTACATGCCCTTCCCGACGGAGTGGAACATGCATCGTAAGAATCAAAACCATTTTCTCCCTTTTTACTTGAATGTCCTACTCTTAAAAAAAATCTTTTCACTTTTTCAGTCGTCCAATGGATTCCGGCCCATGTGGATAAACTCCACCAATGGGTCGAGAAAATAATTAGCACTTATCCGCATAAGCTGCGGACATGGAAGGAACTCTTCGATGAACGTTGGGTAGCCCGAAACCACGGTTAGACCACATTTTAACCTTCTTAATTTTTTACTTCGTCCTTATACATTCTTTCTTACTTCCTCATTCGTTTGCCTTTCCAGACTTACCGAAGGGCTCATCGACCCCGAGATCTAACCCGTCGGCTGCTCCAACTATTCCAAACCCGATGCTCGACCCAACGCCTCAGTTCGATGTATCTCTAAGGCACCAAAGAAGAAGAAAACCACCAAATACTCAAAGCCTTCGAAGTCACATTCGGTCGTCAAAAAGGAGAAAAAAAAAGCTCGGAGGCGGGAGGCTCCTCCTAAGCTCAAGACTACGGCATTTCTCCAGATGATGCCTGGATCAGTAAAGTCTCCACCACCACTACTAGCACTACTACCACTCGTACCACTCTGGTTGAAAATACTACAACCGAAGTGAGAGAAGAAAATGTTGCTACTGAAGCAGCTGAACCAATTTTGCCCCATATCGAGGTGCCTACTCTTACTCCTGCACCTCCAATCGTTGAATCTGTCATCATTGAGGATGACGACAAAGCCATGGATGAGAAACCTTTAGCTAAAAGCCAAAGATTTCTACTTCAACTTCTCATCCACCATCAAAATCGTCCCAAACCTTTGGGCATGAAGATTTCGACTGCCTCTTTGAAGAGGCTGGTACCTCCGTAGGTCGGGCTGAGCGGGCTCATACCACAGGGTTCTCTCGCCTGGTCATACCACACAAATTGACCGAATCTTCCAGGACCTCAAGAAACCATGCTAGCTCTCGGTCTAGGATTGTAAATGTTTTCCCAACCCTAAGTTCGAACCCAAGGAAGATAGATCTGCTACCATTTCCTTCCATGAGACACGGACTTTCTGTCCCATATGGTCGGGGTTGCCAACTATATGAGGGCCCTCATATCGGAGTCAGATAGGGATACAATGAAGAATGTGTCTTGGTCATGCCTCTTCAATGCTCTTTCTCTATTCTAAAACGAAAAATAAAAAAAGGAAAAATAAGCCCATTTTTTCTATGGACCCCTTTTGAAGCCCCTCGCCTTTGAGTACGACAGCAGCCCAAACATAGACCGAATTAGGGGCCTAAACTCTTGAGTAGATTGCCCGTGGAAAGAAGCTTACTCCAAGATCTGACTCCCTCCGTGTAGGAGTAGTTAGTGTTCCAATAACCAATAAAAAGGCTAGTTCATTAGCTCATACTTTATGAGGGTATGCACGCCACCAACTGGGTATGTATTCTTCTTGACTGCCTAAGTTGAAAATTGTATTATCTCTAATGTCTAACCTTCCTTTGATTTTTAATCTTGCAGTCCTCCGTTCTTGTTGGTGAGGGCCTTATTCGGTGTTTGGATGAAAACGAGAACCTTAAAGGGAAACTGGATGCTCAATAAAAAGAAATTTAACACCTCAAAGGACTCCTTCAACAGAAGGATGCCCAACTGCAATAAATCGGTGACTTACTAACTGTCCGGGCTGAGCTGTACCAGGTCAGGAGAAAATAAGATTTTTGAGGAAGAGAATGAAAACTCTTCCAAGATGTCGAAGTCCTCACTCAATAACTCGGCGAGCAGAAAGAAATTCGGCACTATCAGGCTCATTAAGTAGAATTTCTGAATGCTAAACTCGACCGCCTCAGTGCCAAACTTGCTGCAATGGATGCCGATAAGGCCGCCAACCGTGCTGCGCTGATGATTGCTTAAGATCATGCCAACCAACAAGCCCAAACCAATGATGGTTTAAGAAATAAGCTTGAAGCCTCAAACTAAAGGTATGCTGAAATTTCAGCCCAAATTTCTCAAGTCTCGGCTGAACGAGACCAAGCTCTGGCTGATGTGGAGGCTGAAGTGGCCCGGACACTGCTGAAGAATGAGCATACTAAGTGGAATGTTTGAAGGTTCACTTTAGAACAAGCTCGGGATGGGATCCCGGATATTGAGGCCAAAATAGATGAGGCTAGAGAAGTCGAGCTCAAAGCCTACTGCCAACTGACCGGATTGTTTTTTGAAAGATCTGATCCAAACTGATTTCCTCCTCGGTGTCGTCCGGTGTTTTTTTGACGTGACCTCCTGGACCCTTGGGATGAAATCACGGGGTTGGGATTCAACGGATCAACGGGCGGAACACCATTATTTTTATTGATGTTGTTAGCACCAGTGTCCCCGTTATTGTTGTCATCGCAGTTGTTAACCTCAACTTGATTAAGACTTGTCTCTGAGATTGATCCGGTCCTTAGCTGAATTGCTTTGAACCCGAGTTAATATTGAGAGCTTGAGTATTATAAGTTTACAATGAAATCGTGTAAGTGAATGTAATGAGAATCAGATGACCTTCAAACATGAAGGTTGGGCTCCTTTTATAGTTAACAATATAAGATATTGACGTTAAAGAAATAATTTCTAATTTAATGCACTTAAATGATAATAACATCCATTTAATGAAAAGAGAGTAACTGCCGGCGTCATGCCCGAAATTATTATGTGTTGAGTCTCTTCGACCTTCTGCCTGTGTCACCTGGTTCGGACACTATCCGGCCCTGCTCGAACACCCGAACTTATAATGACGCCTCACCCCGAGTCAACTCATATCGGGTGCACATTATCATTACTCAATTCGACCTCACAATTAAACCACGCCACATGTCGTGTTGATTTCCACCGTATACAAAAATGAAAAAAATTCAAATTGGTGGGCTATTGAATAGCGGAAGAAGGGAAAACATAGAGGAGACTGCTCTTGAGTCTTGAACAAGGTTTCAGAGAAAATTAACTCCTTTATTTCAGTTTAGTTGAAAAATTGAACAATAAAGACTAGTCTTGTCCAATCTGATATAGACAGAATGAAGATTGTATTTAAAGTTATGTTTTATCCGACATGATTTATGGATAAAGTAAATTTGTTAATCTCTCATGACTTGTAACAATTTAAAAACAAGTAAAATAAAAATTATACTTAATTTCATGCTCTGTCTGACATGACTTATGAATACGATAAGTTTATCAATTCGGCATGACTTGTGAATAATTCAAAGATAGTTAAAATAAAAATTGTCTTGATGTTATTCCCTACCTAACATGCTTCTAAATAAGTAAGTTTGTTTATACGGAATTGACTTGTGAACAATTTAAAGATGGTGAATGAAAATTGTACTTAATATGACGCTCCTTTCGCAAGAATTATCAGCAAGACGAGTTTGTCAATCGGGCATGATTTTTTAACAATTTTAAAATAGGTAAAATGATCCGCCCATCGTGACTTGTGGTGGCATAATTTTCCACTCTTTAGGATGTGTAGCGCTGACACTACTTTGGTCAAATTCCTTAAATGGAAATAAAAGTTATTGTAAATAGTGGTGCGGAAAGATCTTTTTCTTTTTCAGAATTCACTATCATGACTTACTCATTTAATCATTTTGTTTGGACATGTGCTATTGTCTTAAGCCGATTGTCTCTCGAAAACAGCCGCTCTACCCACCAAGATAGATATAAGATCTGCGTACACTCTACCTTCTCTAGACCCCACATTGTAGCTGGGTATGTTGTTGTTATACCCTTTTTAACAGGCAGTACACTATTGGGCCACAATATACTTTTGCCCAGTTCCAGGCTGTTGTAATTTTCTAATTGGGCCGAAGCAAATAGACCTCTACTAATACCTATATCCCTTTGGAGTTGTATAATTAATCACCCTTCTCTTTGGAATTATTAAATAAAAAATGGAGGCAGGGAGAGAATATTCGAAGCTTCTAATGGTCCCAATTGATGGAGATGGAGACATGTCACAGTTTAATTTCACTCGATCTCCCGTCACTACATGTACGAAAATTATTGATGATCTGATGGATTTAGGCTAAGAAAAGTTTGGATTAATTGATTAAAAGTAGTTGATCATGTGATGAACAAACCTTTTATGTGTTGAAGTTGATTAAGTAGTTACAATTTGAATCGAAATACTGAAATGTTCTTCTTCACTTCAGTGACAAGTTTATTTTTCTTTTCCTTTTTATGCATGGTTTAGAATCTAATTTGCACAAATAAGTACAACTTGATGGAATCTTCCAGACTTCCATTGATTAATTATATTCTCAATTGTCTTCATCGTAGAATTTTGTGATTCAATTTCCTAAACGCTGTCCTTTTCCAGTACAAAGTTTTGTCGTAGTAGCATATTTATTTGCTTTTGGTATCCATTTTAATTGTTGAACAACAAAGTACATCTTTTAACTTAGAGAATCATTAGGTCGCCCAAATGCTACGACAGATAAAGATGATCTTATGATGTAAAAATAATCCGTGTTCACTAAAGATAAACTTCATTACTTAAACTCTTAATTTAAGTTTTTTTAGTTTATATAGACCAACGGTGCAAAGAATTCTTTTTACACTATTAACCACCCAAAAATATTTATAGATATCTCTCCATACAAAGTGAGATTTGCAATTTTAAAAATAAGGCAACTTGATATAACTAATAAATGTGAAATGGTAGTGTAAATTTCTTTTATATCATCAAGTACATATAAAGTAAACTCTTAATTTAAATATTGCCCATGATTTACAAAGGAAAACTAGAATTACATAAGGAAATATGTGTCCTTATTATAGGACTAATATCAATGCCGCATTATTTTAGTTATAGTCAAGTCGAATGTTACGGGAACTAATAAATCTGGAACATAGTACTAACAAAGGGACTAAGGGTCTGTTTGGAAAGTCACATGGTAATTGGAATTGGTGTAAGTAATTACACAACCTAGTTACTAATTACACAGTATTGTAATTACAATGACTTGTTTGTTTGTCATAATGTAATTATAGTGTAATTACAAACGTGATGTTTGGTTGCACAATTGTAATTACACAATTAATTTTAATTTAAAAATAAAATGTAAAATAAAAAAGTTAAAATTAATATTTTAAAAATATGTGCCTTTATAAATGATATTAAATTATTTATTTAATAACACATTGTTTCTTGAAAATACATTAATTAATAATCATATATTTGTAATTAATATTGTAAAAAATATTTGATATATATATTTCAAATTAATAATATTTTAATTTTCATTAATTATAAAACTTAAAACAAACAGTTTTTTTGTGAGAACATCATGGATTGGATGTTTGACTAGAAAATAATATTTATAAATATAATTCCATAACATTATTCAAATGTTTGACAAAAAAAAAATCTATCAACAGTAAGTGAAAAATAAACAACATGCAATGTGAAATAACAAGTCAATAGTATTAAAACAAATAAATTAAAACAAAAAATATAACCTAAATTCAAAATCCAAAAGAAAAAGTTTAATATAATACTCTTATATCAAATTCTAACATTACATAAGTAAGTTACAACACAACTTAAGAGATTAATTCAAAAGAAAGGGAAAATATAAGTATATAACCTCATGCACAACGAAATTCTATTTAATCATTATATATCAAGTTTGTTAATGACTCACTATTTCTAGTATTAAGAGGTGTAGTTTCAAAAATTAGAATAATAACACAGTTATGTTAAACGAATAAAATAAAAAAACGAGCAATTACGTGGGGAATGAGAAGAAAGGAAATGAAAGATAAATAATATAAAAATATTTTTAAAAGTAAAAATTTAAAAGAAATATAAATAAAAAATAAAATAAAAAAAATAAAAATGAAATTAACTAAAAAGTAATTACATGGTGTAATTACACTCAATTCTCATCCCCTCTTGAGAATCGGAGAGTGTATTTACACCCTCTCAATTACACTCAATTCTCATCTAAATGTGTAATTACTTGATTAAATAAATAGGTCAAACATTGTAATTACACCCGATTCCAATTACGGCTTTCCTAACAGGCCCTAAAAGTGTTATTTTCCTTTCATTTTTTAATTAAATTCTAGAATTTAATTACCTGAGCCATGGGTATGTGGTAATGGAGTGGGATGGAAGAAACTGAGCTTTGCAAGTGAGTTTGTTCAACTAATTTAGTTTAATTCTGCACAACTACGTAAGTTAAATTAAACTTGAAGGATTTGCTTTGAATGGTTTCAAAGGTCAGCCATCAGTCGCCCCTTAATTTGGCCAAATGTTTGCAAGTTGTTGGTCGTTGATATCTTCCTCTTTATAACCATATTTTTTTTAAAAAAAAATCCATTGGTAAATTTTAATATTATAAAAGGCATTTTTCGAAAGAACTAAAAAGAATTCACGAGGAGTATAAGCTTTCATTAGAATAAACTTTGTTATAGTGGTTGATCCATATTTTCTGCTTTTTGCGTCTTATTAATGCATGTCACATATTCTGTTTGAATGGTTTGGTTAGATAATAGCACGAAGTTTTAGCAGCTGAGCACGTCTGTCTACAGGGTGGGGGGGTGGGGGATGGTTTCATTGCATCACAACATCATCATGCACTTTCAACAACTTTATTCCCACCCATTTTCTCTAACTCATGTAGCTATCCCATGAGTTTTGCATAGTTTGACCAACATTAAGAAAATATATATTCGTTTTGTCCTAAATATTAGTTGTTTTGTTAAAATATATACTCCGTATATATTTGTTTTTGTTAGAGTGATTATGGGAAGATCCCATAATCACCTCCCTCATTATTATAATTAATATTGTAATTAATTTAATTATTGTAATTGTAATTAGGATCTTGTAAATTAGGTAAAGTAGAATAGTAGTCTTCTAGAATAGTCTTCCTTTAGTCCATATATATATATATATATATATATATATATATATATATTATATTGTATATTTAAAAGAATAATAATAAATGAATTCAATTCTTACATGATATCATTAGCCAAAGATCATTTACCCTAAAAATCTTCTTTTCTTCCTCTCTTGGCCGATTTCTCCTTTTCCCTCTACATAGTTTTTCGACCAACACTTAAGGTTTAGGAACCATAAACCTAAAACTATCCCTTCCAAACCTAAAACTCCCTAGCCGTTTACCACTATTCCACTTAGGCTTAGGAATTTCAAAACCCTAAACCTAATACTACTACACCCACTCGGCTAGAATACCTCCCTCTCTTTAGGTTTTCTTTTCTAATCCATTTCCATCAAAACACAACTTCATTCTCCTCCTTTTTTAATTCTAAGCGGAATCTATGACCGAAAAACAAACATTTCATCCCGATCTTGCCGTCAATAACGTCAAGAACTTCATCCCCGTCACTCTTGAAATGGAGAAAGGGCAGTATACCTTATGGGCGGAACAATTCAAAATTCATTGTCGTGCTTATGAGGTACTTGACCATATTCTTCCTTCCGAGTCACCGTCAGATACCACTACGGTGGACAAGAAATTATGGTCACGCTTAGATGTTATTGTCCTTCAATGAATTTATGGCACAATTTTGAATGATCCTTTTCATACCATCTTAGAACCCAATTCTACGGTTAAACAAGTGTGGGAAAGATTGGAAAACATTTTTCAAGATAACAAAATGTCTAGGGTCGTTTATCTTGAACACCAATTTATAAATATTAAATTGGATGATTTTTCTAACATCTCAGCCTATTGTCAAGAATTAAAAGTACGTGCGGACCAATTGTCCAACGTTGGTTCGCCCGTGACAAATCAAAGGTTAGTCCTTAAGTTGATTGTAGAGTTGAATGAACAATATGATGGTGTGGCTACGTTCATTCAGCAAAACAATTTGTTACCTCCCATTTACGAGGTCTGTTCCAGGTTAATCCTCGAGAAAACGAGGAAGGCAAAGCAGGCATCATCGGGTACAACCACTGGTGGAACGACTCTCGTTTCTACCAACTCTTTTTTCACTGATTTGGAGCCCCAAAATTTTGGTTCGGGTGGCCAAAATAATCGTCAAAATAATGGTAAAAAACAGGGTTCAAATCGAAATAATAAAGAAAAAAATAATGGTGGCAATGGACGCGGACAGGGCGGGGGACAAACCGCCGGCGGCAGCAGCCAGCCCGGGTAGCGGCGGGCTAGCAGTGGAGGGCAGTTTCCAGGCTAACTATAATTATCTTTACTTGCTACTCCAACCTTTGTGTGAGATTTTAAGATAAATTAAAATAGGATTTAAATAAAATATACCGGCATTGCAAAGATTTTTTTATACTATTAATAAATTTTAACATGTGATAGCAGGTTAATTGTCATTTTTTACCAGTTTAAGCTTATCAAGAGTTCATATACAACCAATTAATAAGTTATCTAATTGTGTAAATATTTACAAATAATAATATGATCGGAGGATTGAACTTCCATTCCGTGTTTAGAGTTATTGTTCGGTGATGTTACAAAGTGAAGATGGTTGGTGGAAGGAAAAAATACGACATTGACGCAAATTAACTACTATAATTTATCAAAAGTTTAAGAACTTCATTGCATATATTATATTCAATATGACAATATGAAAATTTCGGATCGAATTCGGATCATAATTTTACCGATCTGAAATTTTCGGATATTCGAAATTTCGGATCGGATCGGATAATCCGAAATGAACAGCCCTATCGTCATGTTATCTTTGATGAGTCAACCTTCCCGTTTGCTACATCTCGAGCGGCATCCCCACCTTCATATGATTTTCTGGACGACGGAATTCATCAAATTTTGAGGTATCATTTAAACTCTCAAAAAAATAATTTAGGGCCATCACCGATCCCTACAACTCAACCCGTCACCCTACCACCTTCCGGCAATACGCTGGCCCAGATCAGTACAGGGCCCACTACTTCAGCCCAAAATATCGAAACCACCCTACACACTGTCTCAGCCCAAAATCCCAATACAACCCAACCATCCAACAACCCACCTTCTCAAAGGACCATGGAATCGTGCAATGCACGAGATTTTTTGACCTAACCACCTCGGTCCAACCCTCACCAATATAAAAAAAATTCCAAAGATGCCTTATTAGACCCGAATTGGAAAGCTGCCATGTTAGATAAATTTACTGCTCTTATTCAAAATAAGACGTGGGATTTGGTACCACGACCATCTAATGTGAACATAATTCGATCTATGTGGGTTTTTTATCATAAAAAGAATTTTGATGGTTCTTTTGCGAGATACAAAGTTCGTCTTGTTGGCGATGGCAGGTCTCAGCAGGTGGGCGTAGATTGCGGTGAAACATTTTAGTCCGGTGGTCAACTTGCAACTATCAGGACTGTTCTTAGTATGTCACTGTCCAAATCATGGTCCATTCATCAGTTGGATGTCAAGAGTGCATTTTTACATGGTCATTTGCATGAAACGGTATATATGCATCAGCCGTTGAGGTTTCGCGATCCTGCCAGTCTAGATCATGTGTGCATGTTGAGGAATTCCTTATATGGCCTGAAACAAGCTCCTCGGGCATGGTATAACAGGTTTGCAGGATTTGTTTCCAAAATTGGATTCTCTTATAGCAAGTCTGATCAGTCTCTCTTTATTTATAAGAAGGACACGGATATGACTTATATACTTCTATATGTTGATGACATTATTCTCACTACCTCCTTAACTTCACTTCGTCGGTCTATTATGTCCCTTCTTGCAATAGAATTTACAATGAAGGACTTAGGTCCGTTGAATTATTTTTTTGGCATTGTTGTCACTCACTATGCAGGTGGTTTGTTTCTCTGTAAAAAAAAGTATGCCGAGGAGATACTTGACAAAGCAGGATGTCTTCATGCAAACCTTCCCATACTCCGGTTGACACAAAAGCGAAGTTGAGCAACGCTTCAGGAACTCCATACACCCCACACATTATCGCAGCCTTGCAGGTGCATTACAGTAACTGACTTTTACGAGGCCTGACATTTCCTATGCGGTCCAGCAAGTTTGTTTACACATGCATGATCCGAATGATGAATATGTGGGGGCTCTCAATAGAATTCTGCGGTATATTAATGGTACTTTACATTTCAGACTTCATTTGTATAAGTCCTCCGTCTCGAGTCTTTCTGCTTATACTGATGCAGAATGAGGTGGCTGCCCAGACACACGTCGTTCCACTTCCGGTATTATGTGTTCTTAGGTGACAATCTCATCTCATGGTCCTCCAAACGTCAATTCACACTATCTCGGTCAAGTGCAGAGGCGGAATACCGATGGGTGGCAAATGTTGTTGCTGAATCATGTTGGCTCCGTAATCTGCTACTAGAGCTCCATTGTCCGATTGAAAAGGCGATAGTGGTCTATTGCGACAATGTGGGTGCGATGTATTTGTCTGGTAATCTTGTTCAGCATCAACGCACGAAACACATTGAAATGAATATCTTATTTGTCTGAGAAAAAGTTTCCCGTGGTCAAGTTCGTGTTCTCCACGTGCCGTTCAGTTATCAGATAGCTGACATCTTTACAAAAGGTTTCCACGCGTACTTTTTGATGATTTCAGGGACAGTCTCAGCATCCGAGAACCTCCAGCTAAGATCACCTCCCTCATTATTATAATTGATATTGTAATTATTCTAATTATTGTAATTGTAATTAGGATCTTGTAAATTAGGTAAAATAGAATAGTAGTCTTCTAGAATAGTCTTCTTCTAGAATAGTCTTCCTTTAGTCCATGTATATTTGGAAGAATAATAATCAAGGGATCCAATTCTTACCGTTTTGATGTTTTAGAAAACTAATAAATCATTTTTGTTCTTATTAGTGGAGTTAATTAGGTGTAACATTTAGGAGAGAAAAAGGATAATTTTAGCAATTACTAGGTCATTACATGTCTTTTTAAGAGGTTTAGAAAAAAATTAATAGACACATAATTTGGATTTGAAAAAATATATACTGCAAAGTAGTAATCCTTTTCGATGTTAGAATTCATGGCAAGCGTAGTCATTAACTTAACTATAATTGCGATGGGTGAGTATTAAGTCATAAAATCATCAAGTTGGCCTAGATTTAGTGCGCTCCAATTTATTTATATTGCCACTTTTTAATGTGATCAGCTACCAAGTGAAAAATTAATCCTAAGCCTACCATTTAAGAGTTAAGAGTTTTGATCCATTTAATACGTGCAATTAGTATTTCAATCAAATTAACTAGTATACCTTACTAACGGAAGATAGTTTTGACCCCCAAATTAAGTAAATATAATTGGAAATTATTACATTAACTATATATCGTATTCAATTAAGTAGACATTAATAAGTGACTTGTTAAATTGAGTTTATCTATATATTATGAGTTTTGAACCCTCTTTTTCTTCTTAGTAAAAAGAACCCCTCTTTTATTTATTCATACAACAGGAATTCAACTATTACTCAAGTGATAAGAAAAATAGAATAAAAATTTCATACCGTCAAATGGTAGTATAAATATATATATATTGTTGGAAATTGGCCTTTGGCGGGAGTTGCGACCGACCAACTTTAACGGCTTAAACACTAGTGTTACGTATGTTGGAGAATCCGGTTCTTCACACATGCATGATGTACTAAGTACGTAGATAACCGTAGGGCCAAGAATCGTCAAATTTCATTGAGAAATGAAAGAGATATTGGTTCACGAAGTGAGGTGTTTGAAGCATGGAAAGTGTGGTGGTGTGTTCAATTCTCCCTCATCGGTAGAGGAAGAAAGAATTGTTGTGTATATAAGACTCGAAATGTGTTTGGGGTTTGGGACCCCAAGGGGTATCCCATGTGTTTAAAGGAGGGAGGACCTAGATGTGCTTCGGTTCAAGGAAAGGCCACACGCCGCCGTCCGCTCCGGTCAGTGTGGTCATTATTATCTTTTGGGCCAGAAAACTTTGTCAAGTACAGTTTGACCCAGAAGTTTCAGATGTGCGCTTTGGACCAGAATTCTTTCAGATGTGCGATTTGGTCCCTGAAGTTTCAAGATGTACGCTTGGTCCTCAAGTTTTTCGTAAAATCGAATTTCGACGGTCGAGCAAGCGTTTCCAGACTCAATTCACCATTTATTTTGGCTGAATTACACCTCCACTAATGGCGAATCCGGTGGCAATGTTCTCCATTTATTTGGTGGGTTTACTACCTCCATAATGGTCATTATGTGGCCAATAATGGTACATTATGGAAGCGATCAACAAATTTCCTTCTTCCTCCTATATAAACACCCCTTACACCATTGTTGAGGGACACTTCATATACACGAAATATACACAAAGCAGAAAGCAAGCAGTTTCTTCCTAATCTTCCAAGCATCATTTCGTTATTCAATATTCTTCACGGTAGCTTTTGAGTTTCCTTTGCTCAATTGTTCCATTGCTGTTTTATCTTGGGAGACGAATTGTCCGGAACGTATAAAGGATACATACGGGGCAATATTGTCTTAAGGACAGAGTGCCACACTCGACTCAGCAAAAACAACTTTCTGGTCTTCTTGTTCAACAAAAATTGTAATTTCGGTTTTATTGTTATATTGCAATTTCCAGTTTTCTAGTTCAATTGTAATTTCAATTCTTACATAAGCAGTTACTTGTAATTTCCGTTTCTTGCAATCCTTGTAACACCAACAACTTAAGACAATATCCCTGCTTACGGTAACTGCAATAACATGGCTGGAAATATGACCGATGTTGCTGCTACTGCTGCTGCCTCTCGAGGCAACGTTCTTTGCCTTTCCCATCGCCGCTCTTGGCCAAGGCGATAACCCTCCGCCTTCACCGCTGCCTGCGGCTCTGTTCAAAGGCGTGCACCGCGCCTTCCCGACCGTTGGAGCTCCTCTTCTTCACACCACCATGATCGCCCTGAAAAGTTCATGGGATCGAATTTAAAAGATGGCGACAAAGATCTTTGTTCTACTTAACGATTATGGGCATGGCCGGTTCCTTACGGAAGATCCTCCACAAGCTGGAGATGAAATGGACTCTTCGCTCTTTGAAAGCGGGTGAAGGGGGCCTTGGTATCCATGTCGTTAACGGCATGAAGATGGTTCGTGATGCGTGGAATCATAGCGATTTCATGTGCAAGAACTATATACTGAACTGCTTGGCAAACCTTCTCTACACGGTATATTCTACCGTTGGCACCGCCAAAGAGCTGTGGGAAAAACTGCAAAAGAAGTACAACGCACAAGATGCGGGTATTAAGAAGTTCATCGTTGGAAAATTTCTAAAATTCCAAATGGTGGACAACAAAACAGTGATGTCCCAAGTCCAGGAATTCCAAATGATTTTACATCACCTGGATTTGGAAGGACTAAAGCCAAACGAGCAGTTTTTGGTTGCATCGCTGATTGAAAAGTTACCTCCTTCGTGGAATGAGTTTATGAGTTACTTGAAACTCAAGACAAAGGAGATGACCTTTGAAGAGCTTGTTATCAAACTGCAAATTCAGGAAGATAATAAGAAGACCTCTCCAAAGGGTAGACAACATTCTGAGGCAAAGGCGAATCTGGCTGAGGCCAAAGGGAAAACAAGCAACAAGCGGAAGTTCCACAAAGACGGCAAAGCCCCCGCGAGAGGCGTTGAGGTAATCGCCATCACCGTGGGAAACCTGGTCATAGGATCAAGGAATGCCGCAAGCTCAAGACTGAGCAACAATAAAGCCAAGTCGAAAGGCAAGGCTCAAGCTAACGTCGTCGAGGACACGCTCCTGGATGACATGATTGAGGATCTCTCGGCCGTGGTGCTAGAAGCCAACTTGGTGGAGAATCCAATGCAGTGGTGGGTGGACCACAGTGCAACAAGACACATCTGTTCCAACAAAGATGCCTTCTCCACGTACACTCCGGTCTCCGACAAGAAGTCGTTCATGGGCAACAACGCTTCTTCTGACGTGCTAGGGGTTGGAAAGGTAGTCCTGAAGATGACTTAGGCAAGGAACTCACTCTGAAGGAAGTGATGCACGTCCCAGAGATTAGAAGAAATCTAGTTTACGGACCTTTATTGGTTAATCTGGTTTTAGGCTAGTGTTTGAATCAAATAAATTTGTACTCACTAAAAATGGCACATTTGTGGGGAGGGCTTCGTCTGTGAAGGCCTCTTCAAAGTGAATGCCATGTCAGTATTGCGTCAAGGAAATAAAGTTGAACCTTCTTCTTATTTGCTTGAGTCTTCTAATTTATGGCATCATAGATTAGGACACGTGAACTACAAGTCTATTCAAAGGTGGTAAAGATGGAGTTGTTGCCGTCTATCGACGTAAACCCTCAACATAAGTGTGAGGTGTGCGTAGAGGCAAAACTTACTAAGCTTCCTTTTCGATCCGTCGAAAGGAATACCGCTCCTCTAGAACTTATTCACACGGATATATGTGATTTGAAGTTTGCACAAACTAGAGGGGAACAAGTACTTTGTGACATTTATAGATGATAGCACAAGGTATTGTTACCTTTACTTGTTGAAAAATAAGGATGAAGCCTTTGAAGCGTTAGGCGTTACAAAGCGTAAGTTGAGAATCAACTTAGCCTACGAATTAAATCCATTCGTAGCGATAGAGGAGAATATGTAGCGCCTTTGAGGAATACGTGCCCCGAAGGCATTATTCATCAAACGACGGCTCCATACTCACCTCAATCAAGCGGTGTGGCGGAACGTAAGAACCGCACATTAAAGGAAATGATGAATGCCTTGCTTATCAATTCGGTCTTCCCAAAACATGTGGGGAGAAGCCGTCCTTACCGCTAATATGATTCTTAACAGAGTCCCACATAAGGGTAAGGACAAAACTCCATATGAATCATGGAAAGGAAAGAAACCCACCTACAAATACTTTAAGGTGTGGGGTTGTCGCAAAGGTTGAAGTACCCAAGCCAAAGCGAGGTCAAGATTGGGCCTAAGGCTGTAGATTGCATATTCATTGGATATGCAAATAACGATAGTGCTTATCGACTTCTTAGTGCATAAGTCGATATTCCAGATATCCACCAGGGTACAATAATGGAATCAAGGAATGCTCTATTCTTTGAAAGTACCTTTCCTAGAAAGGAGAAAGACATAACCTCTCTCAAACGGTTATGCACAAAGCTCTCAAGAACCGAGTCCTTGATCGCCTGGATCTGAATGGTTCAGATCTAGCGAATCTCGAGGTGGTGAACATCCGGAATCTAGTGTTCAGATCTCGTAACTTGGAGACTCGAGAGATAGATCTAAGGCGAAGTAAAGGGCCGGGAAGGATAAATCCTTTGGTCCTGACTTTGTAGCTTATATGGTTAATGATGAACCAAGGACAATTGCTAAGGCGTTGTCAACTCCAGAAGCACCGCTCTGGAAAGAAGCTATTGAGAGTGAAATAAGCTCCATTCTGCACAACCATACTTGGGAGTTGGTTGATCTTCCTCAGGGAAATAAACCGTTGGGGTGTAAGTGGATACTCAAACGAAATACAAAGGCGGATGGGTCTATAGACAAGTACAAGGCCAGGTTGGTAGTCAAGGGCTATCGGCCAGACGTAAGGCTTTGACTACTTTGATACCTACTCCCGGTATCCCGAATGACATCCATACGGTATTTATTGCGATCGCGACTTTGCGTGACCTTGAGATACACCGGATGGATGTTAAGACAACCTTCCTAAACGGCGATTTGGAAGAAGAAATCTATATGGACCAACCCGAGAAGTACGTGGTTCAAGGGCAAGAGAAGAAAGTCCGTCGACTTATCAAATCTGCATGCGGTGAAACAAGCCCCGAAGCAATGGCACGAAAAATTTGATAGTACTCTACTATCGAAGGGGTTCGCCATTAATGAGTGTGATAAATGTGTTTACACGAAGGTAACTCTGACTCCGTTGTTATGATATGCCTGTATGTAGACGACATGTTAATCACAGGAAGCAGTCCTAGGGTAATCCTAGAGACTAAGAACATGTTGAAACAATGCTTCGACATGAAGGATATGGGTATCGCAGATGTCATCTTAGGGATTAAGATCTCTAAGACGTCTGACGGGCTGGTCTTATCTCAGTCTCACTACATCGAGGATGTTTTGAGAAAGTTTGAGATGTTAGACAGTTCACCGATAAAGTCACCAATGGATACAAATCAAAAGCTTGATAAAAATCTTGGTGCACCTGTATACCAGGAGCGATATGCGCAGGTGATCGGTAGTTTGATGTATATAACAAACTGCACCCGACCTGATATTGCTTACGCAGTCAATAAGTTGGCTAGGTTCACCCGTAATCCGAAAGTGATAACCATGGAAGGCGTTGAATCGGGTATTACAATACCGAAATACACGTTAAATTACGGGTTACACTATTCGAGATATCCGGTGTACTAGAGAGTGCAGTGATGCAAACTGGATATCGATATAGAGAACACCAAGTCCACCGGTGGGTATGTATTTACAATTGGTGGTGAAATTTGTGTCTTGGAAATCCTCTAAGCAAACTTGCATCGCCCGATCCACAATGGAATCGGAGTTTATCGCTTTAGACAAAGCGGAGAAGAAGGTGAGTGGCTTCATGACTTCTTAGAGGATGTTCCGTGTTGGAACAAACCCGTACCTTCGGTAATGATCCATCGCGACGGTCGATCGGCTCTAGGAAGAACGCGGAATGCTATGTACAACGGCAAGTCTCGTCATATTCGACGGAGGCATAAGGCAGATTAGGCAACCGATCACCACGGGTATAATATCCATTGATTACATCAAGTCTAAGGATAATATAGCGGACCGCTTTGACAAATGGCTTACCCAAAGATCGGATGGCTTGCTGTTTAGGGAATGGGCTTAAAACCCAAAATATAAGAACTAATACAAGTAACCCAACCTTACGAACCTGAGATCCCGGTAATTTGGTTCAATGGGAAAGCGAAGTTGTAAAGGTTGATTGATCGCTCGGTGGAAATATGAGCACTTCGGATATTGATTTACGAAAGAAACTCCAAATCAAAGCCGTTCCGCGATAGGCTTTAAGTGCTATCTGCGGTGTGGGTAAAGGTTAAGTCTTCAAAACCTGTAATGCTCCTCAACAGTTGAGGTTAGGTTTTGGGAAATTTTTAATGGTTCCTAACACTTGTGAAGTGGGGTATAGCAGATACCTTGTAGGAGACCACCTATTTAAGTGCGAGGGACGGGCCGCCTCAAGATGAACGCACTTAAGAATCCAAGACGTTGTCCATGGCCAAAGCGGACAAAACATTACGAAGAAGAGAGTAAGGAATTTGTTGTGTTGGTACCATTGACTTGGCTTACACTAAACACCGACGGTTCAAGACATCACGTTCACCGCCGCGATAAGTAAGTCCGATGGTATTCAACTATGGAAGGTTCAAAGTCGATGCTACCTCTCCTTATGCAACATCGGTCCATTGAAATATTGCTTTGAAATGAAAAAGACACCATGTGAGTGCGCCAAAATCTCTTTCAAGAGGGATTGTTGGAAATTGGCCTTTGGCGGGAGTTGCGACCGACCAACTTTAACGGCTTAAACACTAGTGTTACGTATGTTGGAGAATCCGGTTCTTCACACATGCATGATGTACTAAATGCGTAGATAACCGTAGGGCCAAGAATCGTCAAATTTCATTGAGAAATGAAAGAGATATTGGTTCACGAAGTGAGGTGTTTGAAGCATGGAAAGTGTGGTGGTGTGTTCAATTCTCCCTCATCGGTAGAGGAAGAAAGAATTGTTGTGTATATAAGACTCGAAATGTGGTTGGGGTGTGGGTCCCCAAGGGGTATCCCAGGGGTCTAGAGGAGGGGGGACGTAGATGTGCTTGGGTTCGAGAAAGACCACACGCCTTGCGCCGCCCGTCCGGTCCTGCTCCGGCCGTGGGTCATTATTATCTTTTGGGCCGTAAAACTTTGTCGGTACGCAGTTTGACCCCGAAGTTTCAGATGTGCGCTTTGGACCAGAATTCTTTCGGATGTGCGATTTGGTCCCTGAAGTTTCAAGATGTACGCTTTGGTCCTGAAGTTTTTCGTAAAATCGAATTTCGACGGTCGAATGTAAACGTTTCCAGACTCAATTCACCATTTATTTTGGTGAATTACACCTCCACTAATGGCCAATCCGTTGGCAATTTTCTCCATTTATTTGGTGGCTTTACTACCTCCATAATGGTCATTATTTGGCCAATAATGGTCATTATGGAAGCGATCAAACAACCCCTCTTCCTCCTATATAAACACCCTTACACCATTATTGAGGACACTTCATATACACGAAATATACACAAAGCGTAAAGCAGCGCTTCCTTCCTAATCTTCCAAGCATCATTTCGTTATTCAATATTCTTCACGGTAGCTTTTGAGTTTCCTTTGCTCAATTGTTCCATTGCTGTTTTATCTTGGGAGACGAATTGTCCGGAACGTATAAAGGATACATACGGGGCAATATTGTCTTAAGGACAGAGTGCCACACTCGACTCAGCAAAAACAACTTTCCGGTCTTCTTGTTCAACAAAAATTGTAATTTCGATTTTATTGTTATATTGCAATTTCTAGTTTTTTAGTTCAATTATAATTTCAATTCTTACATAAGCAGTTACTTGTAATTTCCGTTTCTTGCAATCCTTGTAACACCAACATATATATATATAAAAAAAAAAAAGAGTTACTACTAAAATGGAGAACGTGCGTATAAAATAGAAACGACATGGCCTTGCGTTGAGAAATGAAAATTAGCTGAGGGAAGAATGGAAGTTTCATCTGATTCCAGTAGAATAGACAAAGAGTATCGGCCCCTTCCTCCTCTCTATTTCATTTTGACGTTAATTTGGTTCATATCCGTCTGTTCCTGGACCTTCAACACTTGCAAAAAACGCCATTTTCAGGTCAATTTCCACTGTTCCTGTTAATTTGAGGAAAGTCAATAATTAGTTTCAGATAGTTGTGGTAGCTGAAAATACATCTCCTAAGCAATGTTTTAGCTTAATTTTCCGTTGTATTATTATGAATTTTTGGTGTTACAATTACATGAATAAGCTCCTCGCAACGATTTGTTGCCTATATGGTTTATCGAGGTTTTATTTAACGTCGTTAATTAATTTCTCTGAGTTATGCGTTTTTTTTTTGGTGTAAATAATTTAGCAGTTATACTGATTCTGTATCGTATTCCCTATTTATTATCCTTTTTACTGTTGAACTATCGAAGTAATTTTTTTTTATAATTTTGTCATTAATGTGCACTAGAACAGACGAACAGACTGCAATGGACGCTGGCTTCTGTTCCACTGATCAAAACTCTGCAACTTACCCTATCTTTCCTCTTCTGGTAAGGCCTTTTGCCTTTTTCTCTTGTATTCGGTAACTGATAAAGTTGTTGACATGTGACAGGCGATTACGAGTTCGAGCAACAGTCTCTTGCAGAAATGCAAGGTAAGACTCCGTCGTGGTCCGGCTTTTCCCGAACCTCGCGCATAGCTTAGTGCACGGACTGCGTATAAAGTAAAGCTTTCCTCTAATTTGACTGTTTGATGCAAAATTATGAAACAACTAGGTAATTCACCCATGAATGACCTCATTAAACTTATGAATGATTTTTCCCTTTGTATCGAAATATTAAAAATAATGATAATGTTGATCCTTATTAAAACTAAAAATATTAAGAAAGTTTTGACAAAAATTAGAAGATTTTATATTGTCATCCAATTGTAACATCTACTCCTTAATATAATTGGCTTCTCAATACTGAATGATCTTTCATGAATTAATCAAGCATCGATTTCTCTGGCTAATGAAGAAACACAAAAAGAAAAAAAGAAGGCAAAGAAGAGAATAACATAGAATACTGAGGCGATCAAACCGGGTCTCCGTAGTTTAGCATGTAAAAAATAGCAGAATCAATCCTTCTGCTAAAGCAGTAGTACTGCACCAAAGAGCAACAACTAAAAGATTCAAATTGAAGTCATCTTTGAGAAATTACATTCAGAATCTCATCAGCTTCTTCCCACTAACGCTTTTCACACTGAGAAACTATACATTTAGATACTTGAGATATGGGAGGAATGGATCCTCTTCTTATCAAGTCTTACAACAAACTGCTAACTTCCTCTGATGGATTTTCATTGCACAGGAATGAAGGTACTATAGCATTTGTCACTGATGAAAATAGTTTCCTCAAGTACAATGTTTTACATCCAAATATCAACTTTAGCTTAACTTTCCTTGAAGAATGCCCTTAGCATAAAGCCATAAGTATTGTCTTGTAGCTTAATCCTTTTTTCAGAAGCTTCCCTGAAAAACAAATCAGTTGCATATGCTTTTCCCATATTAGAGAACTTTTGAATCACAAAACCATAGTCGGGCATCATAGCCCTCTGGAGATGTCTTTTTTCCACCATGAAACTCATCACTGATTCAATCACTTGTGCATTCTGATTTCATCAAGAATTGAACTAAAGGTACTAAAGGTGGGCAGCAATACATTTCCAATACATATCATTTAAATAACCAAATGCAGCTTCAAAATCCCCTCTCAGAGTAACAGACTATGAGTAGGTAATACATAACGGGACTGCATACGCCCTTGTCTAAAATATGAACAATTTACTCAAATTTCCCATCTTCACAAAGCATCTGATAGATTAAAGATCACGTAACCACATTCTCCTGAACCCCATTACGAATAATAGAACCATAATAACGCCAAGTGAGTCTTAATCTTCCATCTTGTATTAATGACTAAATAATTAATGTCATAAAAAAAAATCAATCCTTATATTAGTTAAATATTTCTTCGTGATTTTACCATGATCTACTACAATGATTATAATTGAAAAGTGAAAAAGTTATTACGCATTAAGTTTCCATCGATATCTAAAGTGAAAGCCAACGGTTTAAATATAATAATACCTCTAGCTTCATCTAACTGAAGCGACTCCTCCGATCCATAGTAATATAAATTGATAAATGGGAAAAATGATAGACAAAATCAAAAAAGGGGAAAAATTATACATTTCTTACCCAAAGAGAGGTGCCAAGTCACTTAGACTATGCCCTGGCTTTATATTACGATAAAACCTATAGTATTATTAGTAAATCAGAGTGTCAAACTAAGCTTTAACTTTATCTCTCCGAAAGAGGAATTTATCAGTTTGCATAGTATTATAGTATGTGATAGATTGATCGACGACGGAAAGAAGAACGAAACTTTACGAAAAGCAAAACTATCTCCCCTCCATGTAGTTATTGAAAGTGACTTTGTATCCAAAACCATTTGCATATCACCATAATCTAACAACAGCTCATCTTTGCAATAGTCTCACTAATAGATTGCATCTTCCTACTAAATTGTTGAATGAATTTTAACTACCAAATTCCCAAAAGTAAAAGTTTTAAGACAGTACCTTGGAAATTCAGCGATATAACTGTATGTAAGCTGCTTCTTAACTGTACTAATTAGGTGAAGAGTTGAATATTTATATTTGACGAATGAATCCATTCAAATCCAGTCACATTCAAGGCAGATGTTTTTTTCCCATCTCAAAAAAAATCATGGAAAAAATAATTGATAGAACTCATGATAAAGGAATATGTTCCTTGATTTTGTTCATCAATAATGTACAGTATATATAGTAGTACAAGAATATCTAAACTAGTTAACTAATCAACCTAATTACAATAGAAAATATAATTCTACCTAAAATAGGAGACCTAATTACAATAGGAATACAATTCTACATAAAATAAGAGATATACAATTAATGTAAGAATATTTGGTGAATATTCTATTACACCCGACAGTCGAAGCGGAAGGCTCACGAACACTGAGACTGGCTCAAAAATCATCAAACAGTATGCGCAGAAGTCATTTGGTGAAGATGTCAGCAATTTGATATTTAGAAGGAACGTGAAGGACACAAACTTGACCACGAGCCACTTTTTTGCGAACAAAATCAATGTCTATCTCAATGTGTTTGGTGCGCTGATGTTGCACGGGATTGTCGGAAAGATATATCGCACTAATATTGTCGCAATAGACCAGTGTTGCCTTTTGAATCGGACAGTGAAGCTCAAGTAGAAGGTTACGGATCCAACAAGACTCAGAGACGACGTTGGCTACACCTCTGTGCTCTGCTTCGACACTGGATCGGGATAGTGTAGGTTGCCTTTTGGAAGGCCAAGACAATAGGTTATCTCCGAGGAAAACACAGTAATTATATGTGGAGCGTCGGGTGTCAAGACATCCACCCGTTAGCATCAGAATAAGCAGTGAGACCAGTGAGTGCGGACCTGTATAGATGTAAACCGAAGTGAAGTGTACCCTGGACGTATCGTAAAATTCGGTTGAGGGCATGCATGTGTGCTTCCGTCGGATTGTGCATGTGCAAACAGATTTGTTGCACGACATGGTCTCGTGAATGTGAGGTACTGCAGGACCCCAACCAGGCTACGATAGTGAGTCGGGTCTAAATATGGAGGCCGAAATCAGCGCTGAGCTTGGAATTGGTGTCCACTGGCGTGTGGGATGCCTTGCAAGACGTCATGCCTGCACGGTCAATGATCTCTTCGGCATATTTCTTCTGACATAGAAATAGGCCTCCAGAATGGCGAGTGATAGAGATACCCAAGAAATAACTCAGGGGGCCCAGATCCTTCATAGCAAACTCAGATGAAAGGAGAGATATAATGGATCGGCGAAGGGCATCAGATGAAATGGTGAGGATGATGTCATCAACATATAATAAGAGGTAAGCCATGTTTGGACCCTTGTTGTAGATGAACAGGGAATGATCGGATTTGCTGTGTGAAAAATCGATAGAGGAGACATAATCGGCGAACTGCTGGTATCATGCTTGAGGAGCATGTTTCAGTTCATAGGGAGATTTCCGCAATAGACACATATAATCCGGATGAATAGGATCCCTGAATCCCATAGGCTGATGCATATATACCGTTTCATGAAGATCCCCATGTAAGAAAGCATTCTTGACATCAAGTTGATGAATGAGCAAAGACTTGGATAGGGCAATGCTGAGGACGGTCCGGATGGTTGCGGTCTTTACGACCGGGCTGAACGTTTCATCACAATCCACTCCCACCTATTGAGACCTGCCATCACTTACAAGACGAGCCTTGTACCTCTCAAAAGAACCATCAAATTTCTTTTTATCTAAAAATTCACATAGAACGAATAATGTTAGCATCAGGTGGACGGGGTACTAGGTCTCACGTCTTATTATCAATAAGAGCATTATATTCATCAATCATTGCGGCTTCCAATTTGGGTCGGACAAGGCACCTTTCGGATTACGAAGGACAGGGTAAATGACAACTGAAACGGATAGGTTAAACAACCGTTTAGGTTTGGAAATTCCGTGTATGGCACGAGTTTCCATTGTCCGAGAGTGTGCCTCGGGACGCGGGATGGGAGGTGCGGAACTGCCGGGGAGAGGAGGAAGGGAAGGGGTGGCGGGATCGGCTGGCCGAGGCTCAGTTTGCCAAGAGGTTTCTGCGGTATCACCCTGAGACGGGTTGTTCCGAGCCACCGTCGGCGGAATCGGGTGGGCAGCGTGTCCCGGACTGACCGTGGTGTGTTCGGGTGCCGGGGACTGGGTCGGATTATGTAAATGATGAATTAGAAGGTGGTTCAGGCCATCATTTAGGAAGTCGTAAGAATGCCGAGGTGGCGAGTTTAGTGAGGCAAAAGGGAATTGAGACTCATCAAGTAGTACATGGCGTGAAATAACTATTTTACGGCTTGATAAGTCATAGCAAGAAAAACCACGATGATTGGTGGGTATTTTTGTGTAGGTTAGGCTACTGATACCATAAATGAATATGTTCCTTGATAATGTACAATATATATATATATATATAGTAGTACAAGAATATCTAAACTAGGTAACTAATCAACCTAATTACAATAAGAAATATAATTCTACCTAAAATAGGAGACCTAATTACAATAGGAATACAATTCTACCTAAAATAAGAGATATACAATTAATGTAAAAATATTTTATGAATATTCTATTACATGAAACCAATGAACTCATGAACCTGGACAATTGCAATATGCAAACACCTCGAAGTCAGATAGAAGGCAACTGTCGTTACTGCAGGATTAGTCATGAATCTCACTGCCATAGAAAGGGAAACCGTTGTTTTATCACAGGCAATGATTCTAGGCTGCAATGCCACGAACATACCTGTCATTTTATGAATAAATTCAGTTCCAACTTTTGAATGTTAGCCATGATAAACATACCAAGACTAAACATTACCATTCCAAGACCAACATCGGATAGCATATCAATTTATTTGGCTATAGTTGCAGGCATCTCATTGTTCCACCTGAAACCATTGAGTCTTAGTTTTGGAATTAATAGGCTAGAATAGAGAAGGGAAAAAGTGAAAGAGTAAATCAGAGAGCTCACATTCAGATAAAAATCTGAACACTAAAAAGCACAGAGGAAAAGGAGTAGCACAAATGCATTACAATAACAATACAAACGTTTCAAGAATCCATTTTCATCTTCTGAATTTTCAGATCAGTTAAAGACACTTTTGTATCCCTCAGAAATGACGTCGACGCCCAGTCCCTATCCATCTTCAGAATCTTCTCTCTATTCCCTGCATACTCATATGATGACTGTAGAATGCATCTGCCATTTTCAGACGGTAATCTAGGACTCTGAAATTATACAAAAAGATAAATTTGAATTTCAAATTATTGGAGGGATAGTGAATCCGCATTTGGGATATGTTCGTGTTCGTCAAAACTCTGGGAATCTGAGGTAGCTAATTACTGTATCAAAATATAAATGCAATATAATTGGGGTAAACAACAAAGTAGTACAGTTAATAAAGTAAGCACGAAAAATTTACCTGGACAATTATTTGGAGGAGATTGTTGTGTGTGATCTATTTTAGTTGTATCCATCGGAGGAATCCTGTATGGTAAGAGATGAAAATTGTGTGATCTGTATATTGTTGTGGTGATATAAATATATCCGTGGAAACAGGGAAGGAATAAATATATCATCACCAATTTGTAAACAGATTCTAATAGCTAGACCATTTTCTAATTGGATTATAAATATGTGTACCTTTTGATTTGATGTGGGACTAAAAAGCAATCAATTTATAGTTGAACATATCCAGGCAACTGTTTCATTGTGCTGAATCAAACTAAGGAAGCCGAGGAAGAGGCTGGGAAAATGTCTGAGTGGCAAACAAAAGGGAGAAAGAAGTGTTTCATTGGAAAAATAAATATTTGGCAAAAAAAAATGATTGATAAACAAATACATGGAACTTGTGAAAACCAACCTAAGCTCTGAATGCCTAAGCAGACGATTGCAATGGGTGTGGAGTGTATAAAACAAATATTTAGAGGAAGGAAAATGTAAAATTCAGTCCTAATTAGTAGGAAATTTTGTAAGTGTACAAAAAGGTGACAATTTATATATATTTGAATCATAGCTGTAGACGGGAAAAAGTAAAATAAATATTAAGATTCAGAAAAAGGAAAATTCAGTCCTTGCAAAACAAATGGATCGTCTTTACAAAAGTGTTTAACGATAACTGTTTGTAGGCGAGGATGTTTGAACATCTCGTATTACTGGACGGTAAAGATATATAAATATATCCTTGAAAACCGAAATGGATTGAATGTATATCCATGAAAAATTTGTGACAATACATGTAGCATTCTATAAAAAAGAAGTGTGGCATTCAAGAAGAAATATATTGTTGCAATAAAAAGTGTATAAACAGAATATACACGGAATTTGCGAAAACCAACAAAAACTCCAAATGTCTAAGTGGACGGTGGCAATGACCGAAACAAAACTAAGGAAGTCGAAGAAGAGAATGTAAAAATGTCTGACTGATAATCAAAATTAAGCAAGACGTGGGTATTGTTAAAGTAAATATTTGGGTTGAAAATCGTTAGGTGTAGCAATACATGTAGCATTCTATCAAAAAGAAGTGTGCATTCAAAAAGAAAAATTTGGCTACAATAAAAATTGTATAAACAGAATACACACGGAATTTGCGAAAACCAACAAAAACTCTTAATGTCTAAGTGGACGGTGGCAATGGCCGAACCGAACTAAGGAAGTTGAAGAAGAGAATGTAAAAGTGTCTGACTGATAATCAAAATTAAGCAAGAAGTGGATATTGCTAAGGTAAATAGTTGGGCTTAAAATCGTTTATAAATAAACCCATGAAATTTGTGAAAACCAACCTAAACAGATTCACGAGAAAGGTGCGACAATACACGTAGGATTCTATCAAAAACAATCTATTGTCCTGTACTATTTCAAGTTAATCAAAGTTAAGCAAGATGTGGGTATTGCTAAAGTGAATATTTGGGCTTAAAATCGTTTATAAATAAACCCATGGAATTTGTGAAAACCAACCTAAACAGATTCATGAAAAAGGTGCGACAATACACGTAGCATTCTCAAACACAATATATTGTCCTGTACTATTTCAAGTTGGGTTTTTTCCGGATCATATGGGAGACGAAGCGTAACTAAACAGAAGAAGCAGGAGGAAAGCGAGACGGTAGAGATTGATGGTTCGAAGTAAGTATTTGTGGTTTCGAAGGGCAAAACAGCATACCTGGCCGTGCTGAAGCAATTTTCTGCGCCTTGAAGGGGGATTTCAAAGTAAGTAGGGAATTTGGAAGCCCTAAAGAGGGTTAATTTTTCCTGGAGAATGGTGTTGGCAAGAATAGGAAGAAGAATAAGGAGATTGATGGTGAAGTAAGGGAGATTTGTTAAAGTTTTTTTTGCCCCTTGTCGCAGCGTTTCGGTGTACTGGCCGAAGCGGTGTTTTTTATTAGCATATTTGGGTGTTTTTTATTGTGATTAAAGTGAATTATTTCTCAAAAATTTGTAAAAACAGATAAATACAATCCCTGTGTTTCTATTGCGCCACGTC
This sequence comes from Anisodus acutangulus, assembly GCA_029783415.1. Lineage (NCBI taxonomy): Eukaryota > Viridiplantae > Streptophyta > Magnoliopsida > Solanales > Solanaceae > Anisodus > Anisodus acutangulus. Next base: position 2,447,184 of record CM056497.1, read on the forward strand.
AGCGGACTTAAGTCCTGTAATTATATTGATATATAGATTTGTCAATCCAATGTTCACTATAAGAAAATGCAATTGATTACCTAATCACGGCCTGCTTCTAAGATATCTTGAGCTCGGTATGGTAAATTTATCCTAAGGATTTTAGATGTAAGCCAATAGTTGATATGTGCTCTATTTCATGAAGAAAAATAACTACAGTGTATATGCTCACTCTGAAGTTAAACTTGCTCATAGGATGTTCTTTTTATTCTTATTGTTCTTCTACTTGATGTTGCCTTGCAGGTATTCATGCTTTTATAATCATGTATGCTCTCTGTGGATATCATTTGGTGTTTATGTTACTGGAATTCTGTTCCAAACAGTAACTTTTGTTTCATTCTTGCTCATTTCTAATGGATACTGCATCACATGTGAGCGTCTTTCAATACAAGAGCGCCGTATCACAGCTGCTCTCGGATGTATTTTCTACTTGACTCATGTCGGCTACAGAGCTTCTGTACCTTATTTCTCTGTGAGTACACTAGGGTTTTCTGACTTTGAAGTTTGAAGAGTGAAGCATTGCCTACTGCATTATCGTTATATTTCTTTTTCACACTATGAATTAGTTGTGTAGCATTGCCTACTTCTTTATTGTTTTCACACATGATAATAATTTTCTGTTACGTATGTAATACAGGTACTCCTCACACTTAGCTATTTCATTTCATTTTATGTAATATTCAAGCACATATCACAGAATTTAATAGTTCTGCAAGAACAGTTGACCTTTATAGCGGATGAGGAAATCCCTGCAATGCATGAAGCAATCTACACAAAGTATACGATGCTCAAGTATGCAATATTCACTAAGTTTCATATGGTATCCTATACTTCTGGACTCAAGTGTATCATGAATTTTTGAGTTTTAACTCTTTATCTATGCGATTGTCCAGAAAATTTCAAAATGCAATGCTTATGATGGCTGTGGCAGAACTGGCGGTATGGACACCCACCTTTATTTGTTCTTAGTAGTCAGTTTTACTGTAAAACCTTGTGATAATCATGTATTTTAATTTCAGATTCTTATAAACATCGACAATTCAATAGATAACTACTGGCTCCGATTGTTAGTTCGAGAATGGGCACAGTTTTGTATACTCTCTTACATTGGGTAAGTGAAAATTTCAGCCAGTTTTTGGGTTACTTTAGTAGGATGGATTCTTTATGACTTGTAATCTGAGAATATCATTAACTTTTGTTTACCTCAGGTGGATCTTCAGGTCAAACGACTTGGTTCCACGCTTCTCTGTTATGCCTGTAATAAAGTCTATCGGAGAGAGAATGGTACCTCCTATTTATAGCATTGTAAGTCTCCTTCGATACCATAATTCTAATTGCCTTACTTATAGTTGACTGATCATGATGAATATTGTCTATCTTTTGTCTATGGTTTGATATTAGAAAAGAAAATGGAAGTGGAATGAGATTGCCGTCATCTCCTTGTTTGATGGAGATATTAAATATTAACAAGAGCAAGGGGGGTAAAAGAGAAACTTGATCAGTACATAATGATTTCTAAATAGTCAAATATGATAAAGAAGAAACTTTTCAACAATGTCCTTTCTCTTCCCCAATTCCTCGCGCCTTCTCCCCACATATTTGGAAGACCTTAGCCAGATCTTTATTCCAGACCTTACCCCTGCCAACTACTGCCAGCAACGAATTACTAAAGGGCAGCCCGGTGCACTAAGCTCCCGTTATGCACGGGATCCGGGGAAGGGCCGGACCACAAGGGTCTGTTGTACACAGCCTTACCTTGCATTTCTGCCAGAGTTTGTTTCCACGGCTTGAACCCATGACCTCCTGGTCACATGGCAACAACTTTACCAATTACTCCAAGGCTCCTCTCCCAGCAACGAATTACTACATATAGAATAACATGTGTTGCCTTAGTCCCCCTTTCCATTTTTCAATATAAATTCTTATTTGTAATTCAGTGCAGCCTCTTCTGAACAATTAACATTTTGTAGTTTCCACGGTTGCTTGTTTTTTACTATTTGACTTTAATTAGTAACTCACATCTAAAGAAACTTTAAGGTAGGCCTATGGTTCGTATTGGATTGTTGGATTCAGGAGTATGTCTCATAGTATCTACTTATATATATATATATATTGATTCCCCAAACCTCTGATCCTACAGTTGTGATACTGCAGGAAATGGATGCAGCTACTTTTAAAGACTTTAGTAGTCATGGATGGCATATAGGGGTGGTAAGTATTCATTCATGAGCTGGCTAGAGTTGTTCTCGAGTTTTCCCTAGCTCAGATCAGTCTTCATAACTTCTTTTTGTATTATTGTTATTAACTAACTGCCAATTAGAACTTGATAGAGTTTTTGTAATTTCAACAAGCCAATTTGTTTCCTTCACATATGTTTCTTGGCAGAACCATTTATAATCTTGATGTAGTCACGATTATTTTTGTTTAACGGATGATATTTGATATCTGAACTGAAATAGGATTCTGATCTTGCAGCCAACTTCGCCCAAGAAAGGAAGCTTAAAGAACTCAGTTTTAGTGGTAGTTCAACACCCCCATGTGTGTAGATTGACGACACCACCTGACACTCATTCTCAGAGTGTCGCTTAGCTATTAATGTATATTATTCATTTGTTGCCAATAGTAACAGAAGCAAGTTGCAGGACATGCAGCATATGAACATCCATCTATTACAGGAAAGGAGGATTACAACCAGTATTTTCTGTAAATCTTTGTACAAGTTTCTTCTGAGGAAACCTCAGAGGTGTTCGGCTGTAAATTGTACAGTGTTCCCTGGATATTGTCTGCTTCAGGTTTTCATTTTTCGGTGGTAGAGAGCTTTGCTTTGTTGCAAACACACCGTCCCTCTAGTTTGCAGCTTTTAGTTCCTTATTTTGTTACTCCTATTATAGTTTCTATGAGAAAAACGGAAAATTGACTGATTCAAATACTGAATATTCCTCGAGTGTCTGGACCATGAAGTGTTGGGATGTCCCAATAATTAGAAAATCAAGCAAGATTTTGCAGTGGACCTTGCAAACCTCTAATGGAAGAGCATGTGTTGTTTTCACGAAACTGATACAAGTGCCTGGTTGCAATTCTAAGATTTACAAAGAAAAATGATGTCAAATTTGCAATTATGCATTTGTACGTTTATTGCAAACGTTGTGAATTTGGGATGTCTGAAGCGTTTGTTTGAGTTCTTGCAAAATCACTTTTTTTTTTGGCTTTTCACCCGGTGTACGGCACCACATTGGAGCCCGACTATATCTGGATTCGCGCCGCGTAGGACCCCATTCGGGGAGAAGCGCTTCCTACCAAGGGTTTTTTCATACTCAGGACTCGAACCCGAGACTTCTGATTAAGAGAAAGCAGTCACATCCGCGGTGCATCCTTTGGTGGTTTTGCAAAATCACTGTTTGAGTTGGTAAGTATTTGAAAGAGTTTGGAAATCTTTAAGATAAATTTACGTACTTATTTTTCCAAAAACTTTTTAAACAAACAAAACAAAAACTGAGTTTGCAGAAGCTATTGTTTAAACTCGAGCAAAATGTCGCCTAGTTTCTAAGTTTTTATGGAAGTGGCAAGGTAGGGAGAACTGGGAGAGAACTACTACTAACTTTTAGCAAAATGAGCTTGACTCCTGAATGGGGTAATCTTACTCTAGTCCTACTTATCGACCTCAAAGGCTAGGCCAAAACCAAGGGAGGCCTAAGAAAAAAAATATAATATATATAATTAAGAATTTTAAAGAGAAATGAATTAAATTAAAGGTAAAAAGAAAATAGACAAAAGGTCTAAATTTGAGTTTGATGGGGAGATTGATGATGATGTCATATATCGCATTGGCGCAGGGTAGATGAAATGGAGGCTCGCTTCCGATGTGTTGTGTGATAAGAAGGTGCCACAAAAACTTAAAGATAAGTTCTACAAAGTGGTGGTTAGACCGACTATGTTGTATGGGGCGGAGTGTTGGCCTGTTATAGCTCTCATGTTCAGAAGATGAAAGTCGCGAAAATGAGAATGTTGTGATGGATGTGGGGGCATACTAGGAGAGATAAGATTAGGAATGAAAATATCCGGGACAAGGTGGAAGTAGCCTCAGTGGAGGACAAGCTGGGAGAAGCGAGGTTGAGATGGTTTGAGCATGTGAAGAGGAGAGGCACAGATGCCCCAGTGCGGAGTTGGAGAGGTTGGCTATGGACGGTTTTAGAAGAGATAGAGTTAGGCTGAAAAATTATTGGGGAGATGTGATTTGACAGGACATGAAGACATGAATTTAGATAGGAGGTTATGGAGAACTCATATTAGGGAGAAGTTTAGTAGGTAGTTTCGCATAGTCTATCATACTAGTATGCGCATTATTATTTTATAGTTTCCTGTCATTTTATTTCTGTTGCTGTCTGTTGTTTCGTATACTTCGATTATCTTATTTATATGTTCTAGTTACTGATTTTTTTTAGAATGCTTTATCATATTCGCTTTCGTTACTTTCATTTTCATACTGCTTTAAATTTCTTGTCCGTGTCTGACCGTTTCTTTTGCTTATGCGTTCTCTTGAGCCGAAGGTCTTTCGAAAACAACATCTCTACCTACCAAGTTAGAAGTAAGGTCTGCATACATTATACCCTCTTCAGACACCAGTTGTGGAATTTCACTGGGTATGTTGTTGTTTTCGTCGTCCTCTAAATTTGAGTTTCAGAATCACACGTGTTTGTGTTTTGTTATTTACAACCTGTAACTTTATGGGCCAACCTGTAATACTCCTTAAAACCAGCCCATCTTCCTTTTGAAATATTGGGCCTCCAATAGAAGTCCAGTAAAAATGCTTCGTTGTTTTTAGAAGTCCACCCCATCCCTCCGTCGTTATCAGACTTCCGGGCGAAATCACGGTGACTACTGCAAGATACAACAATCAACATCTCCGGAATGAGTGCAGGTGAATTTACCCTCTAAATTCCCACCAATTGTATGCGAATTTTTCACGATTAAGGAGTTCCCGACGAAAAGATAACTGAAAAATTAGCTTATTGTATTTTGCATTCACCTACTCAATTAGTGACGTATCAGAATTAATGTCAAACGAAGTCACTAGTAAGTTTAGTGGGATTCTGTCTCAATTTTGCTTGGGTTCTTTCTATGTCCTTTTAGACAGAATGAAAATTATGGATAAATAATAGTATTTATGGAACTTACCGGGAAAATGTTGATATGTATATATGTGTGTGCATGACCTGTTATTTAACATTATGAGTATGTTATTTACTGAGAAATATCAACCTTTGAACTGTGCTAACAATTTTTGCAAGGTTAATTACTCAGTATGAATCATCTATTGATTGCCAATCATTTATGGGAAAGAGCAATACATTTGTTCTCCATGCCATTAGAGTAGGGATTAAAGCTTGCAAATTAAATTGCTTGATTAGATGAGTTTCAGCGTCATATTTTTATATTTGCAGGGAGAGAAGCATGTTATCCCCCCTTTGGTTTTCGGGTGGTGTATGTTACCTCATTGTGTTCTTGATATGACTATGAACCATCTTGTAACCAATTCCAAAGAAAAGTTGCATTTGTTTCCAAAACCTATTTTAATCTCTAAAGTTTATATGATTCTCAGCTTCTTACAAATAAACAGACATAACATGGTGTACATTAAAGAAATTATCTTTTCCCTTTTTCCATTCTCTTTTACAATATTGTAGGCTAGCGGACAATGAAGTTCGAATTGGTCATGGAAGACCAGGGTTCATCCGAGTAAAAGCAAAAAATAGTAGTTATTATTTTCCATCTGTGTAAGGCTGTAAGCCTTGATGGACAGAGTTACCTCGAACCTATGTGGTGGGAGTAACAAGTACCTAATAGATTAGTCACGGTGTGTGCCAAAATGGTCCCAACACCACCTTTATGGAATAACTCATGCGTAGCTTTTATTTATCACACCACTCTAGTAGTTGATCCTTTGTCCACATTGTGGAACTTCCGATTTTTCAATTACTACTTAATGAAAGTAGAAGCCAAAAGAATGAAATTTTGATAGGAAGTTGGAATTGACACAATAGACTCTTTGTTGTTTCTTTCCGGAAAGCAAAAATTGCAATGCCTTATCACAAAAGACACAAGGCAAAGCCATTTTACATATATCAAGACATTCTGAAGGGACAAAGCTAAATAAGCCATTCGAATTGATCAAGTGGTATTATAAAAGTTCTTTTTGTTGTCTTTTCTTTTGGAAGCACAAGGAGGTTGAACATATTTCAAAGCCACGGGTGACGTGCAATATCCTAAACCAGAGGGAGCAAATGCTTCGTAGTCTTAGTTGTATTTGTTTCCTTATTCTTTGATCTTGTGTTTCAAATATTTATTTCAATTCTTTGAAGGGGGAGCATTCGGTGGAAATAGAGGACTGAGACCGGTTCCACCGGAGAAAGGAGTTTTCCCATTGGATCACATGCATTTATGTGACATGGTAGAATCCCTTCAACATTCCTATAGTTAATTTGTTTTTGCGATGTCTTTTGCGTGTCACTTCCTATTTTATTTAAGAAAGATGGAAATTTGTGTGATAGAGCATAGGTTTCTGTGGGACATTCAGTTCCTTTTCTTATTTTCTGTCTTTTTGGTATATTTTAGGAGAAGAAGGAATACCTCAATTGTCTTAAATTCGCTGGGCATAAATCCGAGGATTGTAGACATCTATCTAGAAAGTACCTGGAGTGCCGTATGGAGAAGTAAGTTCTTTTTTTTTTTTTTTGAAAAACTTCTTACACTGCTTAATTCTTAAAGTATACTTTAGCACACAGCTTAATGTAGTCATCAAAGGTCTTTCACTTGCTTTGGTCACTGCACTATAAAGTGTTTTAGTTTGTATAACTTCTACTTAGCAAACTTTCAAATTCATCTTCTTTATTCTCAAATATGTGCAAATTATGCCTCGGAATGTATCTGAAAGATCAATCATCTGAGGTGGTTGTTTCTCAACAGTGAATGAATATGGTTATGCTCCTAGAGGAGAATGATGGCACATTACTCCATCATTAGTTGGAATCAGGACACTTGTTTCTCTCTCATATTACTTGATAGTGCAACTTCAAATTCTTTTCTATCTGATTTATCAACAAAAAAAAACTTCTATTTTGTGTTTTTATGAGTTATGCGATGCATATCTACAAAAGAAATGAACAATGCAATTTTGGTGCTTGTTAATTTTGAATTTGGTGCAAGTCATCCCCTGCATAAAAAAAAGGGCAGCCTGGTGCACTAAACTCCCGCTATGTGCAGGGTCCGGGGAAGGGCCGGACCACAAGGGTCTATTGTACGCAGTCTTACCTCACATTTCTGCAATGTGAGAGTTTAATTTGGACAATATTGTACTTTGCATAAGTAGCAATATTCTTAAAATTGTTTTCGATGTATACCATCAGTAGATGCTCAAATTGAAGGGAAGAGTTGCAAGTTCCCCTTCTTAAACTAGGGAAGATAGAAAGAGGTCTAGGATAATTCCCCATATAATTGAAGAAAAGATCTCAAGACGTGCAAAACCTTGATTTTCTAAGCACGTGAAAGTGTGAAATAACTTCTATCTTTTTACTTTGAAATAACTTGTGGTACTTAAACACTTAGAGCATGTTTGGAAGGACACATGGGAATTGGATTCGAGTGTAATTGGGTGTAATTATACAGTTTGACATGTTTGTTTGGCCAAGTAATTACTTGGTTAGGTGTGAATTGGGTGTAATTACACTCCAATTCTCAGGGTGTAATTATTTTTAGTTTTTTCTTTTATGTTTTTATTTTTTTTATTTTAATTTATTTTTTTTATTTTTACTTTTTAAATTCTTTTTGTTTTTAAAATATATTTTTCTTTTTGTATTATTTATCTTTCATTTTCTTTCTTCTCATTTTTCAACCTTTATTTCTTATGATTCCATGTAATTGCTCGTATTTTTTATTTTTTATTTTCTTCATTTAGCATACCTGTGTTATTATCCTAATTTTTGAATCTACACCTCCTAATATTAGAAAGAATGAGTCATTAACAAACTTGATATATAATGAGTGATGTTATTAAAGTAGAATTCCGTTGTTGAATGAAGTTATAGACTTATATTTTTCCTTTCTTTTGAATTATATTTACTTAAGTTATGTTGGAATTTACTTATGTAATGTTGGAATTTGACATAAGAGTATTATGTTAAACTTTTTTTTTTGGTTTTTGAAGTTAGGTTATATTTTTTATTTTTATTTATTTGCTTTAGAATTATTGACTTGTTATTTCACATTGAATGTTGTTCATTTTCACTTACAATTGATAGATATTTCTTTGTCAAATATTTTAATAATGTTATGGCATTATATATATAAATATTAGTCTTATTGTCAAACATTCCATCCATGATGTTCTTACAATGTATTCTTTTTAAAATTTTATAATATTAGTTACGAATATATGATTATTAATTAATATATTTTTTATTTTTTATTATTAAATTTTATTTTTTAAATTAAACTAATTGTGTAATTACACTTGTACAACCAAACAACACGCTTGTAATTACATTGTAATTACGTTATGACAAACAAACAAGTCGTTGTAATTACAACACTGTGTAATTACTACCCTAGTAATTACACCAATTCCAATTACCATGTGGCTTTCCAAACAAACCCTTATTGATGGATTGTAGCGAGATGATTCGACTAACATGTGTTATTTGTTGGTCAATGTAGTAGTATGTGCGCTATATTACACTCTGTTTGGATGGTTGTTACATATTGTTTCATAATGTATCGTATCGTATTGTATTGTATTGTATTATTTTGATTGATATAACGTTTGGATAGATTGTATCGTTTTCCGTCGTCACATAATCTCATACATCAACAATTTGAAGGATAAACCTACAAGAAAAGTAGGGTAGGTGTAGAGCTACCATGAAAATGGTAGGGTAAATAATAAAAATGAGAAAAAGAGACAAGGCAACGACGCAATAACACCAAATTGATCGTTACATAAAATGAGACTTTTCATCGTTACATAGCGATGAATTTAACGATACGATACATTAAAATTAAAGTAACAATCAAAACAAACATTGTATTTAAAGTAACAACACAATACAATAGGTAACAACCATCCAAACAAGCTGTTAGTAAACAGCAAATGTTCATAGTATGGGAATTTAGACAGCAAGTGAATGATTGTTTCATTGGCGAATTTGCAGGAATTTGATGGCAAAGCAAGACATGTCTGAACTTGGCTTTGGCAAAATTTCTGATGCCAAAACTAAATCAGAGGAAAAGACAGAATGGACGGTAGAGAAATGAAGAGTACTTACATTGGTTTTCTAGGAGTCGGCTGTAAAATTCTACATGCAGACTGTCCATAGCCGCATCTCCACAATTTCTGTTACTTCTACATGGAGGCGCACATTTCTTATCTCATCCATTTGTAACATTAATATTTTTTTCTTCTCTTGGATCCTCTATGAATTGAATGCAAAAATGTATAGTGATAGGGGAGAGAAACACGTAAGGAAACGAGGAAAATGCTGTATAAACCGGTATTTTGCTGTCTACACATCTGCATAATTGTTTATGATTATGCCTTTCTTCCTCTAAATTTTTGTTTGTCCTCTCCGCCTTCTGTTCCTTCACCCTCTTGTTCAACCTTGGGATGTGATTCTCTAGGAAACAATGGTCTTTTTTAAAATTGGGATGCTAATCTTTATTATTGATCTCTAAGCTCAAGTGTGACAGCAATTTTGTTATTCTCGCAAGTTATTGTGCTGTTCCGCCTCTGGTTGGCCTACCCCTGACCTGCTGGGTTGGATGGCCGCCGTTCACATGAAGCCCCAGAATAAATGTCCGTTTGAGGGCTGATCGACGTATCCAGCATGCTTGCACATCCAACATGGGAAAACTTTCTCAAAACAAAGAGCCATACCTTTTCTACAGAGCCGTTGAGATGAGTTTGCTCGTGAGGCCAGGCTTGTACTCATTTAAAAGTGAGAGTTTTCAACACTTTTTTGGCTCATCTAGAACAAGTTATTACTGCTACTTACATATTTCTTTTCGCCCATTTAGGACAAGGCAAGTCAAGTGGCTCATTACCGCTACTTATGTAATTTCTTTTAGATCATCTAGGACAAGGTAAATCAAGTTCCTTATACTTTTTATCACCGATTGAGGAGCACAAAAATCATGAGCTGTGAAATCAATTGGCGAATTGTCTGCTAGTTTGTTCTTCTAAAAAAAAATATAATAATCTTATTTGAAATAATTCTGATCAATGAGTAATTGTCATAATCTTTTTTCACATCAATCAAAGCACATGAATGCATTTTACTACAGATATGACTCTTTAATCAGCCTTCACCTTTTAGAAAGCAGAATGCTAATAAAATTGCTAATTTCCAACCGTAGATATAGGTGAAATTTGAAACCCAAAAATTAGCAGTTAGTTGAAAAGAGCAATATATTGGTTGAGACACCTGTTGTTATCAGACCAAACATCAAATATCCCGCGCCTTCTAATTTTTTCTTTTTTCAAATTTTAAAAAACTTTATCGCAACTCGATTGTGACCGATGTAATGGACTTTGCATATTTGGTCGGCAATGAGTTTCAATTGTTTGCAGTATTCAAACATGTTGGTAAAATTCTTAAGACGCGTATTGTTGAATTGTTTCTCCAAATACACGGCTCGAGTATTTTTATTGTCCTGGAATATTTCTTCCAAACGAATCCAGATGTCACGCCCCGATGCACCTGTTTTCATGATAGTACCCAACAAATCTTTAGAGATAGTGCCTAGGGATGGCAATGGATACCGGACCCGGTGGATCCAGATTCATTTTATAGGATATGGATCTTCAAAATTTGGATCCGACGGATCCGGATCCGTTTCTGACGGATCGGATCTGGATCTTGTATTTGAGATCCGTATCCGGTCCAGATTCGACCCGTGGATCCATTTTTATTAAATATATCCATAACCTAGAATGTAATTTTATAAGTATTTTTTAAAATTTTTTCATAATTTCTGTATTTTACATTCATATTTGGACTTTATTTTTTAAATGGTCCATACGTTTAAGCCCATAATTCTCAAAAGGCCCAATAAAAAACTAAGCGGAAAACAAATGATGGTACAATCATTGCATGTAAAAAGAGCTGATTATTTGATCTCATTCTGTTGAAATATTCATATCTCATGTCATGCTTTAGCAGATGAAAGAGTGGATTCGTTGCAAATATTCCTCATAAAAGTTATAGTCATGAAAGATGATTAATTGTGGTCGAATACAACATCCAATATAAGATCAAGATTAAAACTTTATGGCTTCCACCTTTAATTCTTTTCACACTAATGAAAGTGCAAATTAAACAAAGAAAAATGGATGAATTGACACCCAATGTAGCTTAATGTTGTTGTAGCGCTCAATTTTCATTTGACAGACATGCCTAGGATTGAAATCTGAAACATGAAAAAAATATACAACTCTGAGAACCACTTGACTCCTATGAAGATCTGAAACATGAAAAAAATATACAATTCTAAAAGAACCCTTTCCCCTTTCTTTAATAATATAAGGTAAGCTTTGAAAAGTAACACGCTCCCGACAGACAATTAATCCATAATATCATCCATCGTTGGCATTATTGGAAATAAATCACCCAACTCTTATTCAAAGCCCATCTACACACTCCATCTGCTTCCTTTTGAGCTAGTCAAGCAGGCGTTGAACACGGACTGAGACTCTCCCGCCCCTTTGACAACAATTCCTGCACTTGACGTCGGATCTCCTCATTTTTAAATTGGGATAAGCGAGAAGCTTTTTTTTTTTAGATGTGGATCCAGATCCGATCCGTGGATCTGGATTTGGATCTGATTTTTATGGACCCGATGGATCTGGATCCGGATATGGATCCAGGTATGAAAAACGGATCTGGATCTGGATCTAGTAGAATTCGGTCCAGATCCGATATGTTTCCATCCCTAGTGATGCTTCACTCTTCTTTTCTCTCTTTTGTCTGGTGTACAACGAATGAACCATGAGCTACCTATTTATATGAATGAAATGCTCCTCTTGATTTCATCAAGTCACTATGTATGAAGAAGTCAAGTTTGCAGCTTGTAAAACCATTTAATGGTTGGCTGCTCAAATATTTTTACTGGAGATTTGTTGGCTTGACATTTCATGCCAAAGAAAGAAAGTCATCTTCATTAATTTCATGGGATATGGGGCTGGACCCCCACAAATCTCTCAATCCAGACCGATGCACATGAAGGAGGTATCTTCGTCTTTTCAGATAGAGTTCATACCAATGAGCTTCACACAAAGCTCAAGTTTCTTTCTCATAACCACATTGGTCATCATATCAACCACATTCTTATCCATATGAATCTTCTTCAGCTCCATCAGTTTTTTTTCTATCACATTGCATAGTCAGTGATATCTCACGTCGATATATTTCATCCGGGAATGATAAGTGAAATTCTTGTTCAAGTCAATAACTCTTTGATTATCATAGAATACCACCGATTGATCTTGTTTCAAGCTGAGTTCCTGAATGAACCTCTTCATCCAGAGCATCTTATTCCATGCTTCCGTAGTTGCGATATACTCTACTTTTGTTGTAGACAAAGCAACACACTTCTATAGTTTGGACTGCCAAGAAACAGTGCCCCCCGCAAAAAGAAATAGCTATCCCGATGTAGATTTTCTGCAATCAATATCTCCTGCCATATCTGCATCCACGTAACTTTTCAAAATAAATTATAACCCCCCTAGGAATAAGCCAAGTTTGGAGCTTCCTAGCAAGTATCTAAGGATCCATTTTACGGCTTCTCATTGGTTCTTTCCAAGGTTCAAAAGAAGCCTGCTAACCACTCCAATAGCATGCGTGATGTCTGACCGAGTACACACCATCGCATATATCAAACTCCCGACTATTGAGGACTATGGAATAGCCTCCTTGGTTATCTTTTTCTTTTTTGTTGTTGGACACATATTTTTACTTAGCTTAAAATGATTTACCAGAGGAGTACTGACTAGTTTCGCATGCTCCATGCTGAAACACGTTAGTACCCTTTTAATATACTTTTCTTTAGACAATCATAGCTTATTTGTTTACATGTCAGGAGAAATCTGCATGTCGAGAATCCGTTGGGCTTCATCTAAGTCCTTCATGTCAAAGAACGTAGCCAACTCCTTCTTCAGGCCACCAATGAGCTTGGCATCTTGTTCAACAATCAACATATCGTCCACATAGAATGATAAAATGATAAAGTTACCGTTAGGAATTTTTTTAACGTAGACACAATGATCTACTTATGTTCTGCCATAGTCATAAAGTCATGATCCACCATGAATGAATGAAACTTCTTGTACATTGGCGTGGAGCTTACTTCAGCCCATACAAGCTCTTTTTCAATCTGCATACCTTATTCTCCTTCCCTTTAACTTCAAAGTCTTCTGGTTGGAACATGTAATTTTTCTCCTCCAAGTTATCTTGGAAAAATGTTGTCTTTACGTCCATTTGTTCAAGATCTAGGTCTAAGCTAGTTGTCAGACCCATTATGACTCGAATAAAGCTCATCTTCACCACATGAGAAAAGATCTCATCATAATTGATTCATTTCTTTTGTGCAAAGCCTTTTACGACTAATTGAGCTTTGTGTTTCACTAGTTTGTCTCCGTAGTTCTTCATCTTGAACACCCACTTGTTCTGCAACGCTTTCTTCTCCTTATGAAGATTCACCAGTTTATAAGTATTGTTCTTCTACAAAGAGCCCATCTCTTCCTCTATCGCTTTCATCGAGTTGTCTTTGTCAGTGTGATATAATACTTTCCGAAAGCTTTATGGCTCCCCCTCACTAGTAATCAAGATATACTCTGAACTAGGATATATGGTTGATGTATAGCGCTCTCTAGTAGACTTTATAGTCTTGAGCTCCACTATCTTTTGAGGGGTCGGTTGCTCCCCCCATTCAGCACCTTCTACGTCTTCTTCTCCATCAACTGTTACTTGTTCTTCTTGCATATCCCCTCATATGTGTTATCCTTTGATGGAGTAGATACTGGTGTAAGATCGACTACACCTTCGATCTCGTGGTCTTGACTTTTCCCTTATCTAAATTATAAGCTATCATGCAGAGAATAAAAGTTACTGTAGAAAACAATTTATCGTCTCTGAGAATATCTTACTGACTCTTCTGAGTTAGTTACAGTAATCTTATTATAATCATTTATTACCTTACAATTCTATTATTCAGAAATACATATCTCTTATGCAAAAGTGATAAAGCACAATTATCTTGAGCAAAACAAACTAAACACTGATGAATCCTCTCTAGGAAGACTAGCTCCCGGGGAATATGTGGAGTGACTAGAAATAGTAATGGATACTGGATCATCAGTTTCATGAAAGACATGTCTCAGACCACTAATACTTTATTTAAATTATTAGCTATCATGCATGAATTAAAAATTATTGTGGAAAATGGTTTAACCCTTTTGAAAATATCCACCGACTCTTTTGAGGTATTTAGAATGGCTACAAATATCATTTACCTCATAGTTCTATCATTCATTAATGCGGATACTTAATGCAAAAGTTGGGAGTCTTGAATACAAAACTACTCTTTCATGTATTAAAATTTTATTAAATATTTGAATGTAAATTTAGTTATTATATATTACTAACTTGAAATTATTATATGAATTTATAAACTTCAAAATGTGAATTAACTTTAACTGAATATGATTTGTGTTTTTTTTTAAATGAGACAAGATATAAATGGTGGCCTCGAAAAGAACCGATTAAATTTTGTGGCATGGAATACTCCAATAATCCATCCTTCTATCAAAAATGCATCTAACTGGTCCGTCCAAGAGTTGGACAGTGGACACTGTCATCGGCCAAGCCCTTTTCTTTGCATTTTAATTACTCCCGACCACGATATTAGCACGTTCAATACTTTGAAATCCCCCGTTAATCTTTAGCATGTGTCTGAATCTAATCACCACCCCGACATGTACGAAATTTGAATACAAGTCAAAGGCGGGGTTCAGAATTGGTCAAAATATTTATCTTTAATTAATCAAATCAAATACAATATATGCAGTAGCGATAAAACGTCGTAACCCCATCATGTGAGCCGGTTTGTGGGTGTTGCTATTCAAATTCAAAAATTAGTGGGCCTCACGCACCCTAAGCCCAACCAGGCTCTCACACGTACCTCTCTCTCCTCTCACGTGCCAAATTCAAAGTCCTCTTTTGAGCATCTCTAATTAATCGTGTCCGTTCATTTTGGTAAAAAAAAAAATACTTTCGGCATTCATTCACTCTTCGTCCCTTCATTTGGTCGCAGTAAAAATATGTTCAGATTTACTTTTACTGTTGACGGTGAAAACATCTGAACAGTGAAATGAATCATAACCGTTGAACTATTTAGATGCTTCGAACCCCACCGAGTCTTTCTTTTCATCTTCTAAAGTTCAAAGTTCAAACCCTCTCTCTAATCTCTATATTGAGAGAGAGAGAGAGAGAGAGAGAAAATAGCGAGGCTTCAGCTGATTGATTATTTGTTGTTGGGGAAGAAGAAGGAGAAGATATTGATTTAATAAGAGATTGAGGACTAAAATAGAGATTAATAAAACATGAATGCAGTTGGAAGGCAAAGATCTGGAACATCGACGGCGCATCACCAACGGCAATACTCCGATAACTTCCTGGAAAACTCATCGAATGGGAGATGGCTTCAATCAGCTGGTCTTCAGCACCTACAAACTTCAAATAACTCCATTCCGCCCCCACAGGTTTCCGATTGCTTCTACATTTTATTTATTTTTGTTTTTTTCGAGCTCACTGTTGCCCTAGCTTATAGATCTGATAATACAGTGGTTTTATTCGATGTGTTTATTTGATTTTGTTATTGGTAAAAGGGACAGGATTATGGATACTATGGTGGAGCTCAAGGTTCTAGAATGTTTAGAGGTGGTGCACAGAGGATTTACAGTGGAGGAAGCGATCTGTTTTCGGAGCCTTTGACGCCACCAGGTAATCATCATCGACAGTCAAGCCAGAGAAGGAATGGTGATGAAGAAATCTCGCCAAATGAGTTGAGTCCTGGACTCTTAGATCTACACTCCTTGGATACTGAGCTTCTACCAGAGGTTTTGTTTCTTCATTTCGATAAATTCTGCATTTTGTATTTTAATGGGATTGGATAAGCTAATTATTTAATTTATGGATTGGACATTGCCATTGTCTGTCAGTGCAAGATGTGTAATTACTTCTTAAAATTTGCTGCTTTAGTATGTTTTATATGAAATTCATTTGATCGGAGCTTCTCATTTTACAGTGCCATAAAATTCTTGTCTACTTTTAATAATTTTTACATGATTAGAGTTTCTTATTTTACAATGCCACCAAAGTTCTAGTCCATTGCTTGTTGATTTTTCCGATATTACAGTAGACAAACTCATTTTGTGATTGAACCATTTGTTTTTGTTTCTTTGCCTGGTACACCTACTCTTACATGATATATTTCTTCTCTTAGATGCTGGACAGTGGCAATTAGGCGTTAGAAACTCCAGGATTGACATACTTTGGCTCTTTGAGCTACATTTTGTTGTAGCGTCAATTTGGTCAAACCCTACAACCACATATATCTGGATATCAATAATTTGATATACTTCAGTTTGGTCCTTGTTTCTGCCATGATCATTCACATAATATCATACTAGTTTGACTGAAATTTTGTAGTTTTAACTTTGTATTTCGTTCAATTTGGTTTTCAAGTTCTCTTATGTGGACTTTCCATATATAGATGCCTGTTGCTGGCTTGTATGATCCTTCCATGCATCATTTTTCTCGAGCAAAAAGTTTTGATGACTCGGAACAATTCCCTGCAAACAAGAAGCAAGCTGGTCAAGTCCGGGGCTTGCCAGAGAGTAATGTCTCTAAGAGTTTTGCTGTTGATAAAGACAAGGCCAGCAATGTCGCAAAGATCAAAGTGGTGGTATGTTTTACTCAACTTCATTGCTTCTAGTTCTGGGGTCTAAGTAATCTACTTCAGTTTGCACAGTGCAGAGTCATTCTTATTTTCTCAATTAATGGTATCCATCATTCTGTTATGTGGTTTCATTATTTTGTCATTTCCACAGGAGTCTGCCTTTTTTCACGTGTATTGCACGTGAAAGAAGTCGTTAGTACTTGTTCTAGTTGTCTCTAATGGTTATCTACTTCCAGGTGCGTAAGAGACCACTAAACAAAAAGGAATTGACGAAGAACGAAGAAGACATCATCGAAACACGTTTCAACTCTCTAGTAGTCCATGAAACTAAACTCAAGGTTTGTGAAAATGCAATTGTTTTTATCCTGTATTAGCAGTTGAATATACATGTCTAGCCCTTCACAATATAGTCTGGAGTCAAAATGTTTATTATAGTAACCAACAACCTGAAAATCACTATTATCAAACAGTTACCCATTATTTGCCTGATGGAAATCATTTTGGTAACAGATATCTCTTCTTGAATGCCAGAGACTTCTGCAATAAGATTAACAATGTGGAAATCTGATTATTTGCCATGATCATTGATCTCTTTCTGTTGCAAATCTCCCTCCTATATCTTGCTGCTTTACTTTGCCCAAGTTTGCCCTAAAACCCTTTTATTTGAGTTTGAAGTTCTTATGTCTGGCTATAATACAGGTTGATCTGACTCAGTATGTTGAGAAGCACGAGTTTGTCTTTGATGCTGTGCTAAATGAGGAGGTTTCGAATGATGAGGTGATTATGGAACACATGGTTCTAAGTCAGACCCCAAAACTCTTAAGTGCATTCAGATCCTTGTTAACTTTGGTCTACCACATGTCTTCTCCTTAGGTATACCATGAAACAGTGGAGCCCATTGTCCCGATAATTTTCCAACGCACAAAAGCTACTTGCTTTGCATATGGGCAAACAGGTATGCTGCCTGCGCTTAATCAGTAATTTTTATCATTGTCACCATTATTTCACTTGGCATAAGTATTTTTGATTTCATCTAGTTACTTATCCTGTTGCTTGTTCGAACTGTGAAGCATAGTGGTCCGAATGCATTTGCATCTTCTTACAATTTGCTCAATTATCAGTGTTCTTGAATCTCTATTAATGCGCTTTCATGTTGGGTGATTTTCTTAAAAGAACGCCTTTGGTAATGTTGCCCATAGACCCTCTGTACTAAATGATGTTAGTGGTATATTTTCACCTCTAATCATTTGTCGCTTTTCTTTATTATTATGATGTTCAAACTCCTTTACCAATTAGTTGAAGATTAAATTTTAAAACATCAAACACCGTCTAGTGTTGCAAACATCTTTCTGCAACAATTCCTGAAGTTCCAAGTCCTTTTTAGGTATAACACAATAATGAGTTTAACACAATCAGAGGCTTTAAATCTTAAGCCCTGCAGAATGTGCAAACACTAACTTAGAAATGAGAAAAGATCATACTACATACAATGGTAAATGCTCATTCTCCAGGGGTTGAGGTCATGACAAGTTTTCTGGTGTGTTTCATTCATACAAATTCGATGTTTCTTCAGAACCATTATAAAAAATATCAATCAGCTGATGTGCAATTGCTGATAAAAATAACCAAAACTTTTAAAATTTTCTGCTTGCATTAGCTTCGAAGTTTGTCTTCCAGTCATCTCATCTGCAGTAATATAAGTCCACTATCTCAAGTGCAAGGCATATGAAACAACCGATGCCCAGTCAATTTATTCTGCTATATGCCAATTTTGCAGCTTCTTTGAGAGGACTTTTTGACTGTGCTTCCAAGTTTGTTTTCATGATCAATGTGGTTTTCTTTCTCTTTACTAAAAATGAATTTCCTCTTAAAAAATATTCATCTTTGGTTTATTTAGGAAGTGGCAAAACATATACCATGAAACCACTACCTCTGAGGGCATCTAGGGATCTTTTGAGGCTCATTCATCATACTTACCGGAACCAGGGCTTTCAATTGTTTTTCAGCTTTTTTGAGATATATGGTGGAAAGCTCTTTGACCTGCTTAATGACCGGAAGTAAGTGTTTCTGCATTTTCCAACATGTAAGTGTTGTAGCTTTGGACTGACGATAACTGAAACTAATTCTTTGCAGGAAACTTTGCATGAGAGAGGATGGTAAACAGCAAGTATGTATCGTTGGATTGCAAGAATACAGAGTCTCTGATGTGGAGATGATTAAGGAGCTCATTGACAGAGGAAATGCAACCAGAAGTACTGGCACCACTGGTGCCAATGAGGAATCGTCCAGATCACATGCTATTCTCCAGCTCGCTGTTAAGAGGTCAGCTGATGGTAGTGAATCTAAACCTCCCCGTGTTATTGGGAAGCTCTCCTTCATAGACCTTGCAGGAAGTGAACGTGGTGCAGACACTACTGATAATGATAAGCAAACTAGGTGTTTATCGACTAAATTATTTCTTTTTCTTTGCCCTTTAATAAAACCGTATTGCTAAATTCCTTTCGTTCTAACCTATTACCTTGACTTCTGTTATGCAGAATTGAAGGAGCAGAGATCAATAAAAGTTTGCTGGCACTAAAGGAATGCATTAGAGCGCTTGACAACGATCAAAACCACATTCCTTTTAGAGGCAGTAAATTAACTGAAGTGCTGAGGGACTCTTTTGTTGGAAATAGTCGTACTGTTATGATATCTTGCATTTCCCCAAATGCAGGATCTTGTGAGCATTCTTTAAATACATTAAGATATGCCGACAGGTAATCATTTGGTTGAATTAGATTTTGTTTTCGCGGCTACTATTTTCTGCATTCATATACCTTTGCACTTTGCTTTAAATTTCAGAGTGAAGAGTCTCTCAAAAGGGAATAACTCAAAGAAGGAAGTCTCATCCTCAACATTGAATCTGAAGGAGTCAACAACATTATCTTATTCCGCAGTTGCACCTTCTACATCAACATTTGAAGATGATACAGGTGATTCATGGCCTGAACAGACTGATAAAGATGAATATGATGAAGATTTATATGAACAAGAGAAGCCTATGTGGAAGAAGAACGAGAAGCTTGATGGTTACAACATCTCCAATTCTGAAGATAAAATGAAGAGAGAAAATGCTCAAATAAAGTGGAAGGAACCACCTAGAACAGAGGCAAAATATTCAAACCCGGATGATGATCTGAACGCTCTCTTAAAGGTGAATCTATTTGTGGAAAATTGAGAAATTTCTCTTAGCCTGAGTGAGCCTCTGAATGCTTTATGTTTAATTTTTCAGGAAGAGGAAGATCTTGTGAATGCCCATCGGAAACAAGTGGAGGACACAATGGACATTGTCCGAGAGGTATGTGATGAACATGAATTTGGTGGCTTATCACATACTGTGTAGAATGGTGCTTTTGTGGTAAAAACATAGCTTTAAGCGTTCAGAATGTGGAGTTGAGGTAGATACATATTCTCAAAAATGGTGATGTTACTGATTACACCCGATGTATAGTTGAGGTAGATATATATTCTCAAAAATGGTGATGTTACTAATTACACCCGATGTATAGTTGGAAAAGTGTTTCTATAATTACTTTATGTCAATCTTGGATAATCCCATAAGGGTGTTGGCAAGTACCTTTGTTTGTTGTGCGTTTGCTTGTCACTTTGTAGACAAGATAATTTTGCTTGTCTAGCTGGTTATTTGTGGGGATTGAGAATTCTGTTTCACAATTTCAGGAGATGAATCTATTAGTTGAGGCAGATCAACCAGGGAACCATCTGGACAATTATATTTCTCGATTAAATACTATACTTGCCCAAAAGGCTGCTGGCATCCTGGAGTTGCAGAACCAGTTAGCTCATTTTCAAAGACGTCTAAGGGAGCACAATGTTCTTGTATCTTCTGGCCACTGAAGCTCTACTTCAGTATGCATACAAAATTCAGATGCTATGCATATTTGCTTAATGAGGTGCTGTTGTAGAGCCACTAATGCGTTCAGTAATGCACCCACATGTGTTGGTGTAGAAAGCATGTCGCTTGCAAAAGTTGTAGTGGCAACATTCGCATGATGATTTCCTCAGAAGAGTTTTTGAAGCCTTCTGTTAGGTTACGCAAGAATCTTGTCATTGTTTATTCATTTTCTCATTTGAAAAGAAGAAAAATACGATAGATGCTTTGGCAAGGCTTTACGGCGTTGTGTTGCTAAGATTATTAATTGTTGATTGATCTGCCGAGTGGAAGAGGCATTTGCTATGTTTTGGGGGCTCAAGTTTGTTTAATCTGGTCCAGCCTACAAAGTCTATCGTAGATGACTGGTGGAGGCTCTGGCCAAGTCTGGTGTAATTGATTGTAACGAGTTATACAATTGCTATATTTTCATTTAGCTGTGTGTCATGAGCCACATGCATCAACATATTGCTATTAAATGGACACTTGGAATCTACTCATTCACTTGAGAAGACTGACCAGTTATTCCGATATTCTAACTATTCAACATTGTCACAAATCACAACTAGACCGCTTCTTATAGTCCGATCTAAGTTCATATCTCACCGTCTCTATTCTCGATCTCGTAATGTAACAGAATTTTAAAGTCTTCCTCACAACTGTGTTCTTCAGCGATGAAATTTCTAGTAGGAAATGTTCTCCTTTTCAGAATCACGAATACACGAGGAGGTTATTTATCAAATATTTCAGGCCGAGATCAATTGGAGGATGAGAGTATCAAAATGAAATCCAGTTTGATGATAAAAATAAAACTTTGAAATATAAGTTCCTCTTCCCTCTTCTCACAAAGTCCCTCCCTCCCTTCTCTCTTGGATTTTTGTACATATAAAACTATTTTCATCCTAAAAAAAAGTATGACGGTAAGATTATAACTATATATCACCATTTTACTACTAAAATATTTACAAAAACGTAAGAAAAGTCGAAGAATATAACGAGGAGTGCGGACGATGGAATAGGAAGTAGTGTGATGGCAGAACTGAAAATTAGGGGAAGATAGAGGGCATTCGTGTTAAGCCAGTGAGAATTAGTTACGGTACTCAGCTAGTCAGCTTCACTACACTTCCATTATCGATTATTCCATTCCCGCTCTTCGTTCGATGCTCAAAATCACCTTCTTCCTCTCAAAGCTATCAAAAAACCCTCTGCAGATTTCAAGTTTCCATGGATTTTACACGGAAATTGAGCTTTATAGTGTTTCTGTTGTGTGTTCTCATCTCTTTGCAGAACCAACCAAGACGTTGATATCAATGAGAAGTTCTCTTCACACTCACAGACAAATATTGCTCTCTATCTCATGATAATGATAATGATGATGATGATGATGATTCTCACTCAATCTTCGATTGCTCATTTCCACCTCTTCCAATGTTCGCTACTACTTCTGTAGAGAGGAGGAAGTTCCAACAACAAACTGAGGCTCGTGAATCTCTCAGATACGATTACTAACAACAAACTTGCCCTCAAGCTGAGCAAATCATTCGATCAAGTGTTCGAGATCTTTGCAGAAAGCAACCACAGATTGCTCCTGCATTGTTGAGGCTCGTTTTCCATGACTTGCTTCGTTGAGGTCATTTTCCTTCAGTTTCCTAAACAGCTACTTGTTTTTGCTCGTGTTACTATACATCAGTTAATTTTTTATTTTTTTTTGGTTATATTTGCAATTTCTGCTTAAAGTTAGGGTTATAGTCAATGACGAAGCGTGAGTTTGAAGTATTTTGATCGGTTTTCACAATATTGTTTGATTGTTATCGAGGAAATTTATTGGATCGGGCTTTAGTATAATCCTTTCTGATCGTTGACTAAAAAACAGAGGCCTGATTAGTCCGTTTCATATAACCTGGTGTTTCTACGTTTGTTCTGCGATGCGACTCCATTTTTTTTTGGTTTAACGTGATTATTATTTCGGGTAGCTAATTTGTAAGTTCTCAGCGTGAACTCTTCTTTTGTCGTGTTTATTTGTTACTAATTGTGCTCACAAATGAGCTCTTTATCGTGAGAAATCAATTTGTCTTCATATGGCCAAGGCATCGTCTTCTTTTTTCTCTCAAATAAAAACCTCATTGGCGCCAAGCGTGAGGGAATGCGTACCAGGCGAGACTATGACTGAGTCAAGCGGACACCCGCTAATCCGCGCTTCCATTCGCCATAACATAGACCTAAAGCCAAGCCATCGACGAAGAACCTATCACCGACTTCTTTTCACACATCGCCTTCTACCTTAAGCTCCTTCCCGATACCTCCCAAGGAAAATATCGAATTTGGATCCCAAATTGACGGGTTAGTGTGAGCTTATCCATGCGGTTATAGTGTAGTGAATGGCTCAAGGACGAATCATTAATTTGAAGTATGTTGTCTTTAGAAATTCTCGTCAATGCAAACTCAGTTATGATGACTGT